>ML675632.1:13883867-13920013 GCA_007922155.1 Mesoclemmys tuberculata | reverse complement strand
TTGCTCAAATTAAACTATCCCATCATAACATCCCCTCCATATACTTCCATTTACTTTCGCCTCATTTCCATTGTTGGTTTTAGCGTGCGGGTGCTGGGTAGTGTTGGTGGCCTGTGATCTACAGGAGGTCAGACTGGAAGATTGAGTGGTCCCTTCTGGCTTTAAACTCTGTGAACTTTGGCTGAGGAGTAATGGACTAAATGTGCAAGAAGGGAGATTGATGTCAGATAGTAGGAAACATTTTCTAACTATAAAGGAAGTTCAGCTCTGAAACACGCTTCCCGTCACTGGAAGTTTTTAAGAACAGGTTGGACAAACACCTATTGGCATGGTCTAGACTTGGACCGCACTCAGCTCTCCAGTAGTGCTGACATTTCAGTGCTAATCTGAGGAGTCTTTATCTCTCTACCATGTCACATGGATGCCATAATGAAGTGCTCTCTTTACCTGTAGCTTCACGTGTGCAGTCAATTAGCAGGTCAATTCCCATCCCGAGATCATTACCCATTAGCAGCTGCTCACTGGAATGATTTGGATCAGCTGAGTTAAAAGGATATTGATCACTTTCTCCTCTTGCCTTGGGTTTTGGCACTGGACACGGTAAAGGCCAGGAGCCTGGGCAGAAGCACATAAATACGAGGCATGAGAAAAGCTGCACTGTGTCCCATCAGACTCTGTTCTTTTTAATTCCTCGTTTCCTGGAGCATGGTGTCTAATTGCTTCTTGAATGACCCAGCTCCTCTTTGCATGAATGACTCGGACTGGGAGGCCATTTCTGATGACATTTATTTTTCAAATTTTTAATGTCTCTTTAGAAAATCCCTCCTCACTCCCTCTTTTTTAATTTCCACTCTGGCGTTCTCATCCTGTCTCCACAGCACTGCGAGACCTGATGGATACAGATATGTCTGGTGGTATTTCAAAGCCCTGTTCAAAAATGCCTTCTGCACGAGGTGAATAATGTAATTTCCACTCTGTTGCAAGTGTAACTGTGCTGTAACCTGCTGTGCACCATCCAGCATTCACAAGCTAAGCAATTTTCTACTTTCTGGGCCATCTCCCATGTAAAGTTTTGGTTCTGAAAGTCTTCATGTTGGTGAATTAGTAAAAACCCCTCTTTCCTTGAGGTTACTACAGAAATACTATTTTGCAGCTGGACACAGTGTCTTTCCAAGGTCATAAGTCCACAGTTTTGTGAGGTATATGGTTGTGGGGGGGGGAATAGTCCGAGCATAAGGCCACATTCATCGTTGTTTGCTATTGTGTTATGCGTTGCCTAATTATTCCAATGGGTATGGAGTGGAAGTTAACCTAGAGGTTGTAGGAAGGGTAGCTTAACGGATAAGGCACTGAACTATGATTCAGGAGATTTGGGTTTGTTTTCCCACATGACTTTGGGCAAGCCTCTTATCTGACCCTGTGGCTTGGTTCCCCCTAGGGATAATGCCTTCCAACCTCAGAGGGGTGATGGGAAGTTAAAATCTGCTGATGCTGAGCTACAAAAGGACCCATAGAATGGGAGGAGGCTATAATGGGAGCAAATATACAAGTCAGTTAGCTTGGAAAACAGGTTGTTTGTAACCACGGTATGGAAAAGGGTTTTGGCAGTGAGGACTAAGAGGATTTTACCATGGGAGAAAGAACAAGAGTTAGGAACTACCACGATGTGAGGGGTAAAGGGGACAAAGGAGTTGATGATGACACTGTGTGATATGTGTACTTGCAGTTTGTAATTCAGGTACTTGACGTCTCCGTGGTCTGTACAGAGTGCCAGGTAGGCTGTGGGCCTTGATGGTAAATAAGTGAGACAGAGATGGAACTGAAGCTGTGTGGAAGCCTGTTTGTTTGTGTCCATGGTAGGTATTTTCTTTAATAAAATCCTCCCATTTAAGGAGAACTGTGATTCCATGTAGCACGACATGGTGTCACAAGTAAACCCGCAGGAGCAAACATTCTTGACTACAGACAAGGTGCCTAATTCTGCTGCTGCATAGGGTTTGAATTTCACAGGTGGACAAAATGGCTGAAGTAGGTGAGAGCTTGGGAGACAGGGAAGATTCAGAAGAATCTGCCTGCAAAGAGATTGTGCAGGCGCCGTTAATTCTCATTCTGACGATGTGGACTTAACCCGGGTTGTGGTGATATATGAGTACCGCTGACCCTGCCACAAATCTAATTCCTCCTACTTATCAATACATCACAACAAATCCTCTGTAAATTGGCTGGTCACAAATTAATTACGCCATCAGACTCAATGAGTCGCAAAGAGGCTCTAATGAGTAAGGGAGGCGTTTTTAAAATAATGCCCTCTTGTGTGTTTTAATTATTTAATAGCCATTTGTTTCACAATCACTGAAGTTCTCACAGACAGGCATGGAAAAGGGGTGGGTGTAGATGGAGTTTATTTATATATAACCATAATAATGCTTTGCAATTCTAGAGCGCTGTTGATACAAAGACCACTAAATGCTTTGCTAACACCTCCTCCCAACCTCACTCGCTTCCTTTATCCCCCCTTCAGCCCCATTGTATCACAACTATTTTTAGTAATAGTCAGGGACATGTCACAGGCATCCATGAATTTGTGTTTATTGCCCATGCCCTGTCTCTGACTTTTACTAAAAATAACCATGTCAAAATCTCATCCTTACGAATATGATCTAGCACTTCCATAGCATCATCCACCTGAGGGTCTTCAGGTATTTCACAAATACTAATTGACTTGACTGGCTAAGTCTCAAAACATTCCTGGAAGGTAGGGAAGTGTTTTTAGCCCCAGGTTCCAGACAAACTGCGGCGCAAAGGCTCAGATCTTCCAAAGTATTTAAGTGCCTAAGTTCCATTGCTTTGGGCCTAAGAGTCTAAATGATTTCCCAGGGTCAGACAGTGAGACATTGTCAGATCTGGCATTAGACGCCATAGCTTCTCACCCCATGCAGTGAGCACAAGTCCACATTGCTTCCCTCCGTTGCAGTAATATGCCTGCTTTCCCATTTCCCCTCCAGGTTCTATTGCCCCCAAACAGCCCTGCAGTATCTGTTACTCCCTACCCGCCCACCCCTACTTCCCCTATATCTTTCTCTGCTCCCCCCTGTTCTGAGACATTGTACGTGTCCCCTATAGACAGATGCGGAGAGCACTGCAGCTTTGGACTGGAATTAATCCAGGGAAGTCCAGGGGCTGGTGTTATGTAGGAAGCTGGACTAGATGATCACCATGGTCCTCTCTGACCTTAAAGTCCTGTGAAGCTGTGAAGCATGCGGGCACATCAGGGGAAAGCGGCTCTCACAAATCAGGCCTGCAGAAGCGTGCAGGCACAGAACAGCGTCTCTGGCAGGTGTGCCCTATTCACCACCGCTGTGCTTCCTTATATTGAAGCAAGCACATCTTAGTCAGAGAGGTCTCGTGAACACCCCAGACTCCTTCTGTTTCCTAACAATCTGAGACCCAATTCTTGCCAATGCAGCCGGAGAACTCCAGTCGTACACAGTGGAGCTAACGCTGGTTATGGTTTTATTGTCTCATCATAGTCAATCCGTTTTAGAGCTCCTTAAGGGAGTCAATTAATTTCCCACATGCACAAACTTCAGCTATAATTGGGATGGAGTTTCTCAGTGGTAGCCTCATTGTACAGCCTTCTGGGAGAAGCAGATGCCAAAGGGCACATTTCCTCTAGCTGGCACCCATGTAGCTGTCCGATGTGGAAAGGAAACACAGAGTAGGACACTAGGAGATGGCTGGAAAACATTCGTGCTCTCAGTTATGCAGTCCTCAAAATTCTTCATCAGAATAAAAACTACAGATACACATTTTTATTATTTATATTACAAGAGCATGCAAAGGCCTTCACTAAGCTTGGGGCTCTGTCATGCTTGGTATATAGCGAGAGACAGTCCCTACCCCCAAAGAGTTCACAGTAGAAACAGACAAGTCCAACAAAAAATGGGACGGGAAACCATGTCTCCTGAGTCCCTGTCCAGAGCTCTATTCACTAGACCACACTATTATAAATGGGAAAGTTATGCTATGGTTTGTAATGGGCACGAAAGGTTATCGGCACAGTGCTGTCTACTAGGGAGCTGTCCCTTCCGACAGGTGCTGAGTACCCTCAATTGCCATTGAAGCCAATGGGAGAGGCAGGGCTTTCATTACCTCTGAAAAATCTGACCGTCTAAGTGACCAAATACAGCTTAAGGTACCTACATTTAAACGCTGTTCCCCTAAAAATTTGAGGCTGCAGCACTGAAGTGATCTGGAGGTCTGGAGTTGATTCCCGTAGGAGCAGGAACAGCAGCTAAGAGAACAGTGCAAGGTCACACAGTAAATCAGTGGCAGAGGAGGGCACAGACCCCAGGAGACATGACACCAAGACCCACCACTTCCTAAAAATGAGGGTTGAGGGGTACAATGAGCCATCATCGTTTATAAGCCCATTACTTCTTGTCCTACCTTCAGTGGACATGGAGAACAATTGATCACCATCTTCTTTATAACAGCCCTTTAAATACTTGACAACTGTTATCAGGGCCCCCTTCAGTCTTATCTCAGGACTAAATATGCCCAGTTTTTGTAACCTTGTCTCATAGGTCAGGTTCTCTAAACCATTGCTCATTTTTGTTGCTCTCCTCCAGGCTGTCTCCAATTTGTCCACATCTTTCCTAAAGTGCAGTGCCCAGAACTGGATACCGCACAGCAGCTGGGGCCTCACCTGTGCACAGAAGAGCAGGACAATTACTTCCTGTGTCTTACATACAACACTCCTGCTGATACACTCAGAATGATAGTAGCCTTTTTTGCAACTGCATCACATTGCTTACTTATGTTCAATTTGTGATCCATTATGACCCTCAGAACGTCTTCAGTAGGACTCCCACCCAGCCAGTTATTTCTCATTTTGTAGTTGTGCTTTTCATTTTTCCTTCCTACGTGAAGAACTTTGCATTTGCCTTTATTGAATTTCATCTTGTTGATTTCAGAGAAATTCTCCAGTTTGTCAAGGACATTTTGAATTCTAATTGTGTCTTCTAAAGTCCGTGCCACCCTACCCAGCATGGCATTTTCCACACATTTTCTAAATAGTCTCTCCATTCCATTATTCAAAACTTTAATGAAAATATTGAATAGAACCAAACCAGGACTGGCCCCGACAGGACTCAACTAGACATTCCCTCTCAATTTGAGAGCAAACCCTTGATAACTACTCTTCGAGTACAATCTTTCAACCAGTTGTGCACCCACGTTAGAGTAATTTCATTCTAGACCATATTTCCCTAGTTTACTTATGAGAATGCTATGTGGGACTGCGTCAAAAGCCTTACTAAAATCAATATCTATCACATCTCCTGCTTCCCCCCATCCAAAGGCCAGTAATTGTGCTAGTGAAAAAAAGTAGATTAGTTTTGCTGGCTATTCCTTATAAACCTATTATCCTGTAGGTGCTTAAAAATTGATTGTTTAATAATTTGTTCCAGTATCTTTCCTGATGTTGGTATTAAGGTGAATGGCCTATAATTCCCTGGAATCTCTTTGTTTCCCTTTTTAGAGACAGATATGATGTTTGCACTTCTCCAGGCCTCTGGAATCATGAGTTATCGAATATAATCTCTAATGGTTCCAAGATTGTTTCAGCTAGTTAGTTCCTTAAGTATCCTAGGATGAAATTCATCCTAGGATACTTAAGGAGAAATATTAATCTAGTTCCAAACGTGGTCCCTGCTCATATTTTACGGAGACTTAGATGATTCTCCATGGATAAGTGTCACTTTGCAACAAGAAATAAGCAGGGGCTGTAATAGATTATCCTTCTCCCATCTCCACATGTAACAGGAGTAAAGATTTGAGTAGATCAAAATAGATTTTGATGCAAAAATTGATCTTTGTCAATATGATACTTTGATGTTCCAGATTTGAAATTTGATGAGATTTGCTTGAAAAAGGGAATATTTGTTCATAAATGAGTCCAAATTCATTAAAAAAGTTCCTCCCTTCTAAGCAAGAACATCCCTCGTTACAAATCTTTAGTTTTCCTGGGGGAGAGGAATGGGAAGGAGCATTTTGTGCCCAATGGGGAAGAAATGGGAAATACCTCAGGTTTAGGACACTCAATATTTTTGGGTGAAATAGTCTGGAATTCAATTTTTCACCAAAAATCTTAAATTAAAAAGTTTTGCTGATTTTCTTGCCATTTTTAGCTAGGGCATAGGTCAGCAGGTTTTTAACTTTGAGATTTGGCTGAAAATTTGTTGACATTTCAGCTAAGGATGGGGGAGAGGAAAAAATTGAAATTTTGAAGAAATGTTTCCCCTTCATTCTTTGGCCACCTCTAGTTTCCAAATGCCATTGTAAGAGCATTGCCTACCTTTGATAACACACCACTTAGGGCACAGTGAGAAAACATATACCAAGGTTGTAAGCAATGCAATAGCAAGGGCAGTACTCAAGGATATAAGGTATGAAAGACCAGTGAGGGGAAAACACGTGTTGTCTTGCTTTTCCTGTTAGGAAAGTTTTGTTGAAAGTTGATGGATCGTTTTCACTCTGATGGTTGGTTCAGAAGCCAGGGGACATTGCCTAGAATCCAAGAAATGAACCTGAATTTCAAGGAAATCTAAAGCAATTTTTCACTCAGAGGGAGAGATAGCATGTGGGATAGGTAATTGGGGAAGTTGATTGAAGGAAGACTCTCACCGAGTACAAGGGATATTTACATTTCTTTCTGCAGACAGAGTCATGCTGTGTCAATTTTAATGGTCCAAATGGGCTCAGAGAGTCAAAGGCCTAGACAGTCTAAGCCCAGTCACTGCACAACACGAAGCAGTTTTTAAACATGGTTCAGGGTTTAGAGTACAGAGACCTTGGCCTGCTTAGTTCCAGGGCAAAAATGCCATTCAAAATCTTTTAAAGCTTTTATTAAAGAAAGCTAGGGGCTGGGAGCAGGGGCAGAGGAGGAGGAAAAAAGAGTATTTGAAATGGAAAATCTTCAGTAAGGCTTCCATTTTAATAAGGTTGCTTATTCCCCTTCCCTTTTGAGAATCTCTCTAGGATCACGTCTCTCCTGCCCACCTCGCGATCTATTAGTTGGCATTAAAGATAGGAATAATTGTCCTTCCTGGAGCAAAAGAGTGAGTCAAGATAGGCTTGAGACAGAACACGCTGCTTCTGTCTCTGCTGCTAGCTTTTACCTGTGCAAGCTTTTACCTCGCTCTGCAGAAACACTGACCTGGAACCGGGTAGGGGTGGAGAAGGAGACAGTATGGCCTAACACCACCCCCCCCTCCAAAGGGAAGGTGGCCAGGGTTGATCTATGTTTCCAGCCCCCATATCGTTCCACTACATGTTTTGGGAACTGACGTTCTTTAGCAACTGCACACACAGGTGGGGGCGGGGAGGCAAGAACAGCTCCTGGAGGGGCTGCCACAGTGCCTAGGATTGGGGGGGCGGGTGCCAGTGGGACTCACCGGGCCCCTCCCCTTACAGCCTGGAACCTGATGTCCCCTCGCTCAGTGAGTCTCAGGAGCTCCCCAGGACGTTCCCGGCTGGCTAAGCCAGACCCTTCTCAAAGAGAACCCAAAACAGAAACAAGAAAGCAAAAAAAAAAGGCAGGGAAGGTAAATAACACACGAGTGAAGGGAAGTGCAGGAACCCGGTCACATCCCAGGCGGCGTCCAGGATGTCAGCAGAGCCGGGGAAGGTGGCGATGTCATCTGGATCCCTCTCTCTAGCCTGGTGCAGTTAGGACATTTCTCAGAATCACGACGACAAGGCCCAGTGGTGTCCTGCATGATCCCAGAGGCCCAGGACACAGCGCGGTGACAGCCAGGATGGCAAAGCTCACTTCTTTCAGTCCAGCCAGCAAATCTGACCCTCTCTCCAAAGCCTATTTAAGGACCCCAAAAGGCAACGATGGGAGGAATATCCATCCCCTTATTGTTCTGCTCACACAACTCTTGGTCCATTGATTTCCCATCCCACATTTCTCTTCTTTACCTGGCATGATCTCAGCAGTCCTTGAGTTATACCAGGAGGCCTTTTTGTTTGAACTGGTCGCCGGTCTTCCTTTTGTGCCTTTTCCCATCCACATTTGCCATCAGGATTAGAAGATTGTATAAATTTGTGTCAATTTTCCAGCCACTGAGCTCACTCTTGCAGTAGGCTTAGCAGGCCCCAATTATTACAACAGGTATGCTAGCCCCAAATACCTTCTCCTGTTCCCCAAATGTCTTATCTCCTTAGCCAGGTGCTCCTGCACCTTGTTGAGAAGCACGATACATTACATGCACAGAACCAGCGACAGACCGATTTACAGAGGAGGGGGGTGAAAACCTACCTTGATGATTGGGTATGAGTCCCAATGCACCACTAGTCTCTGAAAAGGCTAGATAGCTGTAAATAAAGGAAGCAGGAAAAGAACGGAGAAGAAGACACAGCACCTGAGATGTAATTTTTCCTCTTCGCACGCATGCGGCTCAATTGCGTGTTGCTTCAAGATGTGTTTTATCCCTTTAGGCCATGTCTACCTCCTGAGGTCCCTTCCAACCCTTATCTTCTATGATTCTATAAGCTCAGGGTGGACACCAACACCTGGTTTAAAGCAGAATAAGAGATGCTATTTTTAGGTGGAGAGCTTGTTTTAACAAGACCCCTCAAGGTACAAGGAGAATGACTGGGATGCTCTGTCTTTACAAACTCCAGGTGGCAAACTGGCTTGTTTCCTCTTCCGATAAACATAGAGGTTTTGAACAGAACTGATCTTTTGCAGTGCCTCCTCATACAGCTCCATCACGAATGAGGAAGAGTCCCTTGCAGCTCCACCAAAGAGATGTCAGAGAGAGGAGAGAATGACCCTGTCATCATCCCCGAGGGAAATCCCAACGAGACATTGCTTGAGAACCACTTGGATCAATTGCTAGCTAGTTCCCTGAGCTGATCCCTGCTTCTCAGGGTGACTCTCTGTCTATACCGAGCCTAGCAACTGCACGACAGCAGCTGCCCCCAGCCGCGCACGCACGTACACATACCCACCTGAACTTTTCATTCCAGACAGCAACTCACTGCATTATTTATAAGATGCAGCAATCAATCCTAAATTCCTCGTGGGATTTCCCAGTAAACAATGCCGCAAACTGTTTAAGATTGGGGGGCGGGGAGGGGATGATGAGCAATTTGGAAATCAGGCAACCTCACCTCATTTGCCCTCTTGTTCATTTGGCCAATGAAAAATCAATGTAGCCTGTGTTTAGAGGAGAAAGGTGTACAAGAATCTAGACATGGGAGTGACAGGTGCATTAGAATTACCTGAGAGAGGGATTGGCAGCCCCTGACGGCTCAGATGGTCTCAAGTTAGCTGTGACATGCTCAAGTGCCTATTTCTTGGCTCAGAGTAGAGTCTAGTGACCCTACAGCAGCATGTTGTCCTAGGAACCGTAGTGACATATAGGCCAAGATTTTCACGAATAAGAGCCTGAATTCTTCAGGGCAAACGCCAGCTTTTGTTATATGCTTATGTTGCACCTAGCAGAGTGGGACCCTGACTGGGGTCCCTAGACACTGCCACATTCCAGATAAACATTAAGGCACCTATTCCGTAGGCACTGTATTTTTGTTCTGTGTTTGTACAGCACCTACGCAATAGGGTCCCAGCCCATGACCATGGCTCCTAGGCTTTAGAATAACACAAATAATAATGCACATGTGGCCTGATTTTCAAATGTATTAAGCCATAAATGTAGTAAGCAGCCCAATGAGGGAATGAGGGAGCTAAGTATTATGACAGAAGCTAGAAATTAGACTGAGCCAGTAGCAGTTTGCCTAGTGGTTAGGGATCAGAATTCTGCACATTAGGGACCCTAATCTTATCTGAGCTATTGACGATCCTTAACTAAGAATAGCAGCAATGTCCCTGCTACCTAACGGATAGAGTGCAAAACCAATCAAATGCACCAACCAATCCATTCCAGTGCCCTCTTACCCTTCCGCTAACTAGGCCCAACTTGTGCCGCAGAAGACTGGTTTAAAAAGGCACAAAACTCATCAGCACTGAACTTCCCTGAGGATGTTAGTAAATTACCTAAGAAAGAAGCTTGGAGCGCAAGAGCAGACAGTAAAATCGAGGTAGTTCCACTTATATGACAAGCATAAAAAATCTGTTATATTATACAGCAGCTCCAACCCACATGGGGCCATTCTTACTCATAGGTTTTATTTACACTTACATTCATAGAATCATAGAAGATGAGGGTTGGAAGGGCCCTCAGGAGGTATCTCTTCCAACCCCCTGCCCAAAACAGGACCAACCCCAACTAAATCATCCCAACCAGGGCTTTGTCAGGCTGGGCCTTAAAAATGTCTAAGGACGGAGATTTCACCACCTCTCTAGGTAACCCATTCCAGTGCTTCACCACCCTCCTAGTGAACAAGATTTTCCTAATGTCTAACCAAGACCTCCCCCACTGCAACTTGAGACCATTCCTCCTTGTTCTGTCATCTGCCACCACAGAGAACAGCCTAGCTCCATCCTCCCTTTCAGGTAGTTGAAGGCTGCTATCAAATCCCCTCTCACTCTTCTCTTCTGCAGATTAAATAACACCAGTTCCCTCAGCCTCTTTTCAAAAGTCACACGCTCCAGCCCCCTAATCATTTCCATTGCCTCCCGCTGGATTCTCTCCAATTGGTCCACATCCTTCCTGTGGTGGGGGCCCCAAAACTGGACAGAGTACTCCAGGTGTGGCCTCACTAGTGCTGAACAGAGGGGAATAATTATTTCCCTTGATCTTCTTTACTGTCTCTGTTAAAACTTTGCTAGGATTTAAGACTGTTTTTTCAGTTCCGTTTTATCACATCATCTGCAGTGCTCTTTGCAAAGCAAGCATTTGACAAATAGTCTTCTTCATCAGCGTAACCCAGCAACAAAAGGCTCCAAGTCAAGATGGAAAATCCTATTAGATCCTGTAAGAAATGGTGGCCTATGAAGACAAAGAAGTTTAAAAAACAAACCAAAAGGGAGAGTGGGGGGTTGGGGCTTTATTTGTTTATGAAGGATGTTTGTGACGGGATCCCTGGGGTACAACCTGGAACCATGGGATGTATGTACTCCCTTGCCTTAACTCTCCAGCCTGGGCTGTCTCTCGCAATGCTATGGCAGTGACAAAGAGCAAACTCTTCCAGGCGCTGTGATCAGATGGCCATCAGCATATGGAAACTCACACCATGCTAAATGGCATGCATGTTCCTTGAGACACTCATGAATCATACAGAGAGAGGCACCAGCCAATCACCCCAGCTCTGTGCCCCAGAAATATACCGTCTAACACTGCTCAAGTCTCCCTTGCACACTGCAAGCTCCTTAATTAGGTCACCACTTTTAAGGAAAGTGGACGTGTACCAGCCTTTGTAATCCGAGCTGAGAGTCTTCAACCAAAAATCCACTGTTTTAGGTAAAATGTGAAACACATTTATTAACAGAAAGGTAGATTTTAAGCAATTATAAGTAGTGATTTTAAGCGATTATAAAGATCAAAGTTGGTTATGTAAGAAATAAAAATAAATGTGCAGTCTAAATTCTACAAATTAAGCAGGATTTCAATCAGGCAGTTTCTGATCCCACTAGATATTACAGACAGTTCTCAATTCCTTATATACAGGCTGGATTCTCTTCCCAGCGTGGGACCAATCTCCCCAGTTCAAAGTCTTTGTCGTCCAGATGTTGAGATGGGGGAGGAGAGAAGCCAAGTGGTGATGTCACTGTCCGGCTTTTAGTCTTTCCTCCAGATGCCAGAAGGATCCTTGCTGTGTCACATGTGTTAGGCCGCCTCTGTCATGTACGTGCCCCCTGATAAGTCTCTGGGAAGGCAATTGGGCACGGGGATTCCCCTTAATGGGTCATCAGCACATGTCTGGCTAGTCCTGATTTCAATCAGACTCACTAGGTGCTCCTTTTCTTGTTGGTGAAAGGTTGGCTTAACGACATCGCCCGAGGTGTGAATTTTTCACACCCCACGAGCAATGTAGCTAGGTCACATTAAATTTTAAGTGTAGCCCTTGCCACATAGTGCAGTAAAACTGGTGTGACTCCACTGAAATCAAAGGAGTTACTCCAGGTCCCTACCCAAGGCATTGTACCAGATCCAGTGGAGATAGAAATCAGGACCTCCAGTAATTTAACTCATATTAAACAAAAGTAGAGAGCTGGCAGAATATTGTAAAATGCAGCAAAACTTGCCAGTATCCCAAAAATGCAGGATCCACATTTTTTCCTGCAAATATATGTTTTTTCCTCCTGACCCTAGTGAGAAACTGATTTTTTGGGCGGCGTTTGCTGCATGTTTCAACGTGACCCTTACCGTCCCCCTCCCCAACTCCCAGGGCAGGATGAGCAGGAAGGATGTGATGTGATATCATAAAGGGGCAGAATTCCAATAAGCTGTTCCATAACCAGTGCCCATTGAGCGTGCTCGGAAGCAATCTCACCTTCCTTCCGCCCTGCAAAAAAACGATTGTAACAATTTCATTTTTCTCCCCAGCTCAAGAGATCCCCATTGAGGAGGGTGAAGGAGTGGTAGCCCCAACAGCTGCTCCTGTTCTTTTACCCTCCAAGAGAGAGCAGCAAAGAACTCAGATAGAACCCTCCCAACAATGCACATGCAATACCTTTCCAAAAAAGAGAGAGAAGGAAGTATCCCGCTGTCTTGTGGGAAGGGAAGTTCTATGGGAAAGAAGGCCTACTCACCCATCATTACTGGGTTGTGATCCCAGCTCTGCCACTGCCTGGCCATACAGCCTTGGGCAAATCATTTATTCTCCTTATTCCTCCTTTCCCGCATCTGTTCAGTGCCCCCAATACAGGCTCACCTTGACTGTGTGCCCCTGAATGGTTGATATTTGCTGACTCAAGTGTGTTTCATCCAATAGCTTGGAGGTATGCAAATGAACTGAGGAGCAGACAGGAAGTGAGGGAAAGGCCGTGGCTGACCTCCAGATGTCCCAATCCTTTGCCTTGAGAATTCACAGGTCATCAACTGAAGGCAAAAACGACCCTAGAAATCTGGGACGTGGTTCGGTGGTACCCAGCATCGTAACTTGGCTTCACTGTGACGCAGGCTTGTCTGTGGTGCTGTGGTGCAGCTCCCTGAAACCGACTGCCTGTTCCAACACAGGCCCTGCCTTCCAGTACAGGCAGTGACACGCACACACCAACCACCGAATACTGGGCGTATTGCCTGCACTGTCCTGCCCCTTATCCACCGAACACACAGAATTACCAGGCCTGCTATTCCCAAAGGACCGGTACACGCCAGGTTGTAAGATTCACTCGGCGCCGTCACCTTACTTAACACCACCGTGCTGAGCTACATTTCTCGTGAAAAGTAGAATACGTGTATTATCGAAGCACAGCGATTCAAGCGATAGTGAGTAAGAATGTTTGGAAACAACTGGCTACATGTAAAACACAATCATGGTACACTTTCTAGAGCCTAACCTAGCAAGTTACTTTTTTTGTCTAAAGAGGTATATCTCCCCCAAAGTTCTCTTCAGCATTTTTCAAGTGCACCTGGTTGAGATCCCTTTTTCATGAGGCAAAAGCACTGTCCATTTTCTTCCTCAGTGGTGGGCGTCAGGTTGTCGTCTTTGTCTCCCAGAGATAATGGACCAAACCGTTGATGTACCTCTTTTGGATAGCCCCCCCCCGTCCCAAGCCATTTTTTTCTTTCCATTTAGTTTTCTTTTGAAATTCTTACAATCTTTCATTTAGATTCAGTCCAGCCTGGTGATAGGAGACCCTCAATGAAACATACAATACTCAATTTCCATGTAAACAGCCAGACAGATATCATTTGATATCTCAAAGACAACCCGTTTTTCACCTTCGCTGGTGACTAGTTTCTAGATACACTGTAGAGCATGTTTTCAGTATAGATACATAACTCCGTGCATAGCACATGTATATACATTTGACCATAATATTGATGGCCAGTGTAACACCAGCTTTTATTTGAGACATCACATGACATTTTTTGGTGAACCAGAATGTACATATCAGCATCGGGAGATTCCTGTAGTGCCTCCGCACCCCTTGTCAGCTGGCATTAATTGGCTCTTGAGTCCCAAAATCACAGTCCAACAACCCATCGGCAGGGCAGGGCTTACCCGCTCCATGGCGATTAGTGAATGTGAGTTAATTGGTGTCTGTCATTCCTAGGGGGATGTACTGTAGAAGAGGAAGCTATTTCTGGTATTAACCGAAGGGACTCTTCAGAACCCAGCCTAGCCAGTGTGTTTTCATCAGGCCCTGCCAGCCCCACGCCTGATTGACAAAACCATACACGTCCAGAGAGCCCTGAATGCTTTATCACCATCAACCTGTCTCTTTGCCACTTCTTGGGATTACAAAGGAGTAATCCACAGTGGTAGCATTGAAAAGCCATTCAGTGCTACCGGAGCGTTCTTGTTCGTTAATCACCATTGCATGATAAGGAACTGTAAAGGGGTTGTCTTAAAGGAACCTAGGCAAATTCTTGTGGTCCCAAAACTCTGCCTGTATAATGATATAATTAGGTGTGGAGTCTGACAATCAGTGTTCCGACTGCCCTGTTCTCCTCTTGGGGTGCCTGGATCCTGATTGTCACACACCCCTTGCGAGTCTGATGTTTGTCTGTTGGCCACTGGCCATAACATAAGCTTCTCCTTGCCCACTCTTTTGTGGATAGGGCATCGGCTACTTTATTCTCCAGATCCTCATAGTTTAATTACATCTGAAATGACCACCCGAAACCCATGGATTTAAGGGGCACCTTTCCCTGTCTTTTACATCCATCCTTCCCCCCAAAGCTGAGTCACAGCCGTGTTGCTCACCCAAGCCAGTAAAGGTTTCTGTCACACCCTGAGGCATGGAACCAGATCTCTTAGCCCCTCAGTCTGCCCTGCTCCCAGCAGAGTTCTAGCCCACAGCTACCTTCAGTTGTCCCAGTGTCTCATGGCAACCAATGGCCAGCAAAACCCCGGCCCACAGCTGTATGCTAGCTGCACCAGTGACTCACCATTCCCAGCAGTTTTGGGGCTACAGCACTACCCAGATGTGCCTCAGTTTCCCTGCTTTCCATGTTGTGCTGGCCCATGGCTTTCCTAGCTGTGCCAGCACCTCCCCAAACCCAGCGGTTTTCCCTGTCCAAAGCACTTACCTCGCCTTACCAGTCACCTACCATTGCCAGCAATCTCCTTTGTTCTCAGTGCCGTGCTAGCCCGCCACCATTTACCTCGCTGCGCCAGGGTCCCACCACTCCTAGCCAATCCTGGGCGAACGTGGCTTTTAGTTGTGCCACGCTCCTGGTCAGCAAACTTCTGGTTCTCCAGCTCTGCCTCTCCACCCTGCCCCCTGCCCCCAGCTCCATCCGACTCTCCTCTGCCAGCAGCCTTTTCCACTCCAGCCTCCCCGGCTCTGGACCTCTCAGCATCACTGCGACCTCTGCCGGCTTGGGAGAACTCGTCTGCTTGGGCTCCTGCCTGCCCTATTGGAGAAAAAGGGATGCTCCCAGCTCCCTGGTTTGGATCAAGTGCCCCATCCTGCCTGCTGGCCTGTGATTGCCGCATGGTCACTAGCAGCTGATGGAGCTGACAGCACACATGGCTTGGCTAACTGCTTCCAGGATGAGCTCAGCCTCTACTGCTTTGCTCCGCCTGCCTTCTCTGCTGCTCACTCATCTGTGCCCTGTCCTTCTCTCCATTCCCTGGACCCCAAGCCCACAGAAAATGACACCTGTCCCCTTTTCTGCCTGTTCCCAGCCTTCTCAGCCCGAATCATTTAAAAGTCTAGTTTGCCGCCGCTTAAAGCGTGACCCTGGCAGCTAGCCAGCACGCCGTGTGCAGACCCTGCCAACTCACTACTGCGACGCTCTCCACAGGGAGCCGAGAGCCGTAAGTCACTGTCTTAGCTGGCTGCCTCAGCAACGGACCACTCTGTTTGCCTCACCAGAAAATGCGTCAAGACTCTAAACCTTCTCTGGCAGGCACCCTTCAGTGACCCCCCAGTTCCTCAGAGCCATCTCTCTGCAGTAGTCTGTCATAGACCCATAGAATCATAGCAAATGAGGGTTGGAAGGGACCTCAGGAGGTCTCCTAGTCCAACCCCCTGCTCAAAGCAGGACCAACCCCAACTAAATCATCCCAGCCAGGGCTCTGTCAAGCCACACCTTAAAACCTTTAAAGATGGAGATTCCACCACCTCCCTAGGTAACGCATTCCAGTGCTTCACCACCCTCCTAGTGACAGGGTTTTTCCTAATATCCAACCTAGACCTCCCCCACTGCCACTTGAAACCATTGCTCCTTGTTCTGTCATCTTCCACCACTGAGGACATCCTTCCTTCATCCTCCCTGGAATCCCCTTTCAGGTAGTTAAAGGCTGCTGTCAAATCCCCCCTCATTCTTCTCTTCTGCAGACTAAACAAGCCTAGTTCCCTCAGCCTCTCCTCATAAGTCACATGCTCCAGCCCCCAAATCATTTTCATTGCTCTCCACTGGACCCTTTCCAATTTGTGCACATCCTTTCTGTAGTGCGGGGCCCAAAACTGGACACAATACTCCAAATGAGGCCTCACCAGTGCCAAATAGAGGGCAATAACCACAGCCTGTCCCTCTCGCTGGACACTCACAGAAAAGAATCAAGTTTGTTGTCTCCAAAGAGACAGAATACACCCCCGTCTGTTGCCACTTGACTTCAGTGTAATGCCATTGAGATGGTTTATAGTAAAAATAAGCAGAAGTTTATTAATAAAGAGAGAGATTTAAGTGCCATCCAGTGTAAGGCCTCATGGGGCTAGGACCTAGGCCTCTAGAGGTACTGGGAAGTTAACATCTTTAGGCTCCAACCCAGCAGCAGCTGGAACCAGTCCTTGTTGCACTTCCCATGACCCACTGTAGACACAGGGCATGGGAAGTTCCGCCTCACAGGCCTGACAGGCGGCAGCTCCATCACATCTGAGAGGCTCTCTGACCTATATAAACAAGAGGGGCATTCCAGGAAGTGTCTAGGAAACTGTGTGGATCTTCTGCAGCTGCTGCAACCATGCCAGTTCTATGCACTTGAACTCCTGGCTTGACCTCGTTCCTCTCCTGACTTGGACCCTGACACCTGACATGGACTCTGACCCTTGGGATCCACCTTGGCCTGGAATGAACTATGAACACCGCAGTTACTCCTAGCCTCAGGTTTGCTTTGGCCTTGTCTCTGACTGCCCTTGTTGGGATCCTCACACTAAGCAGAGATAATCGAAACCGAAAACGGTTATAAGCAAAACAAAATCAAACATGTTTTCCAGTGTCCAAAGCGTAACTTAAGCAAGTTACAATCTCTGCCTAACCAGCTTTCTCACTCATAGCACGCTACCAGCATCTCTCGCCCCTCTGGCAGGAGCATCCAAGGTCCACAGAGTCAGAGAGTGCTGTCGCCTCGGGGATGGGCAATTAATAGGTTCTCTCCCCTTGTTTTTATAGTCCAGCAAGCCTTTGAGACATAAGGCAATGCAGCCCTGTAAAGCAGCAGGCAAAGGTGAATCTGTGGGCTAAGCTGAGCTTGTTGCTAAGTACTAATGCCTGCTCCTGTGAAGCAGTGTTTCAGCAAGTCTGACCTCGCCCAGGGAAGGAAGCCCAAAGGGTAGTGACTAAATTTTGCATATCGGCCTTGGCATGGTCTTAGTGAATGGCAGCGGCTACCGGGCATTTAGAACTTGCATGGTCTCAGTGCAAACACCTTGGATTGCAGGCTGCACACTTTGGGTTGATTGCAACCAATCTGAGACGTCCCTGTTCAAGGGGGATGACACCAGGAAGGGCTGAGCATCCTCAACACCCACCAACCACCAAGGCTAAGATGGTACCTGTACCAAACAAGGCAGCTTTACCCAACACTCTCTTGGCCCACCCAGAGAGAGCATCCATTCAATCTTATCGTTGCCATGAAAATGCCAGTTGGTTTGCTCTGCTCTTTACAACTCACTCAAATTCTAATACTCAGTGGTAACATTTCTGATAGTCTTCCTTTCACATCGGTGCTATGCTTCAGTTGATTGGGGCCAAGGAGGTGTATTTCAGAGTGAGTAATTATCCCCGGGACTATGTACATGGTGAAAAATTAATGAAAGGAGCGACTGGTTCATTTGTTTGATCTGCTCACATAGAAAAAGCCCATCCATACTGATAAGGAATATACTTGGGTTTTTAAAAAATCTTTAATTCCTGCTGTAAGGGGAAAAGCACAACTGGGTGCAGTTGGATTATATGTTCTGACTCATATTGCTAATACTTTGCTTTTCTCTAGCCACCGCTATCCACTCAAGAGATTTACAAACATTACCTAACAGAGCCTCACATCTGAGGTAGGTATTGCTCTCTCTCTTTCATAAATGTGTAAATCAAGGCCAAAAAAAGGGGAAAGAGCATATTTAAAAAAAAAGAAAAATTCCCACAGATCCCTAACAGAGCCCAGGAGGCCCTGGCTCCAACCACTAGACTAAATTCCATCTTTAGTTATGGGCTTTTCAAAAAGAATTCTCTCTTGTCTAACTTTGGTTTAGTTGCTAATTTTTTCATGCAGCAGATTAAAGCTGTGGCATGCGAAGATGGCCCCTGTGCTGCAATGCTGTGTTTGATTTGTGTCTGCTAGCTAACAGGAAGTCTTCTTAACCCAGTTTTTCAGACTTGCCCTGGTCAGCAGCAAAACTGAAGATGCCTGCCCAGATCGTCTCAACCTCACTCAAGCTTTTGCCAGCCAGCCACGCTGTCTCTCATCACCCATGGCGAGGCAGAACAAGGGGTATAATATCACCCACCTCCGAGGAGTTTGAGAAGATGGTCTCGTTGTCCACTCACTGCCCTAAAAGCCACAATAGCTGCTCTCTGCTTCTGGCAATGCCTCATATTCCCTGGGTGACCTAAAGGGAACCTACTGTGGCCTGATTTTAAGAGATCCCATTCAGTCCCAGATTCAGCTCTACTTGTGATTTATGCAGATTACATAATGACTTCTGGATTCGTCTGAGAGATTCATCAGAAATTAGTTGCACGCATGCTCTAGTAGGGAATTGAAAAGAATCATTATCAGTCTTCACCGCTAAGTCCTCTGAGGGCTCTCCAAATTCTTTATAGACATGTCCCAATTCTCCACTGTGTGGGCGTTTAGACCTGTGCCAAGCAAGCGCAGAACACTACCAGTTTGATTTGGAGGGCCAAGCTCCAGGTATGCATATAGGCCTTTCCCGCCACCCAGTGAAGTGCAGCTACAGGTAGGACGGAACATGACAGCTATTCAGAATCACACACGCTGTATATTGGGGCTAGGCATGTGAAACTGACAGGAATCTACCTCCTCACCAACCTCTCCAGCACAACAAAAGCCTTTGGGTTTAGAGAAGGCCAAAACCAAACCTAGCCAGATATCATGGTTCAGTTTTGAGCTAGGGGCTCACACCCCACCCCAATAGTGGGGCAAAACCAAGTACCCCCAGACCATCAGATTCAGGCATGGATTCTGCTCCAAGTTAGGAGTGTCCAAAAATTAGAGAGGGATTTCAGGGTGGAAGACAGATGGAGATCCATCTATCTATTTGCGCTTACTCATGGAGCCATTTATGACAGGAACAAAACACACACTGGCCATCTTCTCCCTACACCCACTTCCATTTCCACCGCTTATGAATTGAAACACCATGATAAGGTCACGGCAGGAGTCACAGCATTCTGTCCCCATTGACGGCTCGCCAGGGCATTGAAGACAGTTAAAAAACCAAAACCAAAACCAGAGCTTACCCACACGCCTCCAGCACACCCACTTGGGGACATCACACACCCTTTAGATAGAGGCTTCCTTCCTTTGAGGATTTGTGTGGGTTCATCTGCCATCACATGGATGAAATGGAGAAAATATGATAAAATCCAAGCCAAGTTTTCACCCAGGACAGCATCACGGGCCGCAACCCAAACATTTTGGGATTGGAAAGAGTTTAGTCAGCATCCCTCCATCTGCCCACCTCTCATTTCACATGGGTTTGCCTTTCAGGTTGCCCCCTAATATTTGAGGCAGCCATGCCAGATCACAGCCAGCGAGGAATGGATAATTAGGACCCAAGGTACAGGAAAAGCCAGGTTACAGTTGGATGAAGCATCCTTATCCTTTGAAGCCATTATCTGGCCAGCCCCACGCTGAAAAGGTCCCTCATTATTCCCCTGAATAAGAATTGACTCGGCAAACTCCCCAGCGGTCCTGCTCGCACTTCTTCCTTGGCCGTTTCTGGGGTTGAGCTGGGTCCCCACTGCCTCCCGTCCAGTGGAGAACCCCCCCCACCACACTGTATTGTTCCAGCACTAGAGACTAAAGCTGCTGCTGGGTTTACAGAACAGACAGACATAGGACGGGCAGCAGCAGCAGGGCAAGCTTGCCTTAGCCTGCTCCCTACAATGGGTTTCCACCCCAGCCAGGAGACACCAGCTTGAGATGCGTGGGTAGCCCAGGCTGGAGCCAATGGAGTTTTGTGATGTAGATACAGGTTATTGACCAGACTCTGAAACCAACAAACTCGAGGGCCAGAGCGCTTCTAGCCCAGGCCCATGGGCACTCACTCCAACCCCCTCCACACCTGAGGGAATGGCATTGTGTCCTGACGGTTGGGGGTCACAACGCCACTCAAGTTTGGCCTGGCCAGTGCAGATGCCTCCCCCGACCCCTTCCCCTCTGGTCCTGCAACCTATGCTTCAAGGGGAAAGGTTTGACAGCTCATTTTGGTACGTTTGCTTCTAGAAGGTAAGGGTGTTAAACTCCTCACGGTCTGCTACAAACACAGCGTCTCCGTCAGAGGCCTGAGTGATAACATTCATCTGGGGAGACAGAGTTTTCCTGGGGGTTGGTCTGATACTGTGGAACAAAGCCCCCCGGGAAACCAAGGCTAGTTGGCCCCTGGGTTCAAGAGGCAAACTAGTGAAAGGGGCATGTGGAGAGAGAGGCGGGATGCGTCAAGCCTGTTGCAAAGTGCATTCGTCAGATAGACAAGGGATTTTATAGCCCCGTTAGCCTATGTTACTATGACGCACAGCTGCAAGTGACACCATTTAAGTTAGGTGAGTTATATATATTTGCCATCCGTCTTCGGTGCATGCAGAAGGGTCCTCCCTGTGTCTTTAATTCAGGCCAGGCAGAGCTCATGTAGTGCACGTGGCTGGTTTTAATCGTGGAGGGATGGGGAGTACCCTGAGAGAAATTGATTAGGGCTTAAAAACGAGAGGGACACCTGTCCCTCTGGTGGCTGCTTGTGGGCGGAGGGAGGGGGCACCTCCATATGCAGAGCTGATACTAAATCATTTTAGCTTCTGCGCTTGTTATAAATAAAGCTCTCCCTCTTCAGCTTCCACTGCCTTCTCGGGCCATGGTGATTAATTTCTCAGGCCCAGCCCATGCATGGAGCGTTTGCCGAGCAGTTACGTGGTGCCTCTTCCCAAGGAAACAGAATTTCCACTATGTCCGTTAGTGGTTCGGAGAGCCAGGCAGTGTGGAAATTGAGCTGAATTTTGAGGGGGCGCAGCAGCATCTGTGAGCAGCAGCTTTGATAAGACAGTGCGCCCTCAGCAACCCAGCTTGATTTATTTGCCAGGTCTGTGACCCCCCCGGCAACCTCCCCCCACCACTGAAAATACTGGAAAGTCCATCCCAATGGACTTGTAAGCTGTAATTGATTCTGTTTCCAGGGGAAGCTCCCTTTGGAAAGTTGGAGGTTGAATGAAGTAATGAAAGCCACAGTGTGTGAGGAGGTGGGGGGAGAGGGACGGAATGGAAGAGTTAAAGGGGGGGCAAGATAAAAGGAGAGAGCTATTACTCTGTGCTGGCCACGAGGAGGGCTTGGGCTGACATTTTGCTCCCTGCGCCCTTGGGAGGCAGGGAAGCACTTTGAGGGGGAACTGAAGCCCAGAGCGAGGGATTTGCTGGAGGTCACACAAGATCTGTGAGGGAAGCCAGGCACTGAGCCAGGTTCTCTTGCGAGCACCCTCGTCACTGTGGCATCCTCATCGCTTCCTAGTTGCCTGCCTGGGCTGTTTAGGACATCAGCTCTTTGGACAGGTCCCATCCCTTGAACAGCACAACGGGTGACCCCTGATTGGGGATCTGACATGCCCCCTTGACGATGACTTGTTCTAGTCATTCCCTCTGATGCACCTGCCATTGGCCAGTGTTGGACCACAGGACACTGGGATGGATGGACCATTGGTCTGACCCAGTCTGGCCGTTCCTATGTTCTTACCATAATACAAAGCAATGGTAAGGGGCAGAGAGAGAGGAATGGGAAAAGCAGTAGGAACACAAAAGCTAGAGCAAGGAAGGAGAACAAGAGACGATGATGTGAGAAAGCAAGAAGGAGATAAGAAAGGAGGGAAAATGGAGGAGGGACATTAGAAAGAGCCAGAGACACTGTGAAATCCAGTGGGACTTCATTACTGCTAATTGATACACCATGGAAAGCACCTAGTCAGCTATGGTGATCCGTGGCAGTGCAAGGCAGCAGGTGAGAGGAAAGCGAACAGAAGAATAAGAGAGGGAGAAAGAAGAATTTACAGCAGGTGCGAGCTAAAAATAATCAAAAATAAATAAAGCTGAAAAAAATGACTTTCATTTTCACTCCCGAGTGTTCTAAGCCGAGCGGAGACTTTAATTTGCCTCCTTCCCATAGAATAACCCCTCCTGATTCATTCAGCTCGGTGAGTCTACCTGGCTCGCTAACCTATAGTATCAATTTATATGCTAATGGCCTTCGTTTGTAAATCAAGGCAGTCCTTTCCAATTCCTCCCTTCCACCCCTCCTGCCCCCACTTCCCCCACACAAAAAAAAAAATTCACTCCGCGCAAAAGCAGCTCATCTCTGACTACAGTGCTGGGGATAGCGGACTCCGAAATAGAAAAAAGCATCAAATCCTAAATAATTGATGGAGTTCATCCCTGCAGATTAGGTTGCTGTTTCATCTCAGCCCTTCACCTGAACGGCAGAGCCTTTTTAAAGAGTTTTATAATTAGTCAAGCTTGGGAACGAAAAAAAAATCCAGCCCACAAGTCAGCTCTCCCTCACTTTCTTCTTTCCAGCTTGGATCTCTTGCCTGGCGGGGCAAGGTGGCCGAGGGAACTGGAGACAGGTCCCATTTGTTTCTAGGTCACTGGCTTGCTCTTGGGACAGGATGGAACGACAGCAAGTTATCAGTCGGTGGCTTATGTAGAATGAGTTGATTGGCATCTGTCCAGTTCCTGGTAAGCCGGTACCACTGCTGCTAGGCATCGGGGCCCCAAAAGGGCATTGTACAGAGCTGTGGCTCTCAGCTATGAAAGCATCCATCTATGACAACATGGTAGCTAAAACCGTGTGGCAGTCTAAAGCAAAGCACGCTGAGGTTATTATACGGAGTCACATGGATACCAGAACCTAAGACCTGAAAGGGCTCCGCATCAAATCCCCTTTTTTTAGCAACAGGAGAAAGACATGCAAAGCAATCACACACCAAACATACCTCCAAACTGTGCTCTTCCACTTAGGGTGACCAGACGGCCTGATATTATCAGGACCATCCCAATATTATGGGTTGTGGCTTATAAACACAACTCACCCCCCCCAAAGAAAGTGTCCCTGTTTTTCACACTTGCTATTTAGTCACCCTACTTCCACCGTTTGTAGGCGCTTTCTCACTGCCGACTCTCTTATGTTATAGCTTTAAGAGGGTTCGCAGCCTGCCTAGCTTTTAAAGGGACAGCAGTATCCTATCACCAAATCTATATGCTTGACCACAGGCCATTCAAATCAATGGGAGCCTTTCCGTTGCCTTCAGTGGGTTTTGGGTCTGGTCCTACGTACTGTACACACTCGCTGTAGAAGCTGGACTGACCAGGTGAAATTCTGAATGAAGAAAAAAGGATCTGAGTGATGGATGGATGAAAAAACTCAAATCAAACACCTGGCTCCAGTCACATCCTCGGAGAGCAAAGGGCGAGGCGGGCTGGGTACAGACAGGGGCGTTCTCTGAATTGCGGAGTGGCGCTACATTACTGTGAAATAGATTGCAAACACGGTGCGCTTGGCCCTGCATAGTCCTGATGTTGCCACTTAAAGACTGGCCAGCGTTCCCTTTCCTGCTCTTTGCACTCTGAGAGCTCTGCTTTCTCCGTGAGGGCTGGTAACCAGAGATGGAGAATGGGGCAGTGCAGGGTCCCATTGGAGGGTCAGATGTGGTATCGTTTTGGACGCACGCAAGTGCTGTGTGGTGGGCCGGTCCCTCCGACGGGAAGCTGTTACCACAAGCAGCCTTCCACCATCACATTCTCGAGTGCTGTTTTCTGCTGAGGGGAGGATTACACCCTCTGTAAAGCCCACGCAGCTGGGAGTTTGTCACGGTCTTCCGGAATGGATTTGTCACACTTGAGGCTTTGCTGGGTGACGGGCTCAGGCCTGGGAGGTCAAGTGGAGAGCTGCAGACTATGTCTAAGGGCTCAGTGAAAGGGTCTCGTTACCATAGAACAGTGATTTTTCAACCTGTGGGTCGCGGACCCCCTGGGGGTCCGCAAACTCGGTCTAAAATTGCCAAAGGAGGCCGCACCACCATGTGAAATTTTTTCGGGGTCTGCAAATGAAAAAAGGATGAAAACCACTGCTCTAGCACCTAATGCCCACAGCTAGGACTAGGACCCATCATGCTAGGTGCAGTACAGGCTCAAACGAAGAGACAGTCCATACCTTAAGGAAAGAACAATGTCAGTTGACAATGCAGAATCCATAGCCCCATTTCACCAGTGGGGAAGCTGGGGCTGTCAATGGAGCTGCGATGCTTTACACCAGCTCAGGATTTGGCCCCCTAGGCTGCAGCTGAGAAGACACTCAAGCGTGTGAGAGGAGCGAGCAGTTTCCTTCACCAGCGACAGCTTTCCCAGGCAGGTGGCAGCATCTCGCTGCTGCATCGGCCCTGCAGCTACAGCCGCATGGGGAAAAACCAGGCTACGAGCTCACAGTCATTCCCACCTGGCCACTAGTCAGCAGCGGGCACTGGTTGGCAGAGTGCAGGGAGTCCAAGGCCGTTGGGTGAGATGTACCCCTGTGCAGAGGGCAGGAGCGAAAATGAGGCCACACGGCACTTGGGCCGTGTCTTAGAGCCTAAGCGACTCTTCCCCTCTTCACAGAGATTGTCAGGAGAGAGTCCAGCGGAGGGCAACAAAAATGATGAGGGGGCTGGAGCACAAGACTTGTGAGGAGAGGCTGAGGGAACTGGGCTTGTTTAGTCTGCAGAAGAGAAGAATGAGGGGGGATTTGATAGAAGCCTTTAACTACCTGAAGTGGGTTCCAGGGAGGATGGAGCTAGGCTGTTCTCAGTGGTGGTAGCTGACAGAACTAGGAGCAATGGTCTCATGTTGCAGTGGGAGAGGTCGAGGTTGGATATGAGGAAAACTTTGTCACTAGGCAGGTGGTGAAGCACTGGAACGGGTTACCTAGGGAGGCGGTGGAATGTCCATCCTTAGAAGTTTGTAAGGCCTGGCTTGAGAAAGTCCTGGCTGGGATGATTTAGCTGGGGTTGGTCCTGCTTTGAGCAGGGGGTTGGACTAGATACCTCCTGAGGTCCCTTCCAACCCTCATCTTCTATGATCACCTCTGAAGGGGTCAGCTGTGATCAACTCTAGAACTTCTGCTGGCCGAGTTAAAGGCAGTAGCTTGCTTAGTAGTAGACTCTTAAATGTCTGTATGTAGCCTAGTCAGCAGAAGGGGATGGAGATGTACTCTGTGTAAAGGTGACCCACACTCGTGTCACCACTGCCTGGGCTGCTCCTGTTCGATGGATAGAGGACATCAGTGTCTCCAGGGCTATCAGCCTTTAAGCAATACCTAAATGCCCTTACATAGGATCTAGCCCAGCTAGTGGCCCACCTGAACAGGTGGTGAAGGAAGGCAATGTTGGTGAGGCAATGGGACTGAGCGGCTGTGTTGGCTAATGGTTAGGGACTAGCCCAGGGGTCAGGAGACCTCAGTGCTCTTCCTAGCTCTGATCTAGTGGGGGCAAGTCACATCACTTCTGTTCCCTCTGCCCATCCTGTGTCTCTTTCAATGGTGCGTCCATCGGGGAAGAGTGCTCTGTACTATTTGCACCCACATCTCCTAGCATGAGGGAGCCCTGATGTTGGCGCATGCTTCTAGTCCTTATTAACAATGGTTCATAACATACACAAAGGTCAAGAAGCAGCCAATTACATTTGCGCTGTGGACAACAGCTGATCAAAGCCAATGCGCTTGAACGCGTCATTCAACGACAGCTGCTCTGATTGGCCATTCTTAGCACAAACTCTCGGCCCACACAGGCCCAGAGATGGCTACTGGCCTTTTAATTCAATTAGCTTCCACTGAATGGGAGCTCCTTCACCTTTCTCTTCACTACCGCCCTCATTGTTGCGTCCGCCTCTTCGCTCTGGTCCTTCCACCGCCCCTCCACTTCCAATCGCTACCTTCATTTGCATCACTATCTTGGACCGTTGTCCCCTCTCCCGGAAGCTCGCTGGTCTCAAGGGTGCTGCGCAGCGCTGATTTTAATTTACAGTTTCCATTGCTTTGAAGCTGACGTTTTTCCATTACAGAGAAAATGCCTCCGTCCTGATGCGTCTCACACAGAGACAGGAGGCCAGGCACAGAGAAAACCATTTCGTCGCTATGTAAATTTGACCTTGGTACTGGCTTGGAGAATTCCAACGCAAACTCCTGGCATAGCAAGAAGAGGGGGGGGTTGAGTCTAGATATAGCCCCCCCTGCAGCTGCCTGCTATGGCAGTCTTATAGCTGCTGTGGACTTGAATGACAATCACATACGTCCTTAATTGCCCGATACAGGATCCAGCACAAATTCCCACGCCGCTCGTGAAGCTAGGAGCAGCCTGAGTGGGACTCTCGCTTGCACAGCTGTGGGGGTGAATTTTACTTCAGTAAGCACAGCAGAATTTGTCCCCTAAAGCACAATTGTATCTAGAAAGCCTGGCCTGCCTGGCAAGATTTTTCTCTTTACAGTACCTAGGGTATTTTTCCTTGGTGTGGTATATTTGAATTATGGACCCAACCACAATCAGGGCCGTGGCGCGCCAGGCACTGCACAAATGCTTCGCAAGAGCCAGTCCTTGACTTGACGATACAATCTCCATAGACCGGGCGAATGAAAGGTGGAAGAATGGTCGTATCAGCCCCATTTTCAGACTGGAGAATGAAGGCTCAGTGAGGTCAAGGGCGAGACCCACAAAGGGATTTAGGCCCCTAACTTCCCCTCTAGGTACCTAGGACCAAAATCTGGATCCTCAGGCTCCCCTGCGCTGCCTTCCAGCGCTGCAGCTGCCCCTGTTTCTGCAGAGAAAACCCCCTCGTTTCTGCCAGGGGGACTAGGCACAGCTTCCTCCCTATGTCCTGATGCTACCAAGCCCCTAAACCCTGGTGGGATTCACAACCTCAGCCTTCCCCTACAGTGGTGGGGTGTGATCAGGGGCTGTTGGATCAGCGTCCCCAAAGCAAGCGGCCAGAAAAGACCAGCAGAGATTGGAACCGGCCACTTCGCCATCAGAGGGGAGATTCTGAACCACCAAACTGGAGTGCCGTTGTTACGCTCCCTCCCGCCCCCGGGGACTAGGTAAGTATTTCATAGAACTGGGAAATACTGCAGCACAAGCAAAGCTTTTGCCCCTACCAATACCCCAGTCTCCTGGGAAGTGGGAGGGCTAGACTCAATGGGCTGCCCTGAAGCAGGCAGATTAGAGAAGTGAACTCTGATTTCCTCGAGACTGGGTAACCGTGCCAGCCACTCGGCTATGGGGGGATGTTACTACTGGCCTACTGCTTCGGCATTTCCGGTTGGCTAACTCAAGCAGCTTCCCACTCAGCGAGCCGGCTTCTGTCAGTCCCATTCTTGGGCACCGGACTTTCCCCAGGCAGTGGAGAAGGAGCCTGGGCACCTAACTCGAGGCCCTGGATTCTCCTAGCTGGCACAGCTCATTTGGCATTGCAACACTGAGCCACGGCTCCTTGGTGGCTCTAGCCTGAAATGACCTGTCTGCGGTCGCCCACAGGAGCGCCGGGATAGAGCTGGGAACTGAATCTAGAGCGCCTGCGTCTCTGCCCAGTGCCCCAGCCCAGACATGAACCCAAGGTCTTGTTTTCTCTCGCTCCCTGTCCCTGTGAATGAGCTCTGTAATTACAATGCTACGCACGCTGGCTGTACGCTCCTAGCAAGCAGCTGAGTGCTAACAGGGCTTTACCACACCTGCACTGGAATGTAAAATGCAATCTCAGCCGAAGGTACAGCCACGGCACTCGCTCATTACCTGATACTGAGCATAGCCAAAAGAAAACCAAAAAAACAGCTAGTCAGCCCCATTGGCGGCAGGGGCCTGCTCCATCAGCTAAGAAAGTCAACCCCCCTTTTTTCTG
The DNA here is from genome assembly GCA_007922155.1 of Mesoclemmys tuberculata. NCBI lineage: Eukaryota > Metazoa > Chordata > Testudines > Chelidae > Mesoclemmys > Mesoclemmys tuberculata. The sequence goes on along the minus strand of ML675632.1, from coordinate 13,891,564 downwards.
TGTATTTGGTTCTCGCGGTCCATCCTGATGGACCTAGTCATTGGCGTTTTTGGGGTTTTTTTTTTTGTCATGATCACTGATGTGCAATGCCACATTGATTTGGTTAGGGTGAAAAATCCACATTCCAATGTCTTTCCGGCTCAGAAACACAAAAACACTTTAGTCATGTGGCTCTAACAAAAATGGTAGTGCAATCAATTGATTGCTGTGACCTAGTTCACATGAATGCATCGCCCGCTGCAAATGTGATGTCTCTGTATCACCAGGCTGTTAGCTCTGACTATTCTATTCTACAGTGGTTCATATACCATGCTTAACACTGTGATATCTCAGCACGTTGCGGTTGGGCATTAAGCAACACGACTACACATCTGCTACGTGTTTATTGTACTGCGCTGGCTTTCTTTTAAAGTCAGCGATGGTGTCCGTTTGGAAAAGGAACGTATTATATTTCAACTCGCTAGGTGTTTCCGCTGGGTTGTAGGCATGTACTTGTATACTGCATAATTTTTGGCTCTGATCCGCCGTTGCCTTGCACCTTGTGTCATCATTTATCTTGCTGCAAAGGGAGCATGAAACCCGAGCTAGTTAGTCATTTAAAACCTCATTTCAGCTCACTTTGCACAGCTGTTAATAGTGAGACTAGGTGCAAAGCAATGGAGAATTGGACCCCTATTTAGAGAAGTCCCGCTTCTGCTGTATGACAGTAACAGATTGGGTTTGACCAGCTTCAGAGGTCTAGGAACCCAGGCCCTTTGGTAGGGCGGGGCGACCATGGGTCCAGGGCCTTAACCCTAGGGCAATGTGGGGTGAATAAATAAGTCTATAGTCCTGGCCCTCGGTCAGGGCAGGGCAGCCAGAGGCCATAGCCCCGGTCCTTGGTAAGCACAAGAAGCAGTCTATAGCCTAGGCCCTCAGGGTTGCTAGCATCTGGCAGCTCCTCCAAGTCGTTGGTGGCCAGCAACTCCGGCATGTCACAGGCAGCTCTTCCAAATCGCTGGCAGCAGGCCGCTCTTCCCAAACGCTGGTGGCTGGTAGCTCTGGCAGGACCTCTAAGCTCCAGCCAGGAGGTGGCTCGGGTGGCCCTTTAACGGGCACAGGGTCGGGGTCAATTCCCAGCCCTAGGGGAGCGACATCCTTCCTCTCCAGCAGCTTCCCCCCCACTGAGCTGCAAGACCAGGCTTTTATACTTCCCCTCCCAGTCCCACCCCTGCATTTCCGGCTTCCCAGGGGTGCCACACCTGGGCCTGCCCATCAGGTGGCGTGTGCTGGTGCCTCGGAGGGAGGCCGTACTGCTTCGCTGCAGATGCTGTGATTACACCACTGGTTCCAGGTTGACCAGGTTTACAAATCCTTGCTGTGTAACTCTCGGCAGCAAAACACTGCTCAAGATGACACAGAGCTTTTATTTGCAGCGACATTATATAGCAATACAGTAATCAGCTCTCTCTATTTAACCGGGGGGAGGGGGGGGCACACCTGTGACATGTTATTTCTAATGATCTTATTAAACGGCATGAAAGTGACCACATCTCAGGCGGCGAGCTGGCCATATCCCACATGGTCAATGAGATGGGAATGAGCATCTCTTGGGTGGGAAAGGTCCGGGTTAAACACCCATGTGTGGCATTGATTCTAAGGTCAGACGGGACACCTGTGGTCATTGAGCCTGACTTCCCATATAACACAGGCCAGAGACCAGCCCCCAAATAATTCCCACTTGAACTCACCTGTATCTGTTAGAAAAACATCCAGCCTTGGCAAAAACATCCAACCTTGAGCCTATACGTCCCTCAGTAGTGTTCTTCTTTCTGAGCTAGACCTGACAGCCACATTTTCTTCACAACAGTCACCAATGAGACGCCTCGGTTTTGGGTGCCCACCTGGAGACAGAGCTTCTTCAGTTGGACTCCCCCAAAATCAGTGAGCTGGCCCAATGACCCAATAGGGCATTGAGGGACTTTGTGCTCTTGGCGGTGACGTAGTTTGGGTAACATCAGACAACAGAGGTCTCATCCAGGTGTGATCATTAAAGATCCTGTGCCTTTTGGGACACGCGCCGTGGGGTTAGCCCATTTTGGGAAATAGTATTTGGTCTAAAGTCTGTCTCGCTGTTTCAGCTCGATGACTTTATCCTTCCCATATTGCTTTAATCTGTTCTGTAGCATTGTTATGTGCCCTTAAGTAGCTGCCACATTTTATCCTAAAGTTGCATTTTTAAAGGCAGATTTAAATTACTATTATTTATTCTCAGAGCATTCACAACTGTGCAGTATGGAGAGGAAGGTCTAGTCCGAGCTGCTTACAGCCTAATTAAGTGAAATCATTCCCCTGTGAATCATAGAACCACAGGGTGAGGAGGGACCAGAAGGGTCATCTAGTCTAACTCCCTGCTAAGATGCAGGGTTTGTTGTGAAATGCATTGGCATTCCTTGCCTGAGAAGTGCCAAGTTCTATAAATGGAAGGGCTGCTGCGTCTGTCACGTTGCATTTCACTCAGATTTCCCTTTTCTTCTCCAACAATGGAGTCAAGGGAAAAGCAGACATAGCAAGAGCTCTTTCTGGAAACGTGGCGTTCCTTTAGAGCGCGTTCATTCTGGCTTGCCATAAGTAAGAACAAACAGAACGATACTTTGTGCTTCCATCACACTGTTCTTCAGTCGCACTCATCCTGCAGCACGTTATAAAGGAGGAAAAGTGTTATTACCAGCCTTTAACAGATGCAGAACCCAGTGCTCGCAGTGGAGAAGTGACTTGCCCAAGGCCAAGCACAGTGGCAGAGGCTGGGACAGTTGCAATTCTGGGTATCAGGGACGGTTGAAACACAAGTGGCATGTGAGTGAGAAAGAGCGTCTTGTGTATAGCGCATGGGGCATGGAAGCCCGGAGCTTACAGTCCTATATTTGGGTCTTTGCCCTGGTGGCTCTTGCAAAAGCACTTGCATTGCAGGAAGAAGCAGAGCCTGGGACGAGCCCATTCATAGACTCATAGAATATTAGAGCTGGAAGGGACCTCAGGAGGTCATCCAGTCCCACCCCCTTCAGCCTTGAGTGCCTTCTAAGTGATAAAATTGTGCCCTCAATGTATTCATACTAAGCCGAGTCAATTCTTTGATTTCCTTGAGCTGGACCCATTTACACCAGCTAGGGAATTGGCCTTGTAACTGCATGGCTGGCTTTGCCTCTAACTGAGGGTCTGTCCCCCGTGCAAGGCCAGGGGCTGCAAGTCCCCTGGTCGTGTCCACCTCTTCGCGCTAGCACTCAGCGAGGATAAATGGCCATGTAGCTGCGGTGGCACCCGAAGTGGAAGCGGAGGTGCGGCCGAGCTGTGCCATGTTCATACCCACTGGTTTCTCCAGAGGGCTCAGCCATGGCTCTGCTGCTCTCACCAGAGCAGCCAGGGCTACACGGCAATTTACCCTGGTGCGACATCGATGCGAGCTAGCGCACAGCTGTGCACATGAGCAGGGGAATCACGTCCCCGTCCCCCTCGCCCATCTTGTTGTGCAGACATAGCCTTAGTGTGCACGTTCATTGAAAGGCTGGTAACGTGACCCACAATGGGCCGACTCCCACCCTGCTGGGGCTTCGCTCCGTTCAGTGGCGGTACACTAAAGTAGCACGTGGCCTGGTGTTTATTTCTGTGGCGCGCTCCAGGGCTCCATCTTTTCAGCTGTGGGTGGCTCGATTCCTTGCTCTGCCTCAGCTTTATTCTGGAAGAAAAAACACACCCACGTTTTTGCTCCCACGGTGACTTTCTTCCCAGTTTGGGGGAACGGAATCGGCTTCTGCTTCTTCCTGCAATGCAGGTTCCCTTGCAAGAGCCGCCGGGCACTCATCTGCGCTGGGACTCTTGCTGTCTTTCATGCACTGACAACGTCGTTCTTCTGCCAGGTGCAGCTGGCAGCAACAGGGGCCAGATACAATATTTGGAGGTTCCTCTTAAAGTACAAATCAGAACCAGCTCGGCCCCCGCCACCCCCATAATCTGGGAAAACAACACATCACGACTGGGGACCTCTGAGAGGTAACAAAAGAAACCGTGTGTTAACTGGGAAAGGGAATCCAGCACCAGTTTGGAGAAACACCACAATCGTGATTTGGAGGCATGTACAGATAAGCAAACACCCACCCTACAGTGCATTGGGCAGTGTCCTTTGCCTCAGGTTCCCACCTTGTGCTGTGAAAGTCCGATGAAAGAATGGCCTTTTTAATGCATCTCGCCCCTTTCCCTCTGCTGCACCCCACTCCCAGTTGGTGCCTTGGTTAGCGGAGACTCCGAGTTCAGAGGGACGTTCCCATGGCTCCACCTGCCACCTGGAAAATAGGGGGGCAGGGGGCAGCAAGCAGTGACTCCACTGTTACTGCCGGCCCTGACATCTCTGCCAATGAGTGCCGCTTGCGGCCTCGGTTGTCTCTGCTGCCGCTCACTGTCACCTCTGCAGTGCTGTGTTCGAAAATTCCCCCGCCTCGCCCAGCGCTGAATGACGTCCGTGGGTAGTGAGGCACAGCCATGCAATTGCCTCTTCGCTGTCTTTTGCGCCAACACTGTCCCCCCACTAGGTCTAAGGCTGAGCTGCTAAATTGTTTCACCAGTGATCTCAGCTCTGCCCATCACGGACCAGAAACAGAGACCCGCCACCGAGCATCAGCTCTATTTTTAAACGCTATTTTTAAAAAAGGCTCCTTCGCATTAGGGGAGGTCTGGGGCTTCTCCGGCTTTGTCAAATCAAATATAGTCAGAATTTGGTCCATGCCGCACAGTTCATACAAATGTCGACCGCTGCAGGGCCAGCAAAAATGGCTGAACCTCTTCCCGCAGAGCACGAATCAGTTCAGATTGTAATTACTTTATAAATCTGCTAAGCCAGTGGCTGGGGGGAGGAGGGGCTGTAGGGAAGCCCGCAAGTGATCTGGGGAGTGTCAGACCTTGTCTAGAGGAACACTCAGGGTACGCTAACACAGCAAGAAAACACCCACAGCTGGCCCATGTCAGCTGACTTGGGCTCATGGGGTTCAGGCTGCCAGGCAGTAAAATTGCAGTGTAGACATTTGGTCTTGGGGCTGGAGGCCGGGCTGCAGCCAGGAGCGGGAAGGGTCCCGGAGCATGGGTGCCGGCCCAAGCATCTACACTGCAGTTTTATAGCCCACCAGCCCAAGTCAGCCGACATGGCCAGCCGAGGGTGTTTGATTGCGGTCAGATATAGCCTTAGGCCTTGTCTACACTAAAAAAAAATAAGTCAAACAACAGCAGAACCTCAGTGTTACGCACACCAGTCAACCGCACACCTCGTTTGGAACCAGAAGTACACAATCAGGCCGCGGCAGAGAGCGAGAAAAGGAAATGCAGTCCAGTACTGTGTTAAACGTACATTACTAAAAACACAGCATTTTCTCTTCTGCATGGTAGTGTTTTAAAGCTGTAATAAGCTGATGTTGAGGGGTATTTCTCCCCTCCTCGCTCCCAGCCAGGAGCCGGGGCAGCCATGCGGGGACTTCTCCCCTCCCCAGTTCCTGCCACCACGGGCCTGCAGCAGCTGGGGCGTCTCGTTGTAATGGCGGCGGCGGCGAGGTGGTTTTATTTTGTCGAAAAAACCGGGCAGATTTGTCAGCCGGGGGCGTGTGTGTGCGATTGCTATGAGTGCGCCAGCATCATTTTCTCGACAAAAGTCAGCTAGTGTAGACAAGGCCTTAGTCTTCAGCCCGCTGGAGCATAAATCGATGGCCCCTAGCCTGCTGTGCACCAGCTACGCCTGACAGTCCTGCTGTCGTGCACTAAAAGTTCCGCTGTGCACTTTGAGCGTCCCTGCTTGGCAACAGGAACAAGGTCCACGCAGAGTTAGCACACAGCAGGCTAACCCGGGGTAGAGTCACGCCCCTGCTTGCAAGCCCTACATTAAGCCTGTAGCCACATTCTCCTAGAAATGAACTGCAAGAAGAGAACGAAGATGATCAATTGCAGGGTTGGCTGCTGAGGAACTCAAACAATTACTCCTTCTAAATTTGCCTTTGAAGGAAAAAAAGATAAACCAATATGATATCTTGCAACATGGTTCAGTGTCAGCCAGGCACCAGGACGCCTGGGTTCTGTCTCCAGCTCTGTCACTCACCGGCAATGAGACTTTAGGCAAATCACTTCGCTGGGCCTTAATGTCTCCATCGTAAAATGAAAATGATATGAAGGGCTTTGAATGCGACTGATGAAATGCATGCCCTCGTTAAGCATTAATATGGCTGGAGACACACAGGTGGGCTTAAACAATACCGTTGCATACATGCACATCGAGCACGGCCACTGGGAAGTGGACCTCAGTCTCGCAAGTTCAGGTGAGCCCGGATTACACAGCGAAGCGTAAATTACGATGACGCACGCACCTCTGTTCACCCGTAGGTCATTTCTTGGATGTGACGTTTTTCCCTGCGTTACTAATGGGGTGTCCCCTCCTGCCTGTCGTTGGCAGCTGAAGCTTACAAAGTGTGCTTCTTATAGCATAACAGACAGTCTGAATATCTGCTATTCCAAGTGGATCCGCTAGGCTGCTCCAGTCTGGTGAGTAGAGAGTTCCCAGTGTCCTTCACAACAAGAGACTGTGCTGTTGACAGATCGTTCACATGGCCAGCCAATTATTAAAGACATTACAAAGAGGGTGGGTCTTACCTGGGGTCCGCAGCTCCCTCTGAGCTGATGTTCGTTTCAATTTTAGGAAGACACCTTGAAGTTTAAGATGTTTTCTGAACCTTGTGTTATTTTTCCCATAGCCCCTTAGTCTAACGTGTGTTTGTTTGTTCCTTGCCCTACATTTTAGTGTGTGTTTCACAAGTGATTTGCTTTTCTATGTTTGACTGGAGAGCATGAAAAAACCCACAGCTGGAAATTGATCTTCCATCCCCCTACTCCTTTGGGGATCGAGGGGGGGGGCATTTAAACACACCCCTAGCCTCCGCCACTCAGAAAGGAACTCTGATATGCACTCTCCCCACCGCTGCCGTAAAGCAGATTGCATAGGGGAGTTTGCAGAAGAGAGAACAAGAGATGGACAGCAAAAATCCCTGGTCCAAATGCACAAAAGAGTCTAAAGCAGTGTAAGTTACAGCTTCTTCTGGTCCCTTCAGCATGGACATTTCCCCCATCTCTTCCTTACCTAATCTGACATACATTTACCAAGCCGTAGTGTACACACCTGCCTTATATGTCCGGGACTCAGAGAGGCTGAGCTAGGGCATTCCCTATCATTTTGTTCCCATTGTGGTTAACCTTGCCATCAGTCTAGGGTTTATCAATGCTAGGAAACTGACCTTCTTCTAATGATCCCTGTTAGGCCTCCATGCACTTGTGTCTGGCAACGTCCACGAATCAGGCCTTGCATTTCTCTTGTCATATTTACCCGACGGCCGCACAATAATCGATCCAGAAAGTGCACGTTTGCCCCTGAAACATTCTATGAATAACACACAAAAGGCTGATCTCCGTCTTTACTACAACCCAGGCTGTGGTTTCTCCCCTTCCCATCCCATTTCCAGTGAGTAACACTGACCATAGGTTTTCACAGGACACGAAGAAGTGTTTTCAGTTCACCTGGGGGGGGATAATCTGGAGCAGATCTTCTGAGTAAGATGTTTAGGAAGAAGGCATCAGTGGGAAGAACATGGGACATTGGAGCAATAGTAATAAGATGAAATATAATAGTGAAAAGTGCA
>ML675632.1:13855495-13883467 GCA_007922155.1 Mesoclemmys tuberculata | reverse complement strand
AGATGATCATATTGGTCCCTTCTGACCTATGTTTCTATGTTTCTATTGTCCTACAAAAGGTAGGTGCCAGAGGTGGTTACATTAGGTGAGCAAAGCAAAGTCTTTGGCCCTTACTGTCTGTCAGTGAAATTCTGCAATCTTAAACTACATTGGGAAGCCAGTGGGAGTTCTACCTGTGAACAAAGAGCTGGATTTATGCCCGAAACGCTGTTTGCCACCAGTTCATGCCTAACCCTCATATGCCAGAGATGCCTTTGGTTAAAGATCATAGAATCATAGATTAAGGAGGGAATGGACACCAGGACAACATTGCGCCCAACCCCCTACTTAAGGCAGGACCAACCCCAACTCAATCATGTGGGAGAGGGCCTTTAAAAAGAAGACATGACGAGAGCTTACACTTTTTTTATTAGAAATAAGACACATTCATTTGTGCTCTGAAAACTGTACAGAAAAAACTGACAAACACAGAAATAAGGGAGGTGGAAATGGGCAGGGCAGGAAAGGAAGAGGAGAAAACAGAATTAACCAGAGAAACTGAGCAGAAAAAGTAGAATTTCAACAGTTATTAAACAAACATTTATCTCTGTAATTACATAACACTGTTAATGTCCTGCAGCTTGACTGGAATGAGGTGGAAAAGGTTTTTAAGGGGGGAGATTGGTTGGGTAGGGAAAGGGAAAAAAGAATTAAAACACAGTAGAAAGATATTTGTATGCTAAAATTCATTATGTGTAATTCTAATTACAATATTATACAACCCGGCATTTAAGGGAGGCCTTTGTGCTTTCTTGTTTCATAGAATATTCTAGTCTGACAATTACATCACAGTTTTTATAAGTAATTTTTTTTTTACTATTTAGATTTTCTAATTTTTTTAAAATTGTATTTTATTTTTAATATTACACACTAATGACAAGATAAATGCCATTAGACTTTAAAAGAAAAGCAAACCACGTGGCCTGAAATGAAATTTAAAAAAATGCTTGCATATCAAGCAACCATGGTCGGCGGGGAGAGCACAATTTGATTTCATTGATTGCTTTAAATTTTGTTCCCGTCTTTAGCTTTTTCCTAAAAAAAAGAAACACACACACACATAAATCAAACCCTGATCTCGATTAGCTGCTGTTTTGGCTCAACATGTTGTTTCACAATTAGGTGCTTAGCAATAGCCATTTCTAGAGATGGTGGAAATTGGTCAAACATGTGATGAAAATTTTTTGGTGAAACAAATATGGAAAAAACTTGGTGAAAATTATGTTATGTAAGGAATTCTGATTGAAGTATTTCAGAAAAAAAAAAAAAAGAACAATGACAGTTGACCATGGAAAAAATGTTGATGAAATTATTTTGTTTTAAAAGTTTGGGTGAAAAAAATGGACAAGTATTTTTGGGGACAAAAAATGATTGTGCAAGAAACTTTGGATTTTTTTGTGTGTGTAAAAAATATGGTGATGAACTTTTTTAATGAAAAAAAAATCAAGGAAAATTTTCCATGAAAAAAACACCAATGAAAAGTTTTTGACGAAAAAATGTCCCCATTTTGTGCCCAGCTCTCCCCATTTCCTTTCCTTCCACTAGAACCGGAAACCTGTTTCCCAGCTCTGTGAAGTAGTGGAAAAAGGACGGAGTGTAAGGAAAAGCAACCAGCCAGTGGACGTTAGCTGGGACTTGAACTGGGTATAATAAAACAGAACATTCCAACCTACTGGACACACGGCCCGTGCATCCCCCACCATCCCAATCTTTCCACAGCGGATGCCCCCTCATCATTTGGAAAGTGATATCCTTGCCCCGCATCTGCATGGAACTAAGCTACGGAAAGATATTTGAAATGACAAGAGCCAAAGAAAGGAAAGGTCTCGGGTTTCAAGTTCTGTTTTTATTGAAGAAAAGAAAAGAAGAAAAAAATAGATTTTTTTCCCCCAAGTGTATGTTACTCATTTATCAGTTTGTCTCAATGTCCTACGGCAATATTCTCCATAACCTGAACGTCTCCAGGTAATAAGCAGGTCACTCTGGATTCCAGGGGAGGAGGCTGGAAATAGGTCAAGTCTCAAAAAAGCAAAAAAGGAAAAGAAAACGAGGCCATGTGAACCTTTGCACAAGGTTCGTGTTGAGTGTATCTCTTTGTTTTTAACAGTCAATGAAATGACCTACATTCTTTTTGTTGGTTTGTTTTTTAACCTCCTTTGAACCTGTATCTGGAGACAGGATGAATGAGTTTGTTGTTGACTTAACACGTTTTTTTTCCACTCTGTGCGTCTCATTCTTCAGAGAGTTCAAGGAAGTCCTCTGCAGAGGGATGAGGGACAAATACCTACCACGCCTCTCTTGCTAGCCATATGCTGCCACCACCATCTCCGGCGTCTCCCCCACAGCATTCTCTGAGCTGGCTTGTGTAGATCCACTGCTGAGAGCCTAGTTTTTCGGATAGGTGGTGGCATGGTCTTCTTGACTACAGGATGCATCAGTTGGAAGATTCCAGTTCCTTTCTTCTCCGAGAAGCTGGGCTTGGGAGGCCGGGAGCGAGAGGGATGGGTCTTTCTCACTCGCGCCACCATGCAATGGGACATCATAAGGCTGGCCAATGATGAGTTTTCCCCTGCATTCTTTGGACAGCCAGTATCCTGGCTGGGTTCCCGCTGAATTAATCCCTGCGCCTTGTTTCCCCCCAGACAAACCAAACCCTCTTGGCCCTTCTGCTGCCGTATTTGTTTCCAGTTTCCTTTCGTCGCTCCCAGTTCCAGAGCAGGAAGACTCAACATACCTGGCGATGGCTCCCCATCATCCTCTCGCCACTAAAGTGTCGTGTTGGTTGTGTTCCCCACCCACCCCACCCACTCCCCCTCCTTTTACTTTTCCAGGCTCATGTCCTCTTCGGTCCTACCTGGGGAAGATCACGTTGTTCTGAACCTACTGCTACTAAGTTCTATAAAGTAATATTCCCCCTCTCTGCTGAGAGCAGTACGAAAGTTTCTTCTTTTTACCAAAGGTTTCAAAAGAAACCAAACACTCTTCCTCACTCAGTTTTGATTTAATTTAATCATCTTTTTCAAATTTGTTTGTTTTGTTTGTTTTCCCGGGAAAAAAAGTCCCTTTCTTTCCTTTCCGCTCAGACCTCCGTCTGAAGGTCGATAATGTCTTGTCCCACCAGAGGTATGGTGGCACCTGTTTTCTCCCACTCTACAGTTTTTAGTTCTAAGGGAGATTGTGGTAAAGGTTCCATGTCCTTTTTAACCCACGATGGTGGAGAATGGACCTTCCTGATTCCTTCCCAGGGTCTCTTGTTTGGTGTCTGCTGTTTTTCTTGCTACAAAGCAAAGGGGAGAAAGAGAGAGAAAAACAGAAAGTTACTGCCAGTTCTGCAACCACTATCCTTCACCCACTAGATTTCTTCTTCTGTCTTTTTGTTTTAAAGATAAGGCTGAGCGAAGATTTTCCATCACAACTCTTTCTCAGAAGAAAATTGTTTTTTCAAATAAACAGATTTTTGTGAAAAATGTCTGATTTCCATGGAAAATTCAGTTTTTCCACAAAAGACCGAACACCAAAGTATTTCCTTTTTCAGAGGAATATTTTCACTGTTTGAATTTCCACCAAAATAAATTAAAAAATTCCATGGAAAATTTAGAAGGAAATTATATAGTTTCAGTTTTTGTAGAAATTTTTGCATTAAAAAATTCATTTTTTTACAAGTTCTATTTAAAGGGACACAGTCCATCTCTATATATCTATATCTATATATAAACTCAATAAACATCTCATAAATGTAATTGTCTCTTTTACTAATGGCACCAGTGATGATTAAAGGCTCCATTCTACAAAACTGAAATCAACAGGAGTTTTTCCACTGACTCCAAATGATGCTTTTGAGGGTTGATCCACCACTATTTTAGTCCACCTTCATGGCAGTGACACTCCATTGAAATCATTCCAGGAATAGTGTTTTGAAGTTTATACGTACATACTGTGGAATGCTCTAGTATATTTTATAGAGGTAGCCAGGGGTTTCATAATCCGTGGCATGTTCTTATGCTCACATGTGAATTGAAACACATGCAAAGACAGTCTTTTCAATCAGCCGCCTCCATTAAACTTCCCCCTTCTTTTCTTTTTTAACAGAGATGCTTTTCACACTTGATCAGCCCTACAAAGCACTCAAACATTAGAATGAAATGGGTTCTCCTGGACATGATAGCAGTATGGAGTTCTCTGAAAACCACCTGCCAAGGGAAAGGGTTTGGTACGAAACAGATGTAGACAGAAAGGAAAACACTATTCAGGTTATGAAGAGGAAGAAAAATAAGGGAGAAGGCATGAGGAGAAGGCAAGAAGATGCACATGCAGGTCACATGCATCCAGATCCGCTCTAGAGGACTTGCGCTGTCTTCAGAGCTATTGACTGGAGGAAACATATCCACACAGTGAACTCGGGGGGGGGGGTCAGATCACCTCCTGTGTGTGACATTGTGGCGGAGGGCCACAAATCAAAAGCTTAGAAATCTGTGTGTCAGTCCAATCTCTCTACCTGCCCTGGATTCTACCCTCACTCTGCCATTGTCGGAAAGTAACCTTAGAATAGAAGATTCAAAGAGACCTCTTGGGTCATTGAGTCTAGTCCTCTGCTATTGCAGGCAGCCCCCTCAGATAACCCCCTTCATTAATTTATGAAGCTGGATCTTCAAACTAGTTAGCTTTCTTGCTCCCTCTCCTCTTATTGGGAGTCTTTTTGAGAACCTTACTCCTCCAGTGGTTGGAATCTTTCTTCTAATTTCCAGCCTAAATTTACTCCTGGACAGATCATCCCCATTTGTTCTTATGCCAACACTGTCCTGTAGCTTAAATAGCTCTTCTCTCTCATATTTATAAGGAGCAAATAGATTGTCTCTCAGCCTTAGTTTTGCTAGGCTAAACAAGTCAAGCTTCTGTATTCTCTTCTCATAAACTAGGCTCTCCATTCCTCAATCATCCTAGCAGCCGTCTCTGCACCTGGTCCAGTTGGAATTCATATTTCTTGGACATTTGAACTGCCTATGATTCATTTCACCTGTGTATGGAAATCCTGGCATGACAGGCACTGTTATACAAGTACTACAAGCTCACTTGGGCTACAGCAGTGTAAATCCAGTGTAACTCTACTGGCTCTTAGGATGTAACTGTGTCATGCTCTCACTCATCTTTTGTAGCTTCCCATGCACTACCTCAAAGAGCATCTGACCTCAGTGGGAAAGAACCAGGTAACTGCGACTCAACGGCGAGATAATAGGCCCAGTGTCAGAGTACAGACAGTAGTCCAAAAACAGATCGCACAATAAGTTTGTAGCGAGGGGGTGTGGCCTCCCTCCGGGACGGGCAGGGAGGAACTGCCACTCAAATCCCAGAGGGCGGGCTTGGAGATGCCATGCCCACCACGCCGGAAGCAGAGGGAGGGGACTAAGACAGGAGCAGGAAGTATAAAGGGCAGGTCCTCCAGCTCAGTTGGTGGACAGCGGGTGAAGGAGAAGGACGTTGCTCCCTTGGTACTGGGACCTGAGCCTGACCGCTGCCCTGCGGAGAAACTGCCAGGGCTGCTTACCAGCTGGAGGCCAAGGAGCTGCCCGAGCTACGTGGACCCTGTGATCTGGAGGAGGTGCCGGAAGCCAGCGACGCCGACAGCCTGCTGGGGCTGTCTCTCATGTTCTACCCTACAGAAGTGGACTACAACCTGGACCACAGATACACGGGCACAGGGGTGGAGGAAGTTGCCCAGGAATAGCCGATCTCAGTCCGACTGTGCTCAAGCCTGAGCGCCACTCAGCGAGTTTCGGCGACAGCCCTGCTGACCCAGTGGCGGGAAGCCGCGCCATGGCTAGGGCCCTGGGCTGGGATGCAGTGGAGTCAGATTGGCCTGAGTTCCCCTCCCCCCAGCCACCCATTTCCTGGAGTGACTGGCCCGTGGCCTGTGAAGCCTCCATAGGCTCTAGCCCACTCACTCTGCTTGCCCTGCCCTAGCTGAGGACAATTGACTTTTTGCTCCATGTGCCTGCCCGCCCTGACCAAGGGCCAGGGCCATAGACTGCTTGATTTGCCTGCCTGCCCTGACCAAGGGCCAGGGCCATAGACGGCTTGATTTGCCTGCCCGCCCAGACCAAGAACGAGGGCCATAGACTGCTTGATTTGCCTGCATGCCTTGCCCAAGGGCTAGGGCTACCGACTGCTTGATTTGCCTGCTCTGCCATGACTGAGGGCCTGGGCTAGTGACAGTGGAGAGCTAATCCCTTGTATAAAATTTGCCCACGCAGGTGTGTAGCGAGGGGGCGTGGCTTCCCTCTGAGCCTACCGGGAAGCAACAGGCCACATCCTCTAATGCTGTATTACCACAAGTCACCGATTTCAGCAAACCAAGTCTACATCTATGATGCATCACAAAAAGGTGCACAAATGGTTGGATGAATACAAGGCAACTTAGTAACTCCTGCCCTTCCTGCAATGGAAGGACCTCCTTTGAACTGGTTATTATTTAAAGACACCTTCAGGAGCGGGACCTTCTTATTTTAAATCTGTCCTCTGCACAAGCCCAAGACTTTTGCCAATGCACTTTAGTCCTGACCTTCAGCAACCTCCACTGTTCCAGCCCTGTGTCCCAAAGCCTCAGTTCCGCCAATATACTTAAAGCTTCACTTGAAACTGGCCCAGCCGTTCCTGTGCTGTGTCTCTTCTGAGCGCAGGAATGCTGAAGGCGCCAATCAGCGTGACGTGCTTTAGGGACACGAAAACCTGGGAACTAGCCTGAGACCCACCCAAGTCATCTGAACCGGTGACGTACGCCAGCATTTAAAGCTTGGTTTCGAGAGGCCAGGAAGAGGAGTAGCAAGGGGAAGCTTGTCTTTACTCTCCTGTTTTTGTGGACAGATAGAGGTAGCCAGCCTGCATGCATGTCAACTCCACACCAAATCACATGAAAACCATTGAAATACCCTAAATATAAGGAGTGTGGTTCCTGGCACTAGCGCAGCTGCCTTTGTTAAACAGGAGTTTAATATGCACAGTGCAAAGAATGTCCAACTGTATCCAACGGAATCCAAATGTCCAAACGTATCCAACTGGGTCGTCAAGATGAATTTAGTAGGCTGTATATACTCAACAGAGTTGACTAGTGGCCCAGATGCTGGGGCTAAAAATAACCCTAGCTCTTTGCACAAAGACCAATGGGAATCAGTGGCTGGTTCCAGGAAACTGTGTCTTTTTAGTTCCCATCTCCATGTGGAAAAGATTAAGATTGGATGGCTGTGTCCCTAGGACCATTTGAGCAAGATGGTCCTATAGACCAGCCCCGGCACGCCTTACAACTCTGTTGTAGTGTCTTAGTGGAGTTTCTGGACAGGAGGAAAGACCCAGCCATTCCCAAAGTAAAGAAAAACCTGAAGACAAGATTGTGTGATCCAACTGCAAACCACTCAGGCGCTGGCCCAAGCCTAAAGCCTCAGGGAGAGCCAGGGAGATGCTTCTAAGAGAGAAACAGAAAGCACTCAGGGGCCGCACTGCCGGTAATTCAGAGATGGCATCATTACTCTGGCCTGACACATTTCATGGGCTTGTTGCTGTGAGGAAATAAAAATGTTTATCTGCTCCTGGTTGGCGCCAGCGGGGCTAAGCAGATTTCGTTCACAGAGCAGCCCACCGAGGAAACCAACTCCACAGGCCCAAGGAGGGCAGGAAACCCAGGTGTGTGCTTGGCAGGAGGCAGGCCCTAGGCATTCACAGTGTTTGCCTGTTCTGCTGTAACCTCTCTGAGGGGGAAAGACTGAACTGAAGTTTCAGCTCTCTTATCTCCCCCGAGATGCTTGGCTTGTCTGGTGGAAGTAGAGACTAGTGGGTAACATTCTGGCCCTCGTGGAGTCAGTAGTAAAACCCCATTGATCCACTGTCTTGTTTAAAGTCTCCCTTGTTTGCTGGGGTCTTCCATTTTAGTTATTAATCTTAAAAGGTCTGGCTTCATTTGCGGGAGTCTGGGGGATGATTTAGAGCTCATGAATGGGGGGTAGCTGACAGCAGAAGAGAATGAAATCTTCCAGCCACCCAAGAGACAGCATGGCAGCAGTGCAAGCTTCTCCCATGTGCATCAATCCTGTCCTCGCGGGACCTCCTCTGGGCTGAGAATACAGGCTAAAGCGGTCAAGGCTGCATCAGAGATTTGGATACTCCATTCCCATTAAAATGGTAACCGGGTCACTTCAGATCCTTTAGGTGGTTTGTAAATCCAGCCAGAATGGATTCTCCTTGGCCCCTTCAATTCTGTGGCCTCTCTCTGCCAGTGGTGCACGTGCATTTTGGAACCGGATCGAGACCATCCAACTCAGACTGCTGCTTTTGCAGCCTTGATCTCTTTTGGTACGTCTCAGTTTGCGAAACCTCCCCAGCACAACTGGCGTTAGTAAGCCAGATGAGCTGGCAGGCAATTGTGTCTTTCATTAGGTATCTTGGAACTCACTTCCTGCCCTAAACTGTTGTGTGGCTGTTTGCTCTTAAAACAACTGCAACATCCCCATCCCAGAGGGGAAGGCACCTCAATGAAAGGTGAAATGATTCCCATATGTTGCAGAGACTTCATGCAATTAGTTGGTCATAAGCTTTGGCATGAAAAGTACTCTATAAATGCATGATGATAGCCCAGGCTATTTAAAAACGGGTGCCTAAACTTAAGCTCCTAAAATCATATTTGGGCAACTCAATGGGTAGCTTGATTTTCAAAAGTGCCTAAAAGTGCCTAGATCCCACTGCCTTC
Source organism: Mesoclemmys tuberculata (assembly GCA_007922155.1). Lineage (NCBI taxonomy): Eukaryota > Metazoa > Chordata > Testudines > Chelidae > Mesoclemmys > Mesoclemmys tuberculata. The sequence goes on along the minus strand of ML675632.1, from coordinate 13,874,697 downwards.
AGTTGGACATCAGTCTCTTGAGATCGACAGCTGAAAATGCTGCTGTGTAACTGCAGATTATTTAATCATTTCAGCCTCTAAATGCTTTGGCGAACTTTAGGTGAAAAGTGACAGTCACAGAGAAAGACTATTACATCAGATTTCATGTTGAGAATTATTGACAGCAGAAATTCCAGGAACAAAGACTCTTGATGCTGCAGAACTAACTCCTCACATCTTAAAGAAAGTAGGGACAAAACTTGAGCCATTTATGCCAGTAGCCCCTCGAAACCTTGAGGGGGGTCACATGAAATGGGATCAAGATCCAAATCATCCCACCCTTTGCTCCCACTGAAAATAAAACAGCCCAAACCAGAAACATACACTGGAACCCCACAGGCAGATTTTGGAGGTTTGGATAAAATCAGACCCAGATGCAAACCAACCACCACTATCTGTCTTAGATATTTATCTGGGTCCCATCACTGTAAGACTGAGCAACTCAGTCTTTAATGTATTTATCTCCACAACCCCCTTGGGATGTAGGAAAGTGTTATCCCCCTGGTACAGACGGGGAACCGAGGCACAGAGAATTGATCTCTGATCTTCCGAGCTCCAGGCTAGCATTTTTAAACACTGGACAATCTTTCCTTGGTTGTTTCTCTTCTCTGCTTTTACTACCATCCACTCTGTTCTTTATTTGGACCCCTCACTGGCCCCCTGTGGCAGAGGGATGGTCTTGTGATGAAGGTAGTGAACTGGACTTTGGGCAAGCCATTTAATCTCTCTGTGTCTCAGTTTCGCTCTGTGTAAAATGGGGAAAATAAGCCTTCCTTTCCCGACTCTGTCTTTGTTTATTTAGAGTGGAAGTTGTTGCGGTAGGGACTGTCTCTTACTACAATGCCTAGTACAATGGGTTCCTGATCTTGGTTTTGGCCGCTACGTGCCAACTAATATGTAATACAAATAATAACTCGCTGGGGCAGCTGGCAGATGCCAAGAGAGACGGCTCTAAGCGTCTGGGTGGTGTTCAGGGCTCACTGCATCTCGGATCATGATGCAGTGAAGCCTCCAGAGCCCCCAGGGCCCAGATGCCCAGCTTCAATGGCCACCAGCAGCAGGTTGCACATCAGCTGTGCCTCTGCTGCCAGGGAGATGACTTTGGAGTCCCCAATCCCAGTGGCCAAGTGTTTGTTACTCATTTCACAGGCAGCTTCAGCATGAAGCCAAAAGCCCGCCACAAAGACAGGTGCAGACTGTAAACGAGTGAGACAGTCTTCCAGGACAAGTCAGGTTTGGGTCCGATTCTGTTCCATTCTATGGAGGTTTATATCACCATCGTAGCTCAGCACCTTGCAGTCGGGCATGAAGCAATGTGACTAATATCTGTCACGTGTTCTTTGTTGTCTTGTCCTCTCCCCAGAGGCAGCAGCAGGTGCAGTGGAATTTCTTGCTTTGAAAGGACTTTTTTTCCCATCCTGGATCTGGGAGCACGAAATGGGCCTGCCGTTTTATTTCGATGGAGTTGGTTGGCTGATTGGAGCTGGTTCTGCAGCGCTTTCCATTCATGAAGCTGCACAACATTAGGATACGGCTATCTGCAGATGCAGGGGGATTCTCCATTGTATTCAGTGCATCCCACACAGCTTTGGGGAATGCTAACCACCGCTCACACTTCTCCGCCTACTCTCCCAGAGGTGGGAGGATGGGTTAGATTCCTAGCAGCCTGGAACAAATCCAAAGTGGAATCTAATCTCATTTCCTTTTTCCTTCATTTAGTGACTCTAGTGCTTTACTGAAAGGAGCTAGATGGAGAGCACTGGAGAATCTAGCCCTTAATGATCCACAGGACAGTTACCGCACGGACCTGGGCCCACTTTGAGGTATGAGAGTATAATTCAGTCTCGGGGATCTATTTAATCCTTGGCTCCTATGCTAGGACTGTCAACAGCAGCAGCAATTACTACCTACTGCAGTGGTTGTTTCTATGCACTAGGAACTGCACTGAGGCTACAAATTCCTTTGTGTTGAGCCACCAAACTGGTGTCAAATGGTCTTTCAGTAATGTGTGACCTAGACCAGATTTGAACAGGGGATCTGAAGGCGACACACAGTGCAGACAAAAGGTATTCAGTTGCAGCGAATTCACCGTCCTGTAGTTGGCTTGCCACTGCCTCTGAGGGCCACCACCAGGGTCTGTTCGGGCAGAATCCAGTGCAGATCCTGAGTGAATTTATGTAATTCCTTTACTGTCCACATCACAAAAATAAACTGTTGTACACAGCTGTGAAATACAGGAATGGCCAGACTGGATCAGAGCTGAGGTTATCTAGTCCAGTATCCTGCCTCTGTGCAAATGCTTCAGAGGATGGTGGAGGAAGCCACACGGTAAGCAGAGGTGGGATAACCTACCCCACATGACGGTCTCATCCTAATCCCTAGAGACTGACTGAAATCCTGACCAAGAGGTTTTATCTCCTTGCTAAAAATTTTATTTTTATTATTTACTATTAGAGCTCTTGTCATTCTTATCATACACATACAAATGGCCAGTCCTCCTCTGAATCTTGCCAGATTCTTGGCCTCACCATATCCTGTGGCAATGAGTTCCACAGTCTGAGTGTTTTGTGAAAAAGTGTTTCCTTTGATCATTTTTGAATTTGCCACCTTTCTGTTTAATTGACATGTCCCCATGTTCTTGTGCTACGATGCATGAAGAAGTTCCTAATAAAGACTAAGATAAGAGCTACAGCTTGTTAAGAACTGCTGGGATGTTTTATCCAAATGCACCAATGCTTAATGAACGCTCTGCATCCACATATTGTTTAAACTCGATGGAGGGAATTTACAGATCACTTTGCAGCTTTCATTTCTTACTTAAATTAAAAGAAGATTTCACATGTAAAGGCTAATAGTTATGTCTCCTTGTTACATTTTTTTGATCACCACTAAATATTAATTGTACTCCAAACAATGGGGGAGAAATTCTGCTCTTCCAGCAGTCTGAAATTACTCCATTGAAGTCAATGGCTCAGTTTCTGTTTTGATTTCCTCCAGTATAAATCTGCAGTCTGTGATCTTACCCCACTGTTCTGATTTACACCTATGAATCTGAGATCAGAATCTGGCTCAGTGGAGTTACTCAGGACTCAGTACAAGATGAACTTGACCTGTACTGTGTAAACCAACAATTCCCATGCTTTAGGGGCAACTGCACTGTTACTAATTTTGCCATTGACTTCAATGCACTTTGTATCAGTCTCCAAGAGAGTTATTCTACCAGCTAATACCTGCTGCAAAGAGCTGTCAGAAAAATTTCATCTACAGTTTTCTGTCACAAAATGCTATGTGGACAAAACTGAACAATTTTGTGAAATTGTTTCGATTTCAGTGAAGTTTGTTTTGAAAAAAAAAAAAAACAGAATCCTTTTGAATCAAAACCTTTTGCTATTTTTCTAAACTAAGTTTCATTCCTTAATGTGCTTTATTTCTTATAAAGAATTGTAAAAGGTCAAAATCAATGCGGAATGCTTCAAATGTATCGAAACAAAATGGGTCAATTGACCTGAAACAGGTTTTTTTTTCCAGAATTTTTTTCATACAACAATTTAAAAAGTTGGCTATTTGTCCCAATTGGGAATTAATTTTTTTTTCAAAATTGCAAAATTTCATGTGGGATGGAAAATCCATTTTCCAACCAGCACCACTGCAGCTTCCTTGTCACCTGCATTTAGTATAACCTACCAGGCTCACTGCACCCATATCCCAGTGCTGGTAAGACTGCACACCAAAAGAAAGGCAGGCTGTATTGATGCACTCAGGTCCATCATTAAGGAAGAAAAAGGAGTCTAGAATACCAGAAAACACACCCTGATGGCCCTGAGGCACACCAGTAATTAGGAGCCAGCACTCTAGCGGAGCAAGGGGAACCCTTTCCTTGTGGTTTTGGTAAATATTTCATCTACCTGCAGAGCTTGGTGATGCAGCAGCTGTTCCCAGAAAGCTCTCTGCACAGCTATATTTGACTGAGGCACTATCAGTGCAAGGCCCAAATGTGCCCTCCGATTTCAGGGGCTTCCATTTTATAGGTGCCCAACCGCAGACCCACTGGGGCCGATTTTAAGAGTGGAGCCCCTTTGACGTCAACCGAAAAAATCTGGACCCAGGTTACATGCCCCAAAGTGACACAGTAAGGCAATGTCTCTGTCAGAATCCTGCAGGGTACTGCAGCTTTGCTCCAACTGCTGGATATCTTAGCCCCTTCTCTTTAAAAAGGCTACTGAATAATATGGGCACCTGCTGTATGATAGACTGGGGGAGAAGATGGAGGGGTGCGCCCTGATCTTCTGCAAACCATGTAAAGAGCTTGATAATGTCTGTCATTGATGATAGTCCAGGGCTGGGCTATGGGCAGAAGGCGAGCTGATGGAAGATACACGGGATAGTGGCTAGCAGATGAGCTACGCGGGGTGCACACTTGCTGGGGATGGTATATGGGACACTGGATAGCTTAGAGATGTTTTATGGCTGAATTAATTAAGGTTCTCTGTAATTTTCATAACAGAATTTATTGGAGCAATTATTACACTTTATGTAGTGTTCCCTGGAAAAGGCACTCTAATTTTCCTTTTAACAGTTGCTAATTATCGTTTCATCAAAACCTTTAAAAAGTGCAGAGAGCATTAAACATGAAGTCCCGTAGAGACGTCTTGCCTGGGAGTGGGGGTCCCCTGCTGAGGGACTCAAAATGATTAAAACTGGGATTCCTAGGAACAGATTCTCTATTTTCCAAATTCGATGCAGAGACCGGCCTTGGAGCCCTGAATGCTCAGCCCATAACCGCAAACTCTGCCCTGGCTGACGGGAGTGGAATTTTCCCACCCTGAAGCAACGATTCCAGCTACCAAGTCAGCTACCAAAAGGACAGGTAGCCAGCAAATGAATGAATTCGCTCTGCAATGCACTGGTATATGCCAGGCAGACACATGGCCCAGACTACTAATTACCTACAACAGTATGCTCTTTGGAAATATTTGAAAAGCCTTTTGAAAGCTCAAGCTGGCAGTGGGGAGCAGGGAGGCAAGGGAGTTTCTCCTGAAGAGCCTTTGATGAGCCTCTGAACCATATGACACATTTCTGATGGTGCAAACATCCAGCTGAGAGCCACATTTGTAGCAGGGGATATACAGACACAAAGCAGGGATCCTTAGCCTTGTCCATAACAGGATTCTCACATCCAGATCCTTGCCCCTTGCAGCCTGGAGATGTGACCTATAGTCTTTTCTTCCTGACCCTCTGGGATATGTCGACGAAAGCAGCAGTGAAACAGGTACATTCTCCTAGTGATTGAAAAGGAGGAACTGGCTGCAAAGTGGCTAGATGAAACCACCTCTGGAGAAGACCCTGAGAGGCCGGGGCATAGCCATCTCAGGAACAGCTGAAAATTTTCACATGAATTATTTAGTTGCCTAAAAAATGCAGCTTCAGGTTAACCAAAATGACTCGTGAATTTGGGTCAAATTCAGTGAATACTTTCAGATGAAAATAGACAAAATTAAAACAAAACATTTTGTTTCAGCACTTCCTACGCTACATGTTTCAACTTTTGGTTTCAGAATGATGTTGCGTTTCAAAACTTTGCTAGAGTGTTTGCAAAAGCGATCAAACAAAATGGGGATAAAGAAAACCTCACAAAATAAAATATAAATAAATTAAGAATTTTGGATTGAACAAAACTTTTCATTCATTCTGAAACAAATTCTTTCTCCCTCCCCAATTTTTCTTGTTTCGCCACCGAATCAAAAAATCCAGGATTTGCACAGCTCTACTAAGAAAACCCTCTGTCGGGGATCTGCCGGAAGTCAAGGCTCAAGATTGCCAAAGCATTTATGCCAGTTTTCAGAATTTTTTGCAAACATAAAACTTGACCTAGGCTTCCCAGCAAGTTCACAGGAAGCACACATATGTGTTAGAGAACAAGGCCAGGTTTCAGGATGAGTGTAGGGCTTGGTGGTGAAGGTGACCTTGGGGTTGGGTACTGGGATGAACAAAAAGGCCATAATTTGGGCAAAGAGGAGGCCATGTTTCGAGATGAGCTTGGGGATGAATTCTGGACTGACCATGGGGCCTCTAAATTTAAGTCTACACGGCATTTTGGAGCTGGTGAAAGAGTGCCTCCCACTCCAGCTTGACAGACTCAAGCTAGCGGGACTTGCTCTAAAAATAGCTGTGTACACAGTGCTTTGAAATTGTGGCTTCACCTGTGCTGGGATTCATAGCCTGAGCTCCACTTCAGTGTACTGTTGACCCAGGCCAGGAGGCTTGCCCTCGCAGGCTCCAAAACACGGTGTAGACATACCCCCAGTGACCATCAGCCCTTTTCTGCTTCTGGTAGGAAACCTGGCCAGCTGAGACTTTGTGACAGACTGGCCCTTTGAGCTTTGGCCTTTGTTCAAGCCTAAAATTCAAACCAAGGCCTAGAGGGGGCTCAAGAGCTAAAATGAAAGATGTGCAAGAACCCCTTGGGCAAGGAATCCATGGGATTTTACACAGCTGCTTTGGAAACCAAAGTTGGTGGTGTCAACACAAGCAAAGAGCCAATTGCAAAACTAGACACTGAGAGAAAGAGGACTTCCAGGTGACTGCAACTCTTCCAGCGGGGCTGGATTAAAGAACCCCCAGCAGGAGGCACTGCAGGAGAATCCCTTCATTGCTTTCAAAGAGGGCGCTGAGCACTGGAGGAACAAAGGCGACTCTTGAAGCCTGCCAAAGCTCATCTTTTATCCTATGCCCTTACAGAGCATGTTGGCTTCCAACACGCAGTATAAGCACTAGACCCTCCAGTGAATTAACTAGGAGAAACAGCTTACGAAGTGGCTCTCCGTGGCTCTTTACTACCCCAGCTTTAACATTCTCAGCTCTTGGCTGCAGAGACACAGAGCTTGGGGGAAGGGGTGTTGTCTAGCTGGCCCCGTAGTTTACTTGGCAGGCACTGATTAGCATTTGAATTGAGAAATGCATTAGCAACAAGGTTTCCAACAGCTTAGCTTATTTTTTTAGCAGCCAGGATCTGGGCAACAATTTGTTTCAGCCAAAGAATGGCCCAATGGGAGGGACACAAAGTGATGCTGGCTAATCTGTAAGTGGAACTCTACCTTCTGAGCCAGTAATGAGCCAGCAGCTCGGCATGGCACAGCCAAAACAGCACAAAGTAACCTTAAAGTTGCCCTAGAGGGACACTGTAAGATCCCCTTGGCTGGCAGCTGGGTCAAGATGGAGGCTGTCTTAACTCATACTGGAGTGGGGAGACTGGAGGGATTGGGGGAAGGTGATATCAGCTGCCTCAGTTGAGGGAACGTGCCCATTTTTTGCAAGCCTAGGCCTGTTGGATGCCCAGATGGCAGCAGTGGCCAAGAGAGCTTTTAATCATTTGTGTTTGCTTGGGAGGCTGCAACCACTTCCTTTTGGTGCAGATGTTGCTATGGCTCTCGGAGCCTTTCTCCCCTCCAGGCTGGGTTGCCACAAGGCACCCTCCAGGAGGATAATGTCTTGAGAGCCCTTGGAAACGTCCACTGTACCTACTCATTTGTAATAGATCTTGCTCGCAGGAAGCGTGCTACACCTTTGATCTCTGATCTGTGCTCTGTTGGTTGCAACCTATACCTCCTTAAATGAGTTGGATCCTGGTTATCTGAGAGAACACCTCTTTCCCCATCTGCTATCATGACAGGCAGCATCCTCTAAGGGCACTGAGCTAAATTCTCCTTAGTTTACCCATGAGAGGATTGAAGACAGATGCTTCTTGAGGATAGAGATTAATAATTTGAATGCCAGAAGGGACCATTACGATCATCTAGTCTAACCTCCTGGATAACACAGACCAGAGACATTCATTCAGGGATTCCTGCATCTCGCCCAATAATTTCTGGCTGAGATACAGCAGGTCTTTTAAGTAGATGTTCAATCTTGATTTGATGACTCCAAAAGATGGAGAATATCTCCCATCCCTTGGCCAGCTGTCCCAATAGTTAATTCCCTGCTGTGTTAAAAATCTGGATCCTTATTTCTAACATGAACTTTGCTACGACTTCCAGCCATGAGCTCTTGTTATGTCTTTGCTAGATTTAAAAGCCTTCTAGAATCCTTTATCTTCTCTTTGGCAATGAAATTTATGCCTGTTTGGTTCATCAGAGCCCAGACGGGCAAGGCCCATTTATTTTATCCGCAGTAGTTGGGCGGAAGTGATGGGAAAGCCTTGCTTGAGATACAGATGGTTTTTGGAGTGTGTTATTCTTATGGTTTGAAAATTAGTCCTATTGGTCTATCAATTTTATATCATGAGCTGCTATACATGCACCCACAGCACTGGATGGGCACAGTTTTATAAAACTGAAATAAACACATGAAGAGATATATAGAAAATATACTGCAGGGGATAATCCACTCTGGTCTTGGAGTAGGCAATGTAATTGGTCTCTGAGACACAGGATTAATTTAGTATTTACAATGCTCTGCGGAAGGCATAGGCTATGTCTACACTGACGGTGACAAAGTCGCCGCTGTCAAGTCGACTTATCTGGATCGACTGAGCAGTCAGTGAAGACCCACTTAGTCGATCCAGAAGTCGACGCACTAAAACCACCTCCTCAAGTGGCGTAGCACCGAATCGACGGGAACGCGGCTTCCGTCGGCGCCGGGCAGTGAAGATGGCACACAGAAGAGAAGCACAGAAGTCAACGGGAGTGACGCACGTTCTTTGCGTACTTTGCGTAACTTCTGTCGACTGCCGCCGAGTCGCCGAGGTCAGTGTAGAAAAGCCCAGAGAAATAATGGCTGTTAATGCTGCTACTACACCTACCCCGACTAGTCAGGGCTAGGTTCTCTGCATAAAGGCCATTGGGTTTCAGCCAAGACCTGAAGAGTGACAGCTTGTCTCTCTCACCAACAGAAGTTGGTCCAATAAAAGATATTTCCTCGCCCGCCTTGTCTTTCAGTTCCAGAGAAATGTTTCCATTTCAGGAACTATTCCCTTTCTCCTCTCCCACCCCACAACAGAGCCTCTGGGACACAATCTCATAACTCCCATGCTCATTAGGAACCTGATCCACAGCTCACTGGCTGCTATGGGAATATGCTGATTTCAGTGTGTTCTGTCTGAGACCCCAGGACTCCAGTTCAGCAGGTATTTTGATACATGGTCAGCTGTAAGCACCTACCTAAGCAACCGGTGAGACAACGCACTGAAAACACCTGAGCCCAGACCCTCACAGGGCAATCAATGGAAATAAGGAAACTAAACAGCTTTGATGTTCTGGGCCTTTGTGTCCCCAGGGGTCTGCTGATGTGCGGAAAATTAGACATGTGCTTCAGTACCTTGCTGAAATCAAGGCCAAGGAGAGCACTTCACAGGAAAATCTTTGTCACTAGGAGGGTGGCGAAGCACTGGAATGGGTTAACTAGGGAGGTGGTGGAATCTCCATCCTAAGAGGCTTTTAAGGAGTGGCTTGACAAAGCCCTGGCTGGGATGATTTAGTCAGGGTTGGTCCTGCTTTGAGCAGGCGGTTGGACTAGATACTTCCTGAGGTCCCTTCCAACCCTCATCTCCTATGATTCTCCTTCAAATCCCTCCTTAAGTCTCTTTTGCCATGGCTTCTACAAAAATCATGACAACGATTAAGCTGCTGGTATGTGTAGGCCTGTCTGGGCTTAAGGAATTTGATATAAGTCAGACCTCACTTCTTAGTGGGCATGACTGGGAAGGTTAAGTTGTAAACAGGAGCTTAACGAGCAGGATGCTGGTGTCAGGATGTCTGGGTTATCAAAGATAAGCAGGAATGCCATGGTGCTAGGGAAAATGGACAAGATAAACCTACACTGTAAAGATCAGGTTCTAAGTGAACAGCACATAGAGAGAGCCCAATGTACAGGCACTGGTCCCTGAAAAGTAACTAAGCCAATCATGAAACCAAGCCAAGCACGGAGCGCAATGCAGAGTTAAAAATGCACGTATTATTGTTACTACAGATGTCTATCATTTAAAGTTTTGCTGTGTAAACCTGGAAGCGTCCACCCTACCTACACCACCTCTTATGCTTGAGACTGAGCAGCTCAGCTTTTTGGGGTGCCAAGTAAAGGAACCTGAGTGACAAGACTGGAGCCGCCCTGACTTCTTGGAGAACCACCTGGAAGAGGTCTCGGGGGAACCCCACCTGGGTACTGAAACCACTGCTGATGATGCTGACCAGTACCATCTCACGGTTTCCTTCTATTCCCCCATCAGTCTATCTGTATCCCTCTGCAGTCGCTTGTCTTATTGTGAGATTGTAAGCACCTTGCAGCAGAGACTGTGTTTGTACAGCACCTAGCACAGTGGAGTCCTGGTCCGTGGCTAGGGCTTCTAGGTGCTACTTCAATAAGAAAACAATTAATAATAATGATATATACCACTAATTTCAATCTGAGTATCTTTACATCTGAATGTGAATATTTTTGTTAGCCCAGGAAAAGTAGGGTCTGAGAACGCTGAGATTTCAGTAGATCATGCTTGTTGCGTGTGATTTATTGGACCATAACCTCAGTGAGTGTAAACTGATTTACATCAGCTAAGGATCTGATCCTTTATTTGCGTCTGAGAAAGTGAATCTAACAGGCAGAACAGAACCCAGGAGTTCAGGACTCCCGAGTCCTATTCCAGCTCTGATAATGGCTTGCACTGTGACCTTGGGCAAGTCACCTCTGAGCCACAGTCTTCCTCATCTGTGAGATGGGCGTAGCAATAATACGGCTCATTGGAACACCGTACTGAGAAGAAAGCCCTGAGTCATCAGACCTAGTCCATTGCTTTCATAGTCAACTCCATCATATCAACCCATTCGTAAGTTTCTCAAGGACATGATGAATGATTAAAGTGTACAAAGTGCTTTACGGATATCTGGGGAAAAGCATCCCGTCAAAGTGCAGAGGATTGCTGTTACTAAATTGTAGCTCTTTTCTGGAGGTATTTACAGAAGGATTTTTAATATCAGATATGAATAACTTATAAACAGTAGGCCACCTGTGATGGCTGCATTCCCAGGACATTTTCCCAAGTCCCACTGGTGAGACTCGAAGCCAGTTCTTCCCAGCCCTTTGTGTAGTTGATAGCGATTGCAAAATGGTTCATTTGAGAGAATGAATCATTCAATGCAACGATCGGCTAATCATTTTCAGAGAGTTATGAAGGATCACAAAAGGGATTGTCCTTTAAATTAAAAACAATAGAACCAGCAGCAATCCTAGACTCCTAGAGGAGTTTTCTCTCAAGTAGATATTTGCCCTGAATTTCAGTGGCAAGTTTCTGATCTGAAGGTGGTGCTTTGTGTGGAGGAGAAGTGAAAGGATTTGGAGAAGCTTCATAACTAGGAGAGAAGCTAGGGCAATGGCACATGCTGCCAGATGAGTCGAAAAATTGCCATTGCTGGAGATAGTCAAGGCAAGACTAGACAGCCATCAATCAGAGGATACACAGGGAGAATGATATCAAAGCTTTAGCAATGCAGGTGGATGGACAAGACCCACTAGCTGTCCCTTCTCCTCCATGGTACTATGGAGGTTACAGGGTATTCCAAGATCCTTACGATCTTATCTGTGTTCAAAAGCCAAGGAGTGTTCTACTGGTGAGAGAATGTGTTTGGAGTCATGCATTATGGAAGGAGTTGGCACTTGTCTACAAGGTCCTTCAGTGCAAAGCAGAAAGGCAGATTTACATTAATCTTAGTTTTATCACTTCCACCAGAAGAAACACTCCATCATTTTATAACCTAAATACACAGAGAAAAGAAACGGGTTTAATGGAGGTATTTGTGGTGTCTGAAGCTTGCCTTCTCTGATGTGAAGCCTACCTACAAGGGCAGATGTCAGCCAATGCAAGGGAATGACAGGAAAGGGATGCAAGATGGAAGTGACATTTTTTCTTACTCGCTTCGGACTTTGCAAAACCAAACCTCACTATCGATCACCGAATACCAGTGCTTAGAAGGCTTCTTATTTAAGATACCTAAGGTAGGAAAAGTCCTAGCCAGAAAGCGAATCAAGCTGCCCTATGCGAATATGTAAAATATACATCTCCTCTGTCCAACTCCAGCACAGGTTTGGGCAATAATCCGCAGCCCTGGGCCAAACCCCGGAAATACAGAGGAGCGTAGAAAGTGAAGAGTGAACTGACAGTTTCTCAGTCTCAAACAGCAAGCCCTTTGCCATCTGGGAAAGATTCGGTTTGGCTGAACCTGTCCTAGTCGTTCTGAACAGCCAGTAGCCACAAGCAGATCCCTGCAACACTGACTACTTGGTCCAAGCCCAGATGCCGGTGTCACAGCTGGCTCATGTGTTTACAACGGACCAAACCTAAATCCCTCACCCTATTGCCCCCTGAACTTTGGGGCTTGGGCTTATCGCTACATAAATCCTACCTAAATGAGCCCCAGCAGTCCTCCTGGCTCGTCCTCCTGGCCCATGCTGCAGAAGGGATGGGCATGACTGGTAACTCTGCCCCCTCCTGCAGATGGACGGGGGCCATTACAACCACCAGAGGCGCAATCCCCAAGGGTCCCCCAGAGAGCAGCCCTAGTCCAGCCTGCCTATCACTCCGCAGCTGCTAATTCTTTTCCCTCTCTGCTGGAACAGAATAAACTCCTTGCCAGCCATTCGGCACCAGCACGGCGGGCATGGTGACGCTCAGACACCAGAAAGATGCCCGTCTGGCCAGCCTGCTTTTCCTTCCTGGGGTAGCCCAGTTCTTTGTCCCTCTGGTTCTTTAACGCTGGACCCGATTTGGTCACAGAATGTGGCCTCCCCAAACCAGAGCAACACGTGCCTTTCCTGTGCTTGGCTCACTCTCCCAGGCCTGATGGCTTAGAACTTTACGTAGATAGACAGGCTGGAGCCGACGACAACCGTGTCATTCACATCACTACGCACAATTGCACAGCCCATGGGCTGTTCTTATTTCGGATTCTTATTCTTTGCCCCTCTGGGAAAGCTCGTGGCTTTCCCCTATTCTTCCAACAGCATCAGCTCCCTGCCACTGACAGCTGATCCTGCCCACCACACCACCCACAACGGGGCGCTGCCACCGGTGTCTTTAATGGAACCCCCACCCTGAGGTCAGACTCCTTCAGCAGCACGACTCTCCTTTCCCAGACCACTAGGAGGCGCTGCTGCCACCACAGCGCAAATCCCACCTCTGTGAAAGTCCAAACATTACCAACTTACGATCCCCTCTCCTGCCTTTAGGCTTGAGATCAAGCCCCCTTTCCCATCTGTGGTAAAGATCAGCCTCCACAGATGGTAAAGGAGATCTGACCCATCTCCACCCCGTCCTCTTTCTGCTCCCCAGTCCATGCACCGGTCTAGAAAGCTGTTAGAGATTCCACTTCCTAGGTACCGACAGCCGGACAGCACAGTCACACACCAGAGCACACACCCACCCAAGACATGGACACAGACCTCAGAACCGTCTGCCTCAGCGCACAAGCCGTAGCCACGGGAGATAGAGCAGAATGAACATGCCACCGGCTGTGCACTAGCATTCAGATTTACACACACACACGTGCACGCACACCAGTATATTGAGAGTGGAGTGAAATCAAAGTATAGGCTTCCGGTAAGAGCCTCTACATTTTCCTCCATCCCTGGGCTCATCATGGGGCTTGGAGCTGAAAGCCGGCTCCACAGGGTGAGCGACTGACCTTGCTCTCCGTTGTCGGAGACTCCTTCTCCTTCTCTGCATGCTGCAGTTTCCTGTTCAGGTCCTGGAACATGTCTTGGTGACGCTTTCTCGTGTGCATGATTTTCTGAAGCAAAGACGTGCAACAGGTCAGTAAAACCTGCACCCCGTAAGGTTCATGGAAACAGAGTCCGCACTGCCGTCACCAAACTGGACTCTGCCAAAGTGGGCAGCTTGGTCCAAGTTAGGTGCCGAAATCCTTTTGAAGATCGGGGTCCTGGAGACTAGTAATCTAGATCTCACGACAGGCAAGAAAAATCCAGCCTACACAAAACCGGCTGGGTCCTGCCTGGTGACAGGGTTTGTGACAACCCTAAACCTCAGCCTGAAAGCTTTCCAAGAGGTGCACAGTTCTTGGGGAAGCCTGAGGCCTGAGTTTGAATCTAGCCCGACACCTGAGTTTCAGGTTTGGGGGCAACGCAGTGTCTCAATTTCAGACTGAGCCCAGATCCTGAGTTTTGGATCAGGCCTCAGAGCCTAAGCTTTGAGCAAACTCCTGACTTCGCATAGAGACCCAGGACTGATGGCTGATTTTGGAATGAAATAGTAGCTTTGAAGAGGATGGTTTGATGGCTTACCTTCCAAACCATCTTTCCTCTACAAAGCAACTACTTCCTTTCACTGCAGTCGGACTCAGGAAACCTGCAGTAAGTTCCCAGCTCTGCTGGAGTTTTCCTGTATAATGTCAGGCTTCCTCTTTAAAGCAACCCCTTCCCCCTTCTGTGACCCCGAGTTCCCCAGCAGTAAAATGTGGATTACAATTCCTTATCTCTGCGGGGTGTTGGGAGACTCCTGAATCTTGGGAAGGGCTCCTATGCCAGGGCGATGGGGATCGTATGAGCTGATTTCATGTTTGGGGGCAGGTCTGCACGTACGGCGCTGAACCGGTACACCTGTGCCTCTATTGTGCTTTAGTGGTGATGCTCCCAGGCCAGAGGGCGAGCCTCTCCTGGGGGTGTAGTTAACTCACCTCTGCGAGAGACAATAGCTATGTCAAGGGGAGAATCTCTCTCACCAGCATAGCACTGTCCACACAGGGGGGGGTCAGATCGGTGTAACTATGCCGCTCAGGGGCGTAGATTTTTCACACTCGTGAGCGATGTAGTTATATTGACAGAAGTCTTGTAGTGTAGACCGGGCCCGAGACTCAGCATACTTGAACCCCTCTCTCACTGGCCCAGACTCCTGACGCTGGTATACTGCTGTATCAGCTTTCTATCAGCAGCTCACTGACAGATGAGATTGTTTACAGGCCTTGGGCAAACTGACTTAAAATCTTGATTTACAAAAATTTCCTCAGCAGTTACTGCTCAATAAATTAAACCATGCCAAATAAGTGCAAGTCCCGTGTTTATTTAAATACACGGGGAAAACCTCCCTGTTCAGCCAGAATGACGGCAGCCGCCCATATGCTTTTAGCCCTTTTCCCGGTTTTTTGGCAAAGAAACTGTTCGTTCATCTGTAGCTAGCAGAGCTGCTGCTGGGCAAAGCCAAGCCTGGTCCTCTCTCTCCCACCTCACCCTTCTACAAAAGGATTTAAAGGAGGAAACACTCACCTCAAAATCTAGCTCTGCGTAGCGGGATTTCCGTCTCTGCAGATTCAAAGAGAAAGAGAGATCGGTAAGTGATGATAGGAGTTGATCACACCCCTACATAGTGGCTAGAGACTGAGAGATGGCCCCTGCCTCATTCCCCGCCCCTTCTGCCTGTATTGAGCTGCTCCAGTTGGGATGATTTAGTTGGGGTGCGTCCTGCCTTGAGCAGGAGTTGGACTAGATACCTCCTGAGCTCTCTTCCATCTCTCATCTTTTATGATTCTGTGATACAAAGGAGACAACTGGAGTGGTACTGGCAATCTCGGTGACTGCCCCAGGCGAGAAAACCTGGGTGTACACTCTGGGAGCACCAGACACAAGCTTGAAGACTGCGTAGGAGAGGTTGACAGCCACCCTCCTATAGCAGGAGATAAAGGAGACAGCTGCTGGAAGGCTGTTTGAACTGGGACCATCTATAAGAGCCAAGAGGGACTTAAACTTCTGCTAAGGAAGAACCAAGCAGGGTGGGAATTGTGGTACTTGAAATAGTTGTTAAAAGATGAAACCAGCAGTCGAAAGAACCAGCAAAAATATGAAATCCAGCCCTCAAGCTGTCCTGCTGAAATCCATAGGGTTGCAGGGGATGTCTGTGTGGGAAAATTGTGCACAGAGAACTTAACTTTGCAATCACTGGATTTTCCTGTCGCTTCCCATACATGTATCTACCTATCTCTTCACATAAGGGTTGGAATCATCCAAGCCAACCAGGAGGTTTGGCTGCACGACTCCCATCAAAATGAATGAATCATGGAATCATAGAAGATTAGGAAGTCACCTCAGGAGGTCATCTGGGAGTTATCTGGCTAAAACCTCATGAATAATCTTTTAATATTTTCCATTTTAACATTCTGGAGACGTCCAGTTACCATGGGTAATGGGAGCTGACGAAGCAATGGAAATAAAGAGAACATTGTGATCTGCACCTGCTGAATTTTAAAAAAGGGGCTAAATGGGGCTGTCTCCCATCCTAAAAGCCAGTGCTGGAACTGGGAGAGAGGAAAGTTTCAAAACCAGAACAGACATTTATATGGAAAGAAAAGTGCATCTGCAACTTAACTACCTAAAATGAAAACTATCAGGATTCTTAATCCTTAGGCTTCAAGTCACAATCTGATACCACTAGGGGAGGTCAGGAAGAAATCTCCCCTCCCATTCAAGAGGTAATGGAACGGCACAGCTAGATGCATCAAAGGCAAGGTTCTCCTCTTGGAACATCTGGCACTGGCCACTGTAAAAAGAAGGCATCAGCCTAGAAGGAACAGGGTGGTATGACAGCTGAGATGTTTCTATGGCCGAAAGAGGCTGCAGAATGCCGGCTTACCTCCAAGGAGCTCATGGAGAGGGTGGAGACTGTCTCGCTCTTGGACACCAGGCCCAAGTTCCCTGAGTCGCTCGTCTCGCACAGGCTGTTGGGCATCTGCGACTCGCTGGAGAGGTGCAGCTGCTGTTGGTGTTGTTGCATGGGGGACCCCTGCACCTCGGTGCACGTCATCGCCCTGGGCTCCCTGGGGGGGCTCTTGACGATGAATCCGGGGTCGGTTGCCATGCTGAGGTGGATGAGCCGGGTCTGGGGCATCTGATCTATGTTGATGCTGTATTTGCCGTCGTCCTTGGGCGGCTTGGCCCGCAGGGTGGAGGAAGGGTTGCTGGGCAAGATGACGTAGCTGGTGTCCAGCGCTTGCTCCTGTGCCCGGGAGAGCTCGGAGTCCAGCTTCTTGAAGATGTCCCCGTCGCAGATGTAGACAGACTTGGGCGGCTGGTTCTTCTCCTTCTTCAGGGTGAGCGTGTGGTTGCTGAACTCGTTCAGGTTGATGGCCCCCAGGTAGTGCGGGGAGCCCTGGAGGTGCATCTTGGAGACGTTGGCTGGAAGACTGTTGAAGTTCGAGGATCCCTTCTGGTGAGTGAGCTTCAGCTTCTCCTCGTCCTGCAGCGATGGGCGCTTCAGCGTCCCTGTGATGGTCGAGGTCCGGCACGTGGAGATGTCTTTATTCAGCACTGCGGGGGACAGAGAAGCATCCTCAGCACCTTAGAGTCACCTCGCCTGAGCTCCCCGCACAACATCAACTACCTCCCCACAGTCAAACCACCTTGGCATGGTCCCTCCACTCGCTCAGACAGAGGCTACCAGGTGATTCAAGGCTTCTGGCTCTTAGACCCAATTCCCGTGACATCCCCTTGCTGTTCGGGGATATTTATGCCAGGCGTTTTGAAGTTCTCACCCTGCCTTGAAGACAAAGGGAGCTAAACGAGTGTTCGTTAACAAGACAGGGAAGCATCTTAAGCTGAGGGTGGGGCAATCATGCCAATTCGGAAACATATACAAGACACACACACACGCACAGAGCACCAGCCATTGGAAAAAACACAGCTGTTCCCTCTCTGGTTAAACTCAGCTTTGCTCAGCTGGTTCTCGGCTGCAAGAGAAACGTGAATAAGTTTGTGACATCAGCCTTGATGTCGTCACAGGGTTTTCAGGAGAGGCAGGGCTGAATGCTACTTACCCAACATTGCAGCATGGAAAAGGGAAACAATTCCAGCCAAAACCAAACAAAAAAGGAATCTCTTTTTACATATTTTTTTCCAATGCAGCAGACGGGAGAGGAGACAAAACAGGGGCTTTGCTGTAACCTGGAATCATTCAGCCATTCCCATTTATGACCAAGGTACTACATGGCGCAGGTGGGTTACTGGTGCCAGGTAAAAGATGGCGCTGTGGTTTCACTGCTAGCTTGGGCCAGGCGTGGTAGGTGCTGAACGACTGGAAGTGCCTTCAGTGGGCACAGGGCTGGCAAGGCAAAATCAAAGGGAAGCCGAGGGAAACAAACCCACCATAAAACACCTTTGAAAGCCAGACACGCTGCAAGGTGACAGGCTCAGCCATTATGGCTTTGCCAGAGGACAGTGCTAGGATATAGTTTGCGTTAGCCCCGTTCATGGGCCAAATTGTGCCACTGGCTCCAAGTGAAAAGGTCACATGTTGCCGCCGACCCAGCTTATCCTTGTTAAGGTGTCTGAACCGGTGCTTTATTAACAATGCCCTTCCAGCAGAAGCCACAGTCAACAGCCAGTGTGTTTTGGGCTCTTTTTTTTTTTTACCCTATGGCTTATATTTTAAAAGGCACTTGGGACGTGCTCCGTGCGTGGGAGCTCCCTGAGTGCTTTGACTCTCACAGGGGTGGGTTTTAGTTCTTGTCTCGAGGCAGGGGCACACAGCAGGTTGGGATTATTTCGTCTCTTGTCCGATGCAGTTTGAAGGCTTGCACAGCTGGCTGCTGGCAAAGGAAACCAGGCCAGGTTCATGAGCAGAGGTGGAGATCAGAGATTTTCTGTCCTGGAGCCACCTGAAACCAACTGGTTCCCTCTCATTGCTCATTGCAGGAGCCAGAGACTCTATGGCAGGACAAGAAAGTCTCCTGCGCCAGGGGAGACTGTCTGGGGCTCAGCCCTGTTGTTCAGGAACTGACTCTCAAAAGCGCACGACTGTGCCCACCTTAGCATGACCCGTTAGCCCACGTCCAATTAGCCAGCTGCATGTGCAAATAACTGCCTTGTGTGCACATCTGTGGCCATCACGTGCACACCTCAGGCACGCTTTTGTGTGCATAGGTTTTGCACCTGCCTTTTTGAAAGTCAGGTCCTCAGCATCCAAAAGAGTGGGCAGAGAGAGAACAGGAGAGAGCATACTTCAAATATGGCAAGAGAGAGAAACAGAGAGAAGGAGAGAGAGACCCTGAATAAGATGTAGACAGAAAGTGACCATGGAATTACATACCATGAGGCTAAGCATTAGAGACTGAGTGGTAATGATTCAAAGAATGTGATAGATAGATAGATAGATAGATAGATAGATAGATAGATAGATAGAT
>ML675632.1:13780894-13855485 GCA_007922155.1 Mesoclemmys tuberculata | reverse complement strand
GATAGATAGATAGATAGATAGATAGATAGATAGATAGATAGATAGATAGACGAACTCTTCTGTGATGCCCTATGCATCTGAGCATATAGGATGCAAAGTCCATGACAGCTAGAGGGAGATCCTGGTTTGGAAGATGTGATTTATACACAAGAGCCAAATGAGCTGGGAATACTCTTGGTTGGGAAAGGGGAGACATCTGAAATTCTGCAAAAGGTTGGATCAATATCAGCCAGCTGGTCAGACGTGCCAAGGGCAGGAGGGGACAGAACCTGTGAAGAGGAACAGGAACACAGCAGACTCCGGACAGCACTTTCAGAGACAGCACAGCGGGCACAGGACAACGGGGAACTGCTGAGGAGGGGCTGTGGCAGCCGGGGCTGCTGGCCCATGCAGAACTCCCGGGTGGAGATGAATGGTCGTGTGTGTGAGGGGGTGGCCCATCTTCCCAAGCGCAGTCCGATTTAGGAATGCACAAGTGGTTGTTGTTGTGTAGACCCAGGAGGGCAATTGTCCATTCAGGGATTTGGGGGGAGGATGCCCCAGATTTACACCCATTGCTCAGGTCACCTGAGAGGTGTGAGGCCAGCTCCAGAGATAACTCTATGAGCGAGCAAAGACAAAATTGGGTCTCAGTAGTGAGTGATAGAGAAAGTCATGGATCCCACCATTGCTACCCAGGCAGGGCATAGCCCCTGGATAAAAGGAGTTAAATCGAGACAAGGCTTGATCTTAGCCAATAGGCCAAGCAAAGCATAGGACAGGGAGGGGATAAGCAAAGCGAAGGGGCGGAGATGGGAATTCTTTCCAGATGGGGGCCGGAGCGAGGGCAGCCCATACACACACACAGAAGCCACCGAGGGGACGCAGACACACATAAATAGTAAGGAAAAAAATGGCCAAGTTCAATCCCCAAACCAGGTCACTTGTTGATTTCTCACCTGTTATGTGCTCACCTGATCTACAAGCCATATCCACATCCTTCTCAAAATCGGTCTGAAAGACAGAGAAACAAAGGGCGTGGTCAACAGGGGAGGGGGGGTGGGAAGAGGAGGGGGCAGCCTGGAATCCAATGAATGTTTCTACACATGGGCCACACACAAAGCGGTAGAAGTCCAGCTAGAATGGTGAAAACAAGGGCTCTGTCCAGAGCTTTGGGAAAAGGGGCCATCTGTCCAGCCACAGCCCCCGAATCTGCCCCATCACAAGAAGTGCCTGCACATGAACCAGGCCACGAATTCTTCGGCTGGTTTGAGGCCAGATCAAAATGTCACCCTCGAATATCAACACCACCTCCTCCGCTCCCGAAGAACTAATTCGTGGCTGGTAAAACTGGCATTCTCCTCTGGGAATTGTCAGACCCAGTGAATGCCCTTCCAGGGGAGATATAGGTCTGATGATGCCCCTGAGAAGTCTGTCGGTCTGGCACATTTTGTTGTGGCCAACAGGCTGGTCCCCTAGGCTTGGAATTAGACTCTCTGCCTAATGGCCTGGATGTAGAAGACACATCCCCTCGCAAACTGGCAGCTTCATCAATCCACCTGAGCAGGAGACGGCAAAAGCAGCTATGTGCATCTCACCATTCTGTTTTCTATGCTAGTGCCTGCCTTGAAACACTTGGTTGCCATCATCGCAGAGAATGGGAGAAACGGAGTCACACCAGAACATGGGCTTCCATATAATAATGCTAATAACGATGAGGAAAAGACAGACGTGGTCAATAAATATTTCTATTCTAGATTTGCTAAGAAGCAGGATGATGTGCTCAGATCACAGGAGGATCTTGTAGTGTTTTCCAGTTCATTGGTAACTAAACAACATTGACTAGGCATAAGCATTCTGAAATCAGCAAGCCCGGGTAACTTACACAACTAAAAGAGTTGGCTGAGGAGATCTCTAGCCTGCTGATGTTAATTATTAATAAATCTTTAAATATTACACTCCAGAAGACTGGAAGGGTGCTAAGGATACTGGCAATATGGATGATTTAGGTAACCATAGGTTGGTTAGCCTGATATCAGTCCCATGCAAAAGAATGGAAAAGAGACAGGAATGGAAAGAGATAGGAGATTCAACTGATAAAGAATTAAAGGACTGGAATATAATTCATGCCAATCGACCTGCTTTTATGGAAAATAAGTCTTGTCAAACAAACTTGATTTCACTCTCTGATGAGTTTGGTCGATAAAGGTAACTGTATAATATAACATACATAGACTTGTATACCTCTCAAAGTTGTGATTCAAAAATTAGCCCTACACAACATCAATACAGCATACATTAAACAGATTAAGAACTGGATAACTGATAGATCTCAAAAAGTAGCTGTCAGTGGGGAATCATCATGAATGGAAGTGTTTCAGCAGTTCTGGGAAGGGGTTCTGCAGGAACTGGTACAAGGGCTGATGCTATTCAGTATTTTTATCAACAACCTGGAAGTAAATATACAATCACAAGATTGGGGGAGGGATAAACAAGGATGGACACTGCAGTCACACCGAGCGATCTGAATTGCTCGTAGCGGGGTCCCTTCAAACAGCATGTATTTCAATACAGCCAAATGCAAACTTCTTCATTTGGGAAGAAGGACTGCAGGCTATACCTACAGAATGAAAGACTGTATCCTGGAAAGCAGGAACAAGCAAATCAACATGAGCTCTCAGTGCAGTGCTGTCACAAACAGGGCTAATGCGATTGTTGGATGCATAAATAGGGGAACAGTGACTAGAAGCAGGGAGGTGATTTTAACTCCGTACATGACATTGGTGAGACCAATGCTGGAACACCGCAGCCAGTTCTCATGTCCACATTTTATAAAGGACACTGAAAAGTTGGAGAGAGTGCAGAAACGAACCACAAAAGTAATCTGAGAGCTGGAGAAAAGGTCTTATAATGAGGGACTTGAAGAGCTAAATCTATTCAGCAGATGAGAAGGAAGATCAAAAAGTGACTTGATTACAGTGTGTAAGTACTTTTGCCAGGGCAAAATATGAGGTAGAACAGAACATCTTCATCTAGCTGAGAATGGCTCCACAAGAACCAAAGGTGGGAAGATGGGGCCAGACACATTCAAATTAGAAATAAGGGACAAATGTTTAACAGTAAGAGTGTGTAACCACTGGAACAAACTACCAAGGGAAGTAGTAGATTCTCAATCTTGGTGTGTTCAACTCAAGACAGGATGCCTTTCTGGAATATATGCTTTACTTATTGCACCCAGTATAGGGCTAGCTGGAGGAAATGTTATGGCTTGTGAGATACAGAAGGTCAGACTAGATGATCTAATGGTCCCCTCTGGCTTTAAACTCTATGAATATGAATGAATATATGTTGCATCTGTGGGCCTGGATGGCTGGACGCTCAGGCAGTTTTCTGACAGAAAGATAGAGGAAAGCTTCAACAGGTCTGTTTTGGAACCCATGAAAATCTGGTAACCTGTGGGATTGACCTACTTTACTCAAATCTTAGAAATCAGTGACAAGAAAGACTTCTTAG
Source organism: Mesoclemmys tuberculata (assembly GCA_007922155.1). Taxonomy (NCBI): domain Eukaryota; kingdom Metazoa; phylum Chordata; order Testudines; family Chelidae; genus Mesoclemmys; species Mesoclemmys tuberculata. The sequence continues at coordinate 13,851,993 of ML675632.1, read as the reverse complement.
GACACCCAGTCCACCCTCAAGGGGCCAGTGCAGGGTTGTTCCTTAGAGCATATTCATAGAATCACAGAAGAAGATTAGAGTTCAAGGGAACTCAGGAGGTCATCTAGTCCAACTTCCTGCTCAAAGCAGGACCAACCCCAACTAAATCATCCCAGTCAGGGCTTTGCCAAGCCACACCTTAAAAACCTGTAAGGATGGAGATTCCACCACCTTCCTAGGTAATCCTTTCCAGTGCTTCACCAGCATCCTAGTGAAAATATTCTCCCAGTGCTTTATCTAGTGCAGTTTTAAAGGACTCACATAAGTGGATGAAGTCTTCTGTTGATCTTTGCAGAAAATGAATTTAAAATAAGCACCCAGAAGGTTACATTTAATGAAGGAGGGGGGTGGAAAGTACTTTGGAGAGATAATCTCCTCAGAAAGGATGTCTTGAAAATCATTACTATGATGTGACACGTTCTAATGAAATAGATATTAAACTGCAGCCTCTTAACTCCATGCTGGACAAGATAGGCAGCCTGCCAGAGGTAGAAAAGCCTGGAAAATTTCTTTAATGGGACAGCAGGTGCATGTCTTTCTTAGACTGAAAGGATCTGGCCCAGCTGCATAAGAAAACAGTCTTGATGTTTGCATATGCCTAGTGGGTGGGTTTGGGACCCTGATTGTTATGAAGGGAATGGGAGCAAACAGTGGGTGAAACAGGCTCACCCAAACTCCAGGATGATCCAAGCATAGATTTAAAAGGAGAGTGATGACCACTAAGCCTAAGATATTGAAACAAAGCCCTCAGTTCATTGGATCCAGGCTAAATGCACCTGGTCTCTTGGTAACCAATCGGGTGGCACTTGATCCTACCATTAGCTGAGCATGTCCGTTCTGAAATGACCCCCCAGAGTCTCCGTTGCCTTCTTCTTGACGATCCACTACTCGGCATTTCACTGCATCCTGGACCTGCCAGGGGAAACAGATTTGCACAAGACTGAGTCAGACAGAGGCACTGTTCAAAGTAAAGCAGCATCCAACCCTACTGGGGATAGACTGAATGCTCACATGGTTCCTGTTTGTTTAGTGCTTACAGATGGATTTACAGGGCACGTATCTAACACGCCAACACAGCAGCTCCAGATTCCTGTACGCTTACAGAATTACTACACGGGATAACTTCCAAAGTATTTAGCTGCTGGATTTGCATAGGCAGGAATAACTGTATTTTTCTGTAATCCATGATACTTACAATAGACCCTGTTGCAACATAGGGGTGTAGAATGGCAGATCCTATTCTGTCTGCATTATGTGTCTGATCTAAAACTCACTGAAATCAATGGAGAAAGACTCCCAATTACCACAGTGGGAGGGAATAAATGAAATTAATTAAAGGACGCTAGGATATGTCAATCCCTGGTATAATTCCACTGATTTCAGTTGTCTGACACCATCTGACCCATTTACTTTCAAGGAGCTATATCAAGGCAACATGGTGATATTTAAATGTAAAGCTCCTTAATGACCCTTCATTTTATTGCAATGGAAGGAACTTTAAAAAAAGGAACGGCAACTTTTCATCATTGATGGAGTTCACTGGTTTAAAGTAAAAGAAAGTTTCACTGTCTGCTCATAGTCCATTTTAATTTGTGGCTCCCAGAAGCTGGTACCATATAAGTTGAGTTTGGGTTTCCAACACTGCTGGGGACTATTTCAATACAACACCTAGAAAACAAACTTGGTTTTTGTTGGTATCGTCTTTAAAGACAATATCATTTTTATTCAGCCCAGTAAAGGGATGAAATGTTTTTTGCAAATCCTTTAGTAAATTTTTTTTTTAAAACAAAACCTAAATTCTGGACCAATGATAAAGTAAACTGAGCTTCTCCCCAAATCTCTGCTCCACTGTAAGATTTCAGTGCGACTTCTATCCGTCCATCTGTCCAGGCACTTATGTCACACTCATCACGGTGATGAGTGCGTATTTCAATATCATTGCCCACAGCTCCAGGGATCACAGCAGTGGATCTCAACCACCCATTGTGGGGCGCATACATAGCTCTCTATGTGTTATGCAGGCTGTAGACACACAATGTACATACTAGCTGTATGGCTCTGAGGATGTCACAAGGGCAGCAGCTGTGTGCTGATTGGGCCCCAAGTGGCCCATGGGCCACGGGTTGAGAACCACTGGATCAGAGGAATCCCCAGACAGACTGCAGAAAAGCTGCAATTCCAAATGTGGCCTCCAGGAGCCTGTCGCACGCAGAACCTCTGGGCTGTGCAGTACGAATGACAGGCAGTGCCCACCTCTCGTCTCAGGATGCAATGAACCATCACGATGACAAAGCCCTCCAGGGAGTCAAAGACTGCGAAGAGGATCTGGAAGAGCGCCGAGCGCCGATCTGTGATGGCCAGAACTGCAGACATCCAGGTCAGTGCCAGGAGGGGCAGGACCACGCAGGAGCTCCATAGGGACGCCCTGTCAGGGGAGCAGAGGGGGAGAGGAAAAAAATCAGTGTTCAGCTTCATCCCCAGCCGGTTAAACTCTGTGATCATTCATGGGAGCCAATTCAGCCTACTGATCCCAAAGGGCTGCAGAAGAATTTTCCTCAGTAACAATGGACTCGTTCTGGGTGATTTCTGAGTTCCTTGGGGGACACAGGAGGCTGCTTTGCTCATCACTCACGCCATCAGAGCAGGCAGCAGACACTTCGAGGGGACGACTGCTCAGTGGTGCAAGCATGCACAGAAACTTGGGGTGGGAAGGAAAGAGGCAGGCATGTCCCCCCCATACCCCTCCCACTCCACACTGCTAATCACACCTGCAGTCCTGTCCAAGGGGGGAGAGAAATGTGGTTACTGTATGTTGCCAGAGGGAAGTGGAACATCTACAACAGAGGCCAGTTTGCCTTGATGGCCACCAAAACTTAGCTAATGGTTACTGGTGCCTGGACTGCCACAGCACACTGTAAACCAGTATCACGTGGGGTTTTCTCTGGAAAGATCAGGTGACAAGGACAGAGTTGAGCGTGGACGCTAAGCTCCTATAACTTCTCAGAAGTACGGCCTGCCTTCCATCAAATGTTCCCCACAAACAAGTAGCCAGACAGCTAGGGAGGCTGCTGGCCCCTGAATATCTGTTCTCTGTTAACATGGGACTCCTGGGTGCAGATGGGACCTTGCCAAATAACCCCCCTGGAACACTGCAACCCATCCTATCTGGTGAACCTTAAGCTACTATTGCAAGTGAATATAGCGCGGGTTTGGCAGCCTGTACGGTTCAAGCCATCTGTTTAGCCATAGCAGGGGTACCATAAATCATAGTCATCTTCAATAAAATCACCCCTGCAGTCTCCCAGCCAGGTGCTCCAAGACTGCACTGGACAGAACACCTCTGGCAATGAGAAGGCACTTCCGTCTCCAGGGTCCATCCCCGACCTCTGCCAACAATCGGTGCAAACTGGGTAGCAACATATGGGAAATGGACTCATCTGGACTTCTAAACATCTGGGGACAGCGGTGTACAAAGGAGACTAGGGGACTCTATCTACAATAGCTGCCTGGCAAGAGCACACACAGAGGCTGAAATAAAAAGTGGACCTCAAGCTTTTCTGGATAGAAAATCTTGACCTATATGTAAAGATACACTTATATATCTATAGGTCACATGGCATATTATAGGACACGGATATCATCACTCTCTCTTTGCAGTACTTACATGGGAACCATTGACCATCTAATGACACACGGTCAAGTCAGTCCTTACCCAATTTACACTCACTTGTTATCCAGGCACAACTCCCATGGACTTCCCTGAGAGTTTTGCTTGAGTAAAGATGGAGTAAAGATTGGCAATGGACTTCAGGATTTAACTCACTGACTTTTCTTGAGTAAAGACACCAGGATCATTCCCATTGCAATGATGCTATATTGTAGTGATGGGTTATTTCTGGAATTAGTAATGATACATCAATTACTTCTGCACACCACTCCAGGCTCAAGGTCATGATCTTAGGAGCTAATGATGTAATTAACCAACAACCTGAAAGAACAGGGAAATTCCCATGTAATTCCCTTTTATCCACCAAGTAGAGGGTATTATGTCACCATGTAAGGAAAGAGCCACAAAATGATACGCGTGCCCTATAACTGCACATAGGACATTGAACGGGAAGTTCAGGACTGACTCTTAAATGCCCAATATTTGCAGACGTACTGTAGTTTTTTAGTAGCATCATAAACCAGGCCAGTGTTTTTATTTCCCCTCCTACATCCCTCCTTCCCCAAAATTGGCTGATTGCATTTGATAACAGAAACCTCTCAGAATCACCCTTTGCAACATGACATTAATAAAGCTGCCTGGAGAACAAAACTGAGATGACAGAAAAGCCAAATGGAAAAAACGAGATTTGCCCGATGACAGGATGCCACATGTATATTCCATGCAAGGATCAGAGAGTCCAACAGACCAGCTTTCTGGCTGGGCAAAGCAGCTCATTCGAGTTGCTCACCGTACTTCGCGTGACTAGAAAGAACAAAGGGGAAAGAGGGCACTGGACTGGGACAAATCAGACCACGCTGCCCTCTAGAGTTCTCGGGCCTATCACACTCCCACACATAGGAATGGATACATTAATGAATCAGCAGAAAAGCACACAACAGGCCTGAACCATAGTTACAGATCTGAACCACAAATCAGGCGTGGGATGAGATTCTGCAGCTGGAAACTGTCTCTGTAGCAGGCTGAGTTCAAACACCAAACTCAGAAGATTTGGACTCACATCCAGAGTTCAGAGTTGCGGCTAGACTACGGGGCTTTGGCCCAGACCTGTTTCTAACACCAATACAATGGGCCTGGTTCTGATCTCATTTACACTAGCATATCTCTGCTGCCTGCAGTGGAGTCGCTTCTGATTCACACTAGTGCCAACTCAGAATTAAGCCCACCAGCTCCAAAAATGACTTCTGGGCTGGGCGTGCATGCACACAAACAGACTCGGCGAGGAGTCAGGACTGAATCTGCCCTCCAACGCTCAGACACAACTGCCCGAGGCTGCAGTGGGGTCACCATAAATAATCTCTCTTCCTCCTTGGTGTCTACAGCCTTTCTACGTGTCACTGTTCTTCTGTCCCGCTTAGTCAAGACATTCTGTCGGGTCCCTCTCCAGTTGTCACCACAAACAACCTTTAGTGCTGTTACCACACAGCAGATACAGCCTGTTCCCCCAGAAAAATTAACCAGAAGAAAAAATGATAAAAATACCATTGGGCTAGATTCTCAGCCGGTGTAAATCAGTACAGCTACACTGACTTCAATGGACCTGTGCCGACACACCAGCTGAGGATCTGGCCTGACTTTCTGATCTTTTTCTGCTTCATCTTCCGGGGGTCCTTCTCAGCAATATCCATCCCTTACAAACGTTATGGAAATGTTGCTTGACATACATATAAGGCACAATTTTTTCCCAGGCAGCAGATGGCAATGAACTATAAATTACTCTGATTTCGCTTTCATAGCTCAGCTTAGCTTTTGAAGTATTAAATGCAAAAGGATTGTGTTATTTTTTTTAAAGACATGTCAATCCTGGGGCTTGAGAAGGAAAACAAAGGAAAAAAAGAGGGCTGAAAGGAGCTCGCCCTTAATTCCACCTGCAGAGCATTGGCTCTGTCCTGCAATTCACACGCACTACATCTTTAGTACTGCCCTGTTTTTTATTGGGTTCTTTTGCATCCAGGAATCTTTAAAGGGTCTTGATACAACTCTCAGGGCCTGTGCAACATCATAATGCTTAGGTGCTATGTCAGCACGTCATGACACTGGATTGCAACATGACATGATGCTATTGTTAGCTCATGGTGCTCTGATGCAATATGGTTATATAATAGCCATCCACCAGGGAAAGCCAGAGGGGATTAAACCCAAGACCTTTATGGTTTGAGATCAAGCTGGCAGGTGAGATAGATTTTTATCCTCTTATGTATGCATCCCATGCACTAGAGGGGGACAGAGAGCCACATTCTCCTGGTGTGGGTTACAGTGACATTATAGCATGGGTATTATGTCATTGGATCACTGAATAGGATGCTGCCTGACATGGTTACATGACAGCACGGAGATAGTATGTCGTGGCACCCTGTGCTGCTGCAACATCACATGACACAGAGCTATGGTATCATGTCACGGTGTGCTAATGCCACAGCATAGTTCAATGACGTAACATGATGATGTCATGTGACCACATGCTACCGCAATACTGTGGTCCTCATGTTTCTTCAACAGGACATATAGTTAAAAGCTAGCAAACCCTCATACGACAGCACACATGGAACCATATTCAGCCTTGTCATAAGCAGGTGCACGACACAGTCTTTGATCAGAGATTTTCACCAACACAAGACCCCCAGTAGATTCCCTGTTTCATTCTTTATCAATCAACAGCTCTGTGAACTCCATTTTTGCCAAAGGACACAGATAAACTGTGGAGAATTCAGAGGAGAGTGCCCCAAATGACAAAAAAGGGTTTGGGAAACAAAGATCTACAAGGATGAAAGTTTAAGGAGCCTGGGGCTAGAGAAAAGAAGACTAAGGGAGGAGACACAGTAATTGTCTGCAGAGATGTAAAGAGACGGAATAACGAGGACTGAGATTAATTCTTCTCGTTAATCCAGGATGGCAGAACAAGCATTAATGAGAGAAAGATGCAGCAGGAAATAAACTTAATAACTCACAGAGCAGCTCAGGCTGTGGAAAAAGCTGCCAAGGGAGGTGGAACTACCAAAGCTGGAGAGAGGTACAGCGGAGACTAAACACACAGGGAAGATTTAGGGATAAGAACATTGGTCCTGCCCTGATGCAGAGGATAATGATTAGCTGATCTTCTGGAAGTCCATCCTAACCCAAATGCTTCTCTAGTTCTATGACTGCCCTGTTGTGGGGAAAGTGGGGCACTGACTATTAGCACTGCACCTCCTCCCGCTCGTCTCCAGTTGGGAACATCACTATTGCTCCAGGGGAATAAATTGTTCTCGTTTTAGGAACCCTTTTGAGAGACATCACAACCCACTCCTCTTTCCTAGCTGTCCTGAGTCACAGTCCCTCAAGAATGCCAGAAAAGAAGCTAACGTTTGAGTTTGCAACCAGCAAATTCTAACGTTAAAGGAAGGTCTATTCTGGATGACGTTTTGATGCATTCAAAAGCAAGGAACCATCAAGATATGATTGCCCATTTCTCCACAATTGCTATGGGAGATTGTACTTCCCTCAATAGTTGGATTCTAAGCCCTGTGAAAGGAAGACCACAGGACCTGAGATCTCATGTACATGGAGCAGCTTCTTCAATGTCACTTTGGTAGATGGTAAGTTAGCTACAGGATGGCTACCAGTCCTGGACAGTTTAGGTGCAAAGAGGTGCGAAGGACGTCATGGTAATCTTGGCAAATCATCCGAAATATACAAATCAAAAGATTGCACCGCTAGGTCCTGCTAAGTGGACTTTGACCCAAATAAAGAAGCTGCTCTTTACCAGTCTAAGCATGGACCTGAATGGACAAAGAAAGACATACACACCTCGGGTCCAATTCAGCAATCCTTACTCGTGTTGCATAGCACTTACCCAGGTAAGCAGTGCCAATGACTATACGAGCCAATAGGGAAGAGCTACTTAGGATTACTAAGAGTCAGAGAACCAGACCCTAGCATTCTGTGCAAGTGACCACGAGTGAAGAAAAGGATGCAAACACTCAGAGATCAGGAAGCTGATACACGCCTCTCTGGGGATGAAAATATAAATGGAATCCTCGGCACTGAGACTCCCTCGAACGGCCAGTCTCCAAGAGAGTCCTGACAGCCAGAGCAAGCTGCGTTGGGTCTTGGTGGAAGTAGTGAATACTAGTTAATTGAAGGAAGAAGGCTAGGAGAGCAGCAGCCATAAAAGACATTACATGGCACAGCTCACAGAATAAGTCATGTCCAAAGGTAGCCTGAGACCTAACGATTCTACATCCTGTCCCTAGGAAAATCCCATAAACAGGGGGATCTTCAAAGCATGCAAACATGGAGGCCTGTCAGTTCTGACTGTTTTACTTCTTAGCTCTTTCCCCTTTGACAGTCCAGCAAGATCAATCCTGTCAATGGGTGTGTGGAGGGTGAGAGAGGTGGGGGGGCAGAACTTTTTAACCCTAAAGAGGGACTTGCATAATGGGGAAACCTTTCAACTACAGTAGGCTTAAACTGTAGCTTTACAATGTCAGTGCCTAGACTTTGGCAACTAATTAAGTAGCCTGATTTTAAGAAGTTGGAAGGAGAAAGAAGAGACTCTCCCTGGGTGGCAGGTTATCCCATAACTGCCTACTACAGGGTTTCTTGAACCGTTTTCTGGAGTAGCTGGTATTGTGCACTGTTGGAGGCAAGATACTAGACTAGATGGGCCACTGATCTGCTCTGGCCATTCCTATGTTTTAGGCAACCGCAGCTCCTGTTGACAGGAACAGAAGCTACAGGTGATCCCCTGCAAGCAAACTGGTAATTTCAGGAACTGATCCAAAGAGCACTGAAATCAATGGAAAGCCGCATGTCAGTGGCTTGCAAAATCTCCTTTCAAAGTTTCCAGCATAATGTAAGAACAGCCTCCCCTAAATGAATCATCAAATAATCATTTAGCTGTTTAACAAAAGTGTCATGAGTTTAGAAAGGTGTTTCAATCCCAACTAGCCTCATGAGAAAACGTGGTGTAAAATTGCTTCTTACTGGGACACCGTCCATGGGCTAGTAAATTACTCCCGCCTGAACTGTTGTTCCATGTTTCCTATTTGCCTGACATTGACTGTGGGGACAAGGATCCTGGATGAAACCAATCTTGGACCACTTGAAACCAGTGGGAGTTTTGCCACTGACTTCCCTGGGGCTGGGATTTCAGCCCCTATCTTTGAATGCATGGTATAAAGTGGTATGTTCACTGACAGTAATTCTAGTTAGTTAGCTAGCTAATAAAAACAACAGTAACTCCAATTTTCTGCACGGCACCCTGCTTTTCAGCAAAAACATGTAAAGAATTGGGACGGCTGAGAAGACCTATATAGCTGTCCTGTTTTTGGATCAAACCTCTAACCAAGGTGGCAAAGGCACAAGATTTTAGGGTGGCACTGCCCAGGGATGAGGGAGCAGGCGTACTGGGCACAGATCAGCTAAAGAGACGTCCCAGTGGGAAACGGGCCCATTCGCTAGCAAAATGCTCTCAGCATCTTCTCAAAGAGCAGCTTGGCAGGGACCAATTTTACAGCATGGCGGTAGGATCCACACACAGCTGGAAGCCAACTCACTAAAGGACACATCTGGCACGTATGCCCTATACTTAATGGCTCAAAGACGTCCAAAGCTGTCCACCTTCTCAACTGTTTCAATGTTTCCCTGGCAAAAAAACCAAGCAGTTCCCAGGACTCCTGACCTACCCACATAGCTCTTCCTACCAGTGGTCTGGTTTGATTCAACCCCATCTGAGACCGACTGGGTCTAAATGCCCCTTTCTCTGCCTCCTTTTCACTTTGATGTTCTCACGAGCCAGCTCTCAGAGCGTGCTGCAACTTCCGAAAGCCAAGCAAAGGGAGACCCTGCTGAGTATTTTCATGCACCATTATCCCACATGCACTCTGCTCTCCGCGGACTTTCGGGTGTGACAGGCAATGCCTGGGCCAGACAGGAACATGGGAAGAGCAAGGCACTGCTATTCCTTCTCTGCCTTTCTCCACCAACCACCACAGTCATTGCTACAGTCCGTGTCAAAGAGGAGCCAAGAATCCAGTCTAGATCTGCCCCATGCGGTCAAATTTTCACCAAAAGGCCATAATATCAAAGGGCAAAGCTGGCCCCAAACCTGGCATCAATGACTTGAATACCCAGCATAATGAAAGATTGCTACCAACAAGAGACGTAGTCAATCCTCCAGGAGTTTGCCTTGCTAGAAATTTTGTTTGCAACAGGCTTGGGTAAAACGATAATAACAGCACCAAGTAGATGGTGGGAGTAGGGACAGAGCTGACCACATGAATTCTTCTTTCAGGTGCTCCGATGTCCTTTACCAAAGGCAAGATCACAGTAAACAAAAATGCACTGAAAACATTTTGCACTGAAATTTACTGATTTTGTTATTCTGTTGCCAGGAAAACAAGGCACACGTTCTTTCATGAGGTCCCTTCTGATCTTTATCAAATCAACGAAATAGAAAGAGCAGCTCTCAGGATCAATAGGAGGTGGTGATAGCCAACTCTCTTTTCAATCCAAAGATTTTTTTTAAATTTGAAAGTAAATACGCTCGTGTATTTTGTAAAGGAACAATGTCAAGTTGAATAGGACAATATATTTGAATTTATTTTAAAAAAGGAGTGCGGTTTAAAAAACTTATTAAAAATTTTACTTTTACTCCATGAAATATAACATTTTTATAAATGATCATGTTTTTGCCAGATTTAAACACATCTCTGGAGTGGTAGGAAATTGAAATGCAACCACGTGGTGCTAATTCACAAGAACTGGTACGTGAAACTCATTAGAAATACCCAAGTGACACACCCTGTGTAGTTTCACCATCCAAGCTGGGTGATGTGCACAATGGAACACAGGATCAACAATGAAAATTAAATACCATTTTTTTTAACTCTTGCAGTTTCAAAAAATCTAAACTGTTAGTAGACTTGATCAAAATTTGTCATTTAAATTATTTTGATGACATTTGGTCATTTTTCAAAAATGAATATTTTCTGAAAACATTTTTGATTTCTTGAAACTTTTCCATTTTTCAAAAATTTTAACAAAAACTTCATTTTGGGGTGTTCTTTTTTTGTGTTTTTACATTACAAATTTTGATTGGTTAGATTAGCCAAATGAGGGGCGATTTTTCAAAACAAAAAACATTCACTTGGGAAAAAAATCAAAACATTTCACTTTTGACATTTACAATCAAAATGAAAAAACAAAAACAAAACCAATGCTGAAAACAGAATTCCACAGAAACTTTCAAAAAACCAAAACCCCGATCCATTAAAAAAGCAGCAAAACAAAAACATCCTCAAGTTCATGATTTTTTAAATTTTCAGCTGGCTCTGGTTAGTACCAAAATTACGACATTTAACAATATTGTATTTATGTCACTTGACAGTGTCCCTTTAACCAAAGGCATTTAAATCCAGTTCAGATCGCTCCCTGCTTCTATAAGACTCTCTGTTCCAAAGAACATGTAGCCAACCAGAGGTTCTGTCCTTCAAGGTGCTGAGCACTGTTACGTGACCCAGAAAAACACTAGGTCCTCATTCAACAAAGACTTCAGTACATGCTTAATTTTAAGCAGATGCTTAAGTCTGTCCCACTGAAGTCAATGGGACTGAAGCACATGCTAAAGTGCTCTGCTAAAGTGTGGCCCAAGGCCTTGATCCTCAGAAGCTGTATGGCCCGTGTTAAGCAGGAGACCAGACGACATGATCATAATGGTCCCGTCTGTCTTTAATTTATGAATCTATGAGCTATTAAAGTCAATGGGAGTGTTGCCATCGAGAGTCAAGCGCCAAGTACTCTGCTAAGTTTGGGACCTTAGATATATACTCATCTTTAAGCACATGAATAGTCCCATTGACATGAGAAGGGCTAGCCACCTGCTTAACTTTAAACACTAAAGTGTTTTCCTGGAGTCCTCAGCGCCCTGCAGGATTGAATCCACCCTAGGACTTTAACACTTGCGGGCTTTGCTCCAGGGACATTTCGGGAAGCCTGCACTTCTAACTTCTCACGGCTCAAGGGGGTGAGGAGGCCTCAAGGGGGTGAGGAGGCAGGAGGGTGGGTGGGACATGGGGAGAGAAAACAAACGGGGAAAAAAACGAAAGAGGGAAATCAAATAAAGAGAGCGAGAAAGAAAGAAAGAAAAGAAGTTGAAATTAGAGGAACTAACATGGCGTTACTGGTGGCTGTGGCCGAAACTTCAGCGGAAGAAACTACTCCACACTTGGAACATTTGAGCGTCATGCCGTAAAGAGGCACTGCCAGCTGACTGCAATTAAAATCAAAAGACTGAAACAAAACAAAACACTTTGCTTGTGAACACAAACGAAGAAAGGAACGGAAAAGAAAAGGAAAAGGAAAAAAGGAACCAACCAGCCACACCACACCCAGTTTGAGCAAAGAGATAAAAAACCAGGAAGGAATAAACTCTGGCCTGGGTCATTCCAGATACAGGAAGCCAAGTCAAGAGTTGTTCTGGTGCCACTGGTGTGGGTGGAACCATGTTGAGAAGGTTTTGCCAGACTCAGCGCAAGTCGCTGGCGTCTCCATTGGTGATAACCTTTTGCTGCATGTTTTTGTTACCCTCCCAGCCCTGTTTGCATGGTTTTGATGTTGAGAATATTTTCTCTCCCCATCTGTCCTTTTTCTGTGTTGTTTTTGCTTCTGGGATCGGCGGCAACGTGTTGCAGTTGGAAGGCAAGAAGTAGGGCTGATGGGACCCGTGCTGGGTTGGCTTATTTTGTTTGGTGAAGCAGAGTGAAAGCTAGCTGACAAACATTTCCCACTGTCCTTTCTGTGCTAGCTCAGCCAGCGGGCAAAATACCTTCCTCGCTGCAGAAGGTGACAGGAAAAAAAACAATCATTATGACTAGGGCCAGATTTATAATCTAACAATGCAGACAGGTGCTTGGCTGAATTTTCAGAAGCAGCTACACACCCAGTTCCCACTGCAATCAATGGTGAAATCACTGGTGCCTAGGCACTTCTGAAAATACCTTTAAAAATCTGGCCCTTCGCCCCTGAGTCAGCAAAGCAAAGAAACCCATGGTTATGTCTAAGCACATGCTTAAATAGTCTTGACTTCAACAGGACTGAAGCATGTGTTTCACATTAAACCTGTGTTTAAACCTGCGTAAAACCTCCTTCACTGAACGGAGATGGGATTACTCATGTGCTTAAAGTTAAGCATGTGCTTAAGTGCTTTTCTGTTTCAGGAACTTAAGCCCCCCCTAAAGGGAGATGGAACTGCAGGTCGTTTCCCTGTCTGCAGCTGGTGGAGATCCTCTCTTACAGGCCAACGCCTTTGAACTCTGGGCCTGGCACATAAAGGATATGTCTGCACAGCAGCTGGGTGCACATGGCAGACAGACACATGCTAGATCAGATCGAGCTAGTGCACTAAAAATAGCAGTGGCGTGGGCGGCGGCGGCTCAGGCTAGCGGCTGAGTACATACCTCGGGTCTCGGCCAGGACTGAACTTGGGCAGCTAGCCTGAGCCACGGTGCCCATGCTGCGATTTGCAGTGGGCTAGCTCAATCGGAGCTAGGGCACGAACCTCCACTCACGCTGGGAATGACACCTCCCCGCGGTCATGCAGACATCCCCGAGCGTGGTCACCCTAGAGTGTGGACAGTTACACATCCCAGACGCTTCCTCGATATCCCGACAGAGCGATCCCTCTGTCTTCACGATGGCGCTAGCCGGAAAGGCCACACAGAGAGGTCTGGGACACAATTAGATTGAATGAAACCAATAAAGTGGCCTAACAGCAGAGCGGAGATGACCTGGGCCTGCCAGTAGTGGGGAGGGAGAGAACGAGGGCAGCCAGCTTCAGCAGTGTTACGGAGCATGCTCGATACAAGCCATGCAGCAAAGCATGAGGGGAGGGGGACGTGACCCTGCATTCCCCTGCAAGAGAAGGTATTATCTCACTGGCCAAAGACAACGTGCTCCCTACACCCAGGGGGATGATTTGCATCATTGGTGAGAGCCAGGTAGCTGATACCACATACAACGTGTTTACAAACCCACTTTGCCTTGGAGAGCGACTAGCTGAAAGCTTCCCCCTAGCTTTTATAACTCCACATCGAGTCTAAAATACTATGAAGCACATCACTGTGAAAACCAGCTTAATATTTATGGTGTGTCCAGTGGGCACATCGGCTTGTTACTTAAGAAACTACTGGACAGTTTTTAATCAGCTGTCATAACATAAGCCATTACTTCCATCAGAAATAATGACATATGGCTAAGGTATCTCACAGCAATCACAGCCCTGAGACAGAGAGAAAATTAGCTCTTGGCACCATTGTGTGGATGTTTAAATATAGACACATCTTCCAGCAAGTGTGCTCCAAATGTGTGGCTAGTGTAAATCAAGTGAAATCAATGGAGTCACGCTAGGCATAAATTTGACCCTGTGTGTGCCTTGCTGAGACACAGCCATCGAGTGAAAAGGTGATGTCTCCCCAGATTTCCATTGTGGGCCACAAGGAACAGGAAACTGTAAGGAGCCAAAAATGCAGATCTAACAAGAAGTTGGATGAGACCCAATACTGGGAAGGACATACACGGAAGTGACAACACATCACCAAGAGGTGGGAAGAGGTCTGCTGTCACGTGCGCAAACCCAGCCATGGAGAGGATACACAGAAATGGGTGGCTGATATTCTGATGTTTATTTGGGGGCAGGATGTATGTGTTGTGTAGTGCATATGTGGACATTTTGGTGCGTGTACATGTGCAGTAAAACTAAGGAATAGTGTATAGCGTATTCAGTGAATTTAGCTTCTTTTTCTGCTTGCTAAAAGGCCACAAGCAGATCACAGTCTCTTCCCAAGTACTCATTAGTGCTCGGATTGTGATATATTTATTGAATGGCACCTGAAGCCACTAGTCGCCTGACTGATTTCAGTGGCACTATTCAAGGGGGAAAGGTAGAACTCAGAATTCAGGGATCAGAATCTGACCCCATTTGAATTCATTTGACAGCTTTACAATTGTTTTACTTGATGCGCTGAGAGCGGATGGTCACAATTCAAGCTGGGTTGCACCTGAACAGACGGGAGTGTGCGTCAATAAAGCTCCACGTGCTGAACGTTTGCAGCAAGTCAACACAAAAGGGATAAGACTGGCCCCAGGGAATTGATTTCCAAGTTGGAGCAAGTATTCACTGAAAACGTGTTACACTGGCTTCCCTAGCTCTGGTGTAAAGTGCGTCGATTATGCGTTTTCATCTCGCTCTCTATATATCTGCATTCATCAATGTGCTATGCAAGGCCCCAATCTTCAGAAGTATATGGGAACTCGCTCCCATTGAAATCATTGAAACCAGTGGGAGTCGGGTGGTAAAATACCTTTGTGGATCTGGGCCCAAGTGCCAATGTGTATGGTATGCGTGTAAGGTCACTACCACTAGAAAGTCAAGATTTGCCAGCAGCACTGACACAATAATCAGTTATTTCCTGTTCTAAGGACAGGGAAAAGCCTGTTGTATCTCAAGCTATCAGTGTACGGTGATTGCTGACTTGTTAATCAGAACTACTGTATGTTAGGGATTGTGTTGTGCTAATTGGTTGCGCAGCTCTCTCTCTGACAGCGAACCGTACTTCTTGCCTCTGCTACAAGAGAAACAGAATCACTGGTTATACCAGTTCACTTCCTGTGTTCAAATCCAAAGCTCTCCAGGGCAGTTACCCATCTTGCTGATCTCCAGAATTACCTTCCAACACGGCTCCCACGCCCAGACCGTAAGCGGCTGACTAGATGCCACAATTCTCTGAGGCATTTCAGGGTTCTCAATGGGTGTGTTTCAAAAGGAGAATGAAACTGGCAAAATCATTAAACACAGAGAACATTTAAAATCATTGCACACGCCACACGCACACATGGAAACAAAAGAGGAGGGAAAAAAGAGAAAAGGGGAGAAAAACAACACAGAACATCAGGAAAAAAATGGGTTTTTTTCTTCGTCACTTTTGTTTTCAAAGTATAACATTCAATATGATCAATAACCAGCTGGCATCTTTTAAATATGGACTTTTTGGTGTTTTTGCTCAGGGAGAGAGAGAGGGAGCGAGCGAGACAATAACCCTCTGCTCTGCTAATCCAATAAATGACTTATCCGAACATTCACTTTCAAGTGTAATTTTCTTGCTACAGACTCTTCTTCGGGGGTAAAGTATTTTCTCTAGTTCTCTCTTTGTAGAACAGGCAATAAAGCCCTCCCTCTTATCAGCAGCAGTGTGTGGCAGTGCACTGAAGGTCGCTCTTCATGTCCCTCTCTTTTCTCCAGCAATAAAGGGTGGTAAATTTTCCCTGCTTCTTTGATCCTCCGTCTCTTCTTGCTCACATCCCTTTTACAGAGGTGTAAAGCCATTGCTGCCAATGATTTACGCTGCTGCAAGAGAAGAAAGAGGGGCCTGAACCTCGGCTGTTACATGTCAGCCTAGCTCAGAATGACAGTATTTTTAGATGAACACATTGATTCCCCACACAGAGGAATTGTTCTCCTGCAGTCAGGGTGACTGGAGGTTTTAATGTCTATGCTCTTTGCCCCTCTCCTTCACCACCTCACTTCCCAAAGTAAAAGCCAGAAAAAAAGGTGCTTATGCAAATACGCAACAGGGCTGTTTCACTGGAAAGGCTGTCCTCTGGGCAGATTGCCAGAGAACGCCTCACTTCATTTCACTGATGACCTATTCCATTTGGGAGACTCAATAGCTTGAATCAAAAAGTCATTTTTTTTTAAAATCCTCTTATTTCTTAGTGAGGATAAGAACCCTCAGCTGCACAGTGTGAGTTAAGCATAACGCTATTAGCTGCTGACTTCAGCGGCGTTACAAGAGTTGAATTTGGCCCTCGCTGTATTTTTCGCCACTGGCACTTTAAGGTACCCTCCGGCCCAAGAACCCTGTAAAATCCTGTGATTTAGAAGGGAACTAACTGCCTGGTGAATTGACGGTAAAGATCATGGATCTTGGCAGCAATTCCACTGAAATTATTTCATGATCATGGCACCTGACACCTGCTTACTGGTTTAGACTGAACGTCAAGCTGATGGTTTGGAGAGAAAAGGTGGGTGAGGCAATATCTTTTATTGGAGAAACTTCTGGCGGAGAGAGAGAGACAGACCTGTAGAATTCTTTGTGGCTCGAAAGCTCGTCTCTCTCACTAACAGAAGGTGGTCCAGTAAAAGATATCGCCTCACCCACTTTGTCTCTCTAATATTCTGGGACTGACACGGCTACAACCACACTGCTAAGATGATGGTTTAACAATACGAGAGTAACGTCCTTCACTGACAGAAGGATAGCAGTGTCTTCTTTCCCACATTGCTCTGTGTCTCTGACTTCTGCGAATGGGGGGAGAGGACCTCGTGAGCTCAGACTGCATAGCCCATTGAATTCTTGGCCTCTTTGATCTTCTGTACTACAGTCAGGAGTAAATATCCAGGTCCTTGACCTTTACAGTGATGCCTAATCCACTAGATCCCAGTACATCCCAGGCAAGGCCCGTCATTTACAAGCCCTGGTTTATCCACTTCTCCAATGGATAGGTTAACATGGCATCCATTTAATTTTTCAGGGCTGCAGATGTAGCCAATTTTATACAAATCCCACCCCACCCATGGTGAATCCAGTTGTCTCTCTCTCAAGTATTTGGAAGAGGCCCAGGACCGCAGCACTGAGGCACTCTCGCCTCCCTGCAGCAAGCTACGTTTTCCGAACTACGTCCGAATGGGGAAGGACATTTGTGCTCCTTACTGGAAGTACTGGAGTGACAGGGGACAGACCCTCTGTACGTGAAGCGGCACAGACAGGACTGCATGGTTTGATGTGTTAACGTTATCAGAGGTGCCTTACTTCTGACCTGTTTTTTGAACAGGCCCGTGGAGGCTGTGGACCACGTTCGGCCCCTTTCTTGGAGTCCAAGAGGTAGCACGGACTGTAAGTCGGGTCAGGATTCAGCCTCGCCCATGTGAGCTAACTCATCACAAGGCAAACTCTGGTCCAACTGAAGTCAGTGGGAAAAATTCGATTGGCTTCAGCGGAAGCAGGGTTTGGTTCAAAGCCAGCCAAGTGCTGTGCAAGGTATTTTGGGCCAGTATGGCAACCCTGATGGCCCCCTGAGATCAAGTGAGCATGGGCTGTAGAATCAGACACGCAAAGAAAATGAACTTTGTCTTTCAAAACAAAACCAGGGGGAACTACAGTGTAAACAGCCACTGATATACCAGAAAATCCTACAAACCGAGTCTGACTCCATCAATTCTGCCTCTCTCTCTCCATCATTGCATCTGCCCAGCCACACAGATGTATGTGCTCAAAAAGCCAGCAGGTCCCACTGCTGAAAGGCCATGAGTGGCCTCCATCCCTGCTCATTTCAGCAGGGGAGGAGGGTGCTCAGTTCCCTACAGGAGGCTCGCCTTTATTCTCTCTGCACCTCTCCCCAGCTCGCGCCACGCTCCACACGCTCACGTCTCTCTCCCAGCCAGCTGCTGTCGCTGGGAGTTAGCGTTAAGTGAGGCTTTTCCTAATCTTTGCTGGGATACATCAGTCTGGTGAGACCGTCCGAACAACGGGCTGAATGTTTGACCGCCGTGCATGCTAACACAATGCTGCGTCTCACATCTTATGTCTCTGCTGCACACAGCAGCAGAGCAAAGAGATTTTGCTTCTGTGGTTGTTTTAAATCCACCTTTTCCTGGGAATTTTCTTTCCATTCTGTCTTTTTGCTCTCCGCCTGGTTATTGATCATGGCATTTTTGTTTTTTATTTTCATTCTTTGCTTAGATGTATTGATAAGGCATACCCTGCCCGTTCCTTCAGTTTCTTATCTGTTATCCCATCTTTGGATACAAGTTTGTTAAAAACCAGAATGCCAATAACCATGTTCACCTGTTGAAAGAAAAATAACAGACAGGTTTGTTTTTAAGCGGCTCACGTCGGACTCAGTAACACAAACATCTGGTAAGGTTGGCACATGCACATCTGCTCCAGCCGACCAGCTGGGTCAGGCCCTGGACCGCACCCTTTCTCGCCACCCCGCCGCAGCCCCCCCTGAATCTATGCCAGTGGGTTTTGCAACAGCCAGTGTAGCTACTAGCAGATCTGAGAGGTCATTGTGGCTCAGGACAAGATTGCAAAGCGGTTGGATCATTGCACGAGCATTTGAAGCCGGATGGGCTCTGCGTGATGAACGCTTGGTGTTTAGAAAGGCAAACGTGGGGAGCATGACCAATTTTTCAGGACAATCCTGGAGAATACAAACAGCAGAAAGCAAATGGAAGCCACAGCTCTGTTCAGACGAACTCAGAGATGTGGTGAGAATGGCCACGTTTAGGGAAAGGGGGAGCATCAGTGACCTAGCGAGCTCTGGCTAGTGTCTACCCTACAGACGTTACAGCGGCACAGCTGGACTGCTGTCGCTGCACCGCTGTAAGGTCTCCCGTGCGGCCGCTCCATGTCAATGGGCGAGAGCTCCCCTGCCAGCAGAATTAAACCAGCGCCAATGAGCGGCGGAAGCTGTGTCGGCAGGAGTGTCTCTGCTGACGTAGCACTGTCCGTACCAGTGCTTCCGTCTGTGAAAGTTATGTGGGTGGGGTGTGTGTGTTTTCACACCCCCTGACCAACAAAAGTGCTAATGGAGACAAAGCCTTAGCCTTGTGTTGGCTTACAGGGAGGCTGTAGTGGCCAAGGGTGAAGCATGTGCTATTTCCAAGAGGCACTAGAGGATGAGTCCTGCCGAGGGCGCAGGGGACTGGACTAGATGCCTTACCGAGATCCCTTCCAGTCCTACACTTCTATGACGCTCTGAGAGGGACCCCTATTGAACTCGGCTGGCCGCACTCATAGCTGGCTATACACAGCACAGGGGCGTGCATGTTTCTGCTTCTATAGGGCCTTTTATCTGGAGAGCGCGGACTGCTTATAAAAGCATGAATCAATATGTGTGCTGTTCAGACGTCGGGGGAACCATGACTGATGCAACAAGGACCTCCTGGAGTTCAACCATCATAAGGCGAAGCCGCGTCCCTTCGCAGTCCTGAATGCACAGCAGGACGCAGAGCGGCAAGCTGCAGTTTTGCAAGCACCTTTGGGCTTCCAGCATGCACTAAGGAGATGTGAATGTGCCATCACTCAGCTCACAAGAAAATGCATTAAGGGGACAGGAAAGGATGCAGCAGCCATGGTGGAAAAAGGATACCGTCCAGGTCTTGTTGCCATGCTGTCACAATACTATTCTGCTCCCCATGTGCTCAGTTTAGAAATCCCAAGGTGGGGCTTTGGAGGATATGTAGGGCTGAATCCAGAGGAGACATGCATGGCATGTTAGTGACACACTGGTGTGCAAGGAGAGTCTAAGTAAGTCTATATGGCAGTTTGGAGCCGTGATTGCAGCAGAGAGGCCGCGCCAGCCTGAGCAGCAGCTTTCCATGTGCGTACTGGGCCCTGGGCTAAATCAAAGCTAGCTCTCATCTGTCTGCGTGTGCGGCACCCACACATCCTGACCGCCGTGCAGCCGTACCTTGAGTGCGTGTCCAGCGGCAGGCTACTCTGGTGTACAGAACGCATCAAGGGGCAGGACGCAGACGTCCGCCACGCAGACTAACCCTCCCCTCTGATCTCCATTAGACTTTCAGGGATGTAGAATCACCTCTGCATTGGACACATTGGCTTCAAGCAGGAGCCAGATGAAGCTCACTGACCACCGGGAACGAACCAAGAAGCTCCGAGCTCTTGCAAAGTCCCACCCTCCCACTGAAGCCCCTGGAAGCTGAACGTGCTGAGCGCCAGGCAGTCCCCAGTTCTGGGTTATTTTCCATAGACGCTGCTCGTGACACAGAAGGTCAAATGAGGCGCTTGGTGCTTGCTAGGATAAACTTTCAGACACAGTCATAAGAGCCTGTCATGTCAGGGCAGCTTTCAGCCAAAGGCACCAAAATCCACAGGCTAAGAGAAAATCCTTGAGGGTTTTCATGTATAGAGAGTAGAAGGGGGAAAAGTCTGGGCAGTCTGAATCGGCTTGTCTAAATATATTAATTTGTAAAGAAAAAGAGGGCTGTTTTCATTGATTTCCAGTTGCTCCAATAGCACCGTTCAATGATGTGAGCTAACATTAAATAAAAGCCAGGGCTCAAAGTCTGCTTCGGTTACTCCGGCAAGTAGTCCCATTCATGGCAGCGGGGCTCTTTGTGTCGGTAAAGGAGGCAGAATTCGGACCCATGCTTGGAGCCAGACATGGAAATGTCACAAATAGCCTTGTGCTGCCGTTCTGCTGCGGCAGCCCCTGACCCTCACGCGGCACCGGTGTAAATGACAGCATCAGAAGCGTGGAAGAGGAGAATCAAGCGTATCTTTTTCTGAGTTAGGAAACTAGCAAGAAGCCTAAAAAACCAACTAGAGGTGAGTTAATTGCACCCCGAGAACCTAAGTCACACTGGGTCTGTGCTATCAAACTGCTAAGAAAGGGAAACTGCATTTTGGCCTGGATCTTGTTTGATAAGCTTCCACTATAAGCTAGTTTAAATGAGAAGGGAAGCCCAGGGCCTAGTAAAGCACTACAGCTAGGACACAGCCAAAATACACCTCATCTCTTTGTCTTTTTCCTCCCCTTGAGGAAAATGCTTTTGGGGCTGGATCAGCTGCTGGGTCGCTGGACTGCGTTCTACAAATACGAATACAATCCAAAACCATAGGGTGTGATTGGTGCTGGAAAACACGGCTTCCCTGATGAGGTGCAGCTGTTCTGAGCAGTACAGCCAAAGGTATCTGCAGGAAATCGATCGCTGCTTCATCACAGCACAGTGGGTGCAGTCTTGCTGGTGTACCTGGTCTTCCAGAGCATGTCCATGGCATGTCACTAGGTGCTAACTGCCTCGTACACGTAAGTGGGTTCGGCCCGAAACACAGCTGGAATATTCAGTAGGTACACTTCACCTGGAAGTCGGTGGAATTTTTAGCTGCAACCAAGAGGCTCCTATGTAATCTCATGGTAAATCATTTCTAATCATTCATCTCCAGAAACATCCATTCTCTTTAGTGTAACTCAGTAGCTCTATCAATAAAAGATATTGCAGCAGACAAAAATCACCCCACTGTGATTGTGACTGTGTTCCTTTGCAAATAAGCACTGGAATATGGTGGTATCCGGCTTATAAAGACATCCATTCTTAATTACGTGAGGCAGAGCTCCCCCTCCTTAGCTCTAGGCTGATGTCTAGAAATGAATAAGCAAGTCTGAGAGCCAGCCCTTGAGAGAAGTAGAGGGGAAAAGCTGATGATGCCTCTTCGTCTCATCCATCAGGTCCACTTGAGATCAGGTGAGTGACACCGACCAAGAAAACGGAATGCAGCTTTGGCAACTTGGCAAGATTGGAAGCCGACGGTCATGTCATGCCTTCATTCTTCCATTGCTGATGTCAGCGAGGAATGCACATGGTGCTGGAGATGGGAAGATGGCCCTAAGCACAGCAGTGTCTATGAAGACATTTCCAAACCCAAACACCAAGTTTGAGGAAAGGCAGAAAGACAAAGGAAGGATGGTCTTGTGGTCAAGGCACGGGTCTGGGAGGCAAGTGATTGAGGTCTAATTCCTGGTTTGGCTACAGACTCTCTGTGTGACGGTGAGCAAGTCACTTACTCTCTCTGAGCCTCGGTTCCCCATTTGTAAAATAGGGAGAATAATGCTTCCTCTTTCACTCATTGGGACAGAGACTGTCTCTAATTATGTGTATACAGTGCCTAGTACAATAGGATCTTGATCCTGTTTGGGGCCTCTTGGTGTCCCTTTAATACAAACAGAGATAATCAATGTGTCTACACAGAGATAAAAAAAACCTGTGGCAGGCTCGGTTCAGTTGACTTGAGCTCATAGTGCTCAGGTTCCAGGGCTGAAAAATCACTGTGTAGACGTTCAGCTCAGGCTGAAGCCTAAGATCGGGGACCCTGCAAGGATCCAGCCAGAGCTCGAATGTTCACACCCATTTTTAGTCCCACTGCCTGAGTCCCGTGAGCTCCAGCAGCTGACTCGGGCCAGCCACAGCTGTGCCGCGGGTCTTTGTTCCTGTGCAGATGTACCCAAAAAGAGAAGTAATCTTGGGGAGGCGGGAAAAAAATAAACAGGAAGAAAGGGAATGTGAAATAGCAGATCTATACAGCCAGAGAGGAGCCTGGAGTAACGGTGATAATGAGCCTGGCCTTATTTAGTGCTTTTCTTAAAGCCCCATCTCAAGGAGTCACGTGATTAAGTGAGAACAGCAGCTTTGACTTGCAAGAAAGTAAATTGCTAGCTGTCATGACTGCAGGGGAAAAGATTGAAACTGTGAACCCTAATGGCTCAAAAGCTCCAAGGCAAATAAAAAGAACCTTACTTACTGTTGTTTAAAAGCCATAAGCTTCTACAAGAAACTTGTCATTTTTGAATGCTTTGTGTTGGGAATACTTAAATCAAACAGATGTTTCTCTACATCATAGGGACAGTGAAAAGGCTGAATTTACAAGCCTGGCTCTTTAAAATTCCTGCAGCCCAGCTGAAGGAATGCATTGAATGACCTGAGCTCCTGTAAAAACAAGACTACACTCCCTTTGTGGAGGACAGACGAGATTTTAAAGGGACAGTACCGTAGGTGGATGGAAAGAATAATAAAGGAAATGTACGGGGCAGAATTATCCATGCTTCTGTTTATAAGCCAAAGAGAATCCAGCTTATTAGAATTGGATTCTCTCTGACTTACAAACAGAAGCATGAAACCTTCTCCTCCCCAGTGTCTTGCTCATCAACACAAAAAGCAAAATGGCCTGAAGAGTGACAATGATCAATTTTCTCTGGACAGTCCCAAAATTCACTTCCTACTAATCAGGCACTGTTTAACTCCCTTTGGTCACCAAACCATAGCTCTCTCCAACTGAAAATATGGTACAAGCCCAAGCAACTGGCTAATCACCATCATCTCCTTCTTTTTCTTCCCCACATCCCATCAGCTGGCACCAGGTCATCGTGCAAGCATCCGTCATCTTCGTCTGCCCACGGTGGCACTAAGGTCCATCTGCTTACTCTCTTCTTGATGTAATCCATCCACCACTTCCTCAGCTTCCTTTGGGACCTCTTTCCTGCCACACACTCCTGCCACGATATCTTCACCAGGACTCCTTTGTTCATCTTCTGCATGTGTCCAAATCAGCAAACTCATGGCATCGATAATGCTATCGTTAATTATGACTGATTATAATAATAATTTGCTCTATAACAAGAATGACCCCAACTGCAGCTTTACTAAGTGAAACCCAACTGATCCTGTAACCACTGACGTATGTTGTGCTGGCTAGTGTGTGCTCAACTGTGCGTCATAGGCCCTGACCCGCTAGGAACTAACGGAGAGTCAAATGTCCTTTTGCCAAGGTGTTAGAAGCCTGTTCTAAAGCAGGAGATCCTGAGTTCTAGCCCCTCCACCATCACGAAGTTGCATAGGGCCAGGACATGATGTACAGGGATGTCCTAGCCCCCACAGCTTTGTCACGTTTACGCCTTTGTGCGCCTCACACTGCTGTGGGATTGTCATGCAGACCCATGCGGTGAAAAAAGGGAGCGCTTGATTTGGAAAGCAACTTCAAACAGTTGCTCAAATCCCTACTTCCCTGAGATTCTCCAGGACACACAGGGCTTCCAAAGTTGCAGCCCCTTGGCCTGAAAGCAACACCTAGTGCTGGAAAGTAACCACAAAACCTCTCTCTGAGCGTGGCACCTAGGTTCAGCTAAAGCAAAGGGGACTTGCCTACTGAGCCACGCAGGACCCGCTCCGCACTGCTGACTTGAAGAACTCCATTTAGCCTCTGAAAAAGAAAATCTACCCCATGCATTTTCAGTCGGGAAGAGTGATCCCCTACATGCTGGCTGACCTGGCCCTGCTTGGTCCAATCTCACTGGGAAATGGCAATTTTTAAAAGGAGGGCATGTCAGGATTTTCCACCATCGCCCTGCGATTCCATTCAGTTTGGGCCACAACATGGCAGCTTTAACCAGACACTACAGTGTCCTGAGATATGGTTCGGTTCTGAAAGGAGGGTCAGAGTTGCAAGGTTACGTTTCAGAGACAAATCCTGCCCTTGAACACTCAACCTAGGAGAGTCAGTTGGTGCACGGGGCATGCTTTGTTGCTAGTGAAATCAGCACATTTCTGACCTCTGATCCTTTTGCTTTTTCCTTCAGGGTTGTTTCTCCTGAAGAGGAGGGAAGATAAAAAGGAATGTGGGAGGGAGGGAGCTTCTTGGGATGGAAGTAGAGAGGAAGGCATATGAGGAAAAGAAGAAAACTCTCAAGTGAGATTAAATACCAAAACGACTGCAGCCGCCGGTCCCACGAAGGCGTAGAGAAGGCCCCCTTCTAATGACAGCCAGCAGCTAGAAAACAAGGGGAGAGAAAAGAAGTTACTTGAGAGGCACTGTCAGCTGGCAAGCATCACTGCAAATCAGGCTAACACCTGAGGAAAGGAAACAGCAAGTCCCAGTTCTACTGTACACAGAGCATCCTCCTTTATGTTGTTTGTTTGCTTTGTGCATTACACTTCTCTTAGATGGTATGACACCATGGACCAGGCAGTGCTAGTGCTGGAGAAAGAAGTGAATTTTTGGTTGGCTGGCAGTTCTGAAGAGTCAGAAAAAAAAATTAATTTCTAGTTGGCCTGAAAAAGAAACGTTCGGCAAATCAGTAAGTCTAAAAAATGTGGTTTTGGGACGGAACAAATGTGTTGTTTGACCCAGACTGTGACATTTGATGGTTTTGTTTAACATTCTGTAATTGTTTTAAACAAAATTGAAGGACATTTTGAAACCAAAAAAGTCAATTTGAATTGAAAAATGAAAACATTTAAAAATTGTCAAAATGAAATTCTGACTTTCAGATTTTTTTTGTTTTCAATGCAACTAATTCAGGAAAGCTGACATGGATTTGCTAAACATTTCAGTGCTGTTGAATCTGCATTTTTCATGGAAAAATACTTTCAGCCACTTTGCACCCAGCCCCAGTCAGAACCACATGTTACATATAGTCAGTTTCACTTCTGGCTTCAGTGCCTAGCACAAAGTGATCTAAAGTCTTTGGATCTGTCTGCAACGAGGTGTTTGTTGCAAAACGCTTGCCCTGAAATAAAAGAAAATCCATGCCGATACTTGGATTTGTACCAAATTCTGCAAAACCCATTTCAATATTTACAAAACCTTGAGGGCCAGATTGTGCCATTGTTCTACTCAGCTGTGCAGGGGAATAAAAAGGAGGAAATTCCTTTGCCTAATTTCCTTGCCAGAGTAAGATCTACTTTGATCTTGGGTCCAGGATGGGCACACAATGCAGCCCTTTGCTTGCCAGATATTCCTGCTATGAACGGTGGAGTCTTAGTGGTATCCCCGCTATTGGTCTATACAGAGACCAGCACAATCGGGGCCGGATGCTTGATTAGGATTCCTAGATGCTCCAGTACTACAAGTACTGACTAACAGAATTTCATTTCCTGGGGAAATGCCATGATTTCAAAATGGCCTTTTATTTGGAATGGGAATGAAACATCAATATTTGGAATCGGACGTGAAAGGAAATTTTCAGGAAAATTTCACTCCAGGTCCATCAAAACCTGTTTCAATTTCAACCTGCTTTTATTTATTATATAAAAATAAAATTTGTAATAAAAAATCAAAACTCTGGATCATTTCAGCCTTATCAAGACTCTCCACTTAGATGTTTGGGGGTTTTTTTTAATGAAATGTTGCTGAAATCGACACCTTCCACAAAACATCTCTATTGCATCGGATCAGCATTTTCCAAGGGAAGATTTTTCTGTTAGAAAAATTTCAACCAGCTCTAATAACAGTATTAAGACGCAAAGGGGCAGAAAGTGGCTCTCCATCCAGGGCTGCAATAATTGACTTCCTTCCCAACATCAAGAGAGGTGCAGGGGAAAGACTGATCAAGGACAGCTGAGACTTCCTGCCTCCCAGGGCTATAAGTGAGGGCAAGCTACCTACACCCCATTCTGCTCAGCACAGTCTCTAGGGTTCAGTATAGCCCTGCCTTTGGGACCTGCTTCCCAGGGTCACCTTTAAAGATTGGAGAACATGGTGATTCAACAGAACTGCTTGGAGAAGGAGGAATGCAGTGATTTGCTAACCCGCCAGCCTGAGCTGCCGACTAGGAGTGATGGAATTGACAGCGCTCCATCCTGTGCTGCAATTAGTTGGGAGGATTCAGACTGACAGGGCTTTTGTTCCCTGCAGATCCCTAGCAGCCCCTCTCCTCCCTCAGAATGTCAGGCTTTCCGAAGGGGAAGTTCACACATCACCAGGCAATGTCCTTCATCCTTTCTGACTGCCCGGACTGCTGTGTAACAGTGCTTAATTGAAGTGCTTTCATGCAAAGCTGTCAGATGGGGTGGCTGATGGCAGAGATGTAGAAAGGGTGAAGCTGGCTTCTGTAGTAGTTCCTGGCAGGAAACTCCAGAGAAGGCCATTAGCCTAGCGCAGCGATTCTCAACCTCTTCTGCATCAGGATCTTGGGACTCTTCAACACCACTGAAAGGCAGCCATATCTGGGGTAGAACGAGTCAGCTGATTAGCAGCGCACAACAAGGCCATGCAGCTATTTAGGAGAGGACGTGAAAAACATCATTTGATGTTAGACGCAGTCAACCACTCACAAGCGGCGGTCAGTCCAAGAGTAGATGTTCCAGGCATTACCCGAGACCCCTTTGCAATCCTTTTCTGAATCACCGAGAGCAGAAGTGGACCTGAAGTGGTGCCGTGACCTTGCGCTGACCTATTGTACAGAAGTGGATTTAACCTGTAAGTCATTTTCCAAGGCACACCTTGTTGGCCACAATGCAGGGGTCTCACCCCAGCATCCTATAGCTGAGCGAGCTGCTAACAGCAGGGCCAGAGCTGGGAATCCGAGCTCTGCTACAGAGATTAATGTGCAGGGCTCCCTACTTACTTCGGGCTCGTTGGACCGTTGTGAACTACACAAGCAGGGAGGCCTGGTACCATGACACTACATGGCATGAAGCAGGCCGTTGCTCAGTGTCAGGCTCTCCGCACCTGGAGAAGAACTGGGATGCTCAATGGACTCCTTGGGGTTCTCCCTGGGACACTTGGAAAAGTGTCCTCGAAGCCTGGCAATTGTACTGCTCTAAGGGATCCACATGCACATGTAACCCACTGGGGAGTGCGAGTTACAGCTCCCCCTCTGTGCTGATCCACAGAGACTACAAGTTGTTACAGTGCATGGCCATGGAGATTTGGTTCTTTATCTCATGCTGTAGCAGCTCCTGCTTTTTGCTCGGGAGGTCCCCAGTTCAAGTGCTTTGGCCAATAGGGTGGTTGTCCCATGTGCATTCAGCATGTGTAAATGGTGGCTAGGCAAATGGAGGTTTATTGCACATGGAACACCTCAGTAGTCCATCGAAAGGATGGCAAATGGATTTCCATGTGGCTGGAACAGCTTCCGTCAAGCGTTGTTAAAAAGCAAATTGGAAGGATTCTTCCCCTTTAACAATGAAGTTGCAAAGTGCTCCAAAAGCAGAGCACAGAGCAATGAAGGCAATGTGCTGGCACTGGAAAAGATGTGACCCAGAAGATGGCCAGTCAATGGACCTCCAAAACATAAGGACAAACGCTGACGTCCTTATTTTTTATTCAGTACAAACTTCCCTTGATCTCAGGGATCTCAGGATGATCTCTGTCCTGCCAGCTAAAAGAGCCCCTCCAAAATGATCTCTGCCCTCACAATGCCACAGCAATATGTTGATTACATTGGTTCACAATAGGAAGCTGTGGCAGGGTAATGCATCGATTCAAAGCGTCGACAGAGTGATGCAAACATTGCAGCTCATTCCCGCGGCACCAAGATGCAATTATGTTGTCCTGGAAGACATTTACAAATAGAAAGCAGCACTAAGCTGCGCTAAGCTTGTCTCCACTGGATGTTACTCTTTTCCTTCCCTTGCAGGCAAGATCGGGGAAAAGCTGCTGCAGAATAAAGAGGTGATGTTTATACTCCAAAGGCTATAATCAGCTGACATCAGACCTGTGTCTGCCTTAACTGTGCATCTCCAGGAGAAAGCTGGGCTCTCCGGTGCTAATGCACTTATTGTTAGGATCAGAAAATCGCAGACTTGAAAGAAGCTTAGAGGGACACTGTCAAGTCCCTTACGGTTCAGCATGTCAGCTCTTACACCCTTCCACTGCTAGTCATTCTAAACTGGCATTTAGGAAAAACAACCAAGGAAATCCATGGACAGGAGGTTTCATGGAATCAGATTAAAAGCTGTGACGTGCTGTCAGAACGTACACTATTTAAACTGCAGGGATGGCATTTTGCGGAGTGTAGCTAGAGGTGTGGTGTCTTGTCCATTCCTTCAAGATGGCCCTGGTTCAGGAGGAAACACCAGGCTGGCAAGAGCAGAGGCGTTCATTGACGATTCAGAACACGTAGCTTTTCAAAATGACTCTGCCACGGTATCTACAGATGGGTGTGAAGCAGAATCATGCTTCTCATCACCAGCTGCAAACTTTGCAGCTGGCTCACCCATCTCTATCACGGGCACAAACCGAAACTCAAAGATCCAAGCCCCCATGCTACATGGAGAAGTTCAGATCCACGTCTCCACTCTGCAAATGGCTCTTCCTCTAAACTTAGCTAAATCAAAACACCGAGTCTAAACATCCCCAGACCTTGGGGAAGTTTAGATCTGGACCCAAACTTTGAGTCTCAGGTGCAGCTCTGATTGTATCATCCTGATGAAAGGTAAAAGCAAGGGCCTCAGCTGTGCTCAGAAAGGGACTTGTGTGCTTGAACGAGAATGGGGAATATTAGCTTGAATGCTCAGACCACGTTCCAGTCTAGCTAATAGCTTACCAAAATCCCCCTTCAGTACACTGCATGCTTCGCTTCCTGACTCACTGGTGTGCTGTGGGTGTGCACCCTTTCCCATTCCACTCCAGGAGTGACAGCTTTTCAGCAGTGGGTGAAAAAAGCCCATTGAAGGAGAGTTTTTCGCATGCTCTAACGTCAGGCAGAGTGAAGGACAGCGTTTCATCAGTGGTTTAGAATGAACACAGGAAATCAGGAGACCTGGGTTCTGTTCCCAGATCTGCCACTGAGATCTGTGACAAGGCCAGCCACGTATCTCCGCTGCCTCTCGCTTTCCCTCGCCGTACAATGGAGACGGTAATAATTAGCCGTTTCAGTGCTTTGAGATCCCCTGTTGAAAGGTGCTATGCATAAATGCAAGGTATTTACCCTGCGTAATAGTGATCATTAAATACTATGATTAAATGCAAGACCTAGCTTGTCACTAATTATGTCAGCCGAGCGCAGAGCAGCACGGTGGAAACTGCAGCACAGGCTAGAACGGCTCTGCCCTTCTCAGTGATTGCGCTGCTTTGCCACCTAATGCCCCGTCCATCCCTGTGGAATGACAGCAGCTGCTTAATGGCGCACTGCAGCCCGACGCAGAAATTTAAGCTGGGGAACAGAAATTCTTGCTCTCTCCGTGCCAAAGGGAGGCAGCTGCAGGGTAAATCAATGTGCCGGTTTTCCTGGGATGCAGGTAACTCTGACAGGCAAGCCATGCTTCCCGAGAGGGGAATTAACAAGGTCCTAAAATCCTGGGTCCTGCAGTGACGTGCACCTGTCTCCCAACCTCTTCCAGATCCAACCGGATTGCTTGCCTCTGCCTTCACTCAGCTTCTCTTACGCAGAGCTCCGCTAGCCCCGTGCTGCCCGTTGGTACTGTCCTGGCAATTACAGGGAGCTTGGAACAATTCCCAAAGGGTATTTCCTTTATCGTGCTCTGGCCTGCCTCGGGAGACCCCCGTGTGTTCTGCAGCAGCTTCAGAACAGGCTCTGAACTCTTCAGCCACAGCCGCTCCTCATTTACCCGGGCACGCTCTGCTGGCTATGCCTACAGCAGTGCTTTTGAAATGTCATTGATTGGGCCCCCCTTCTCTGCGTCCAGTCGTTTGCCCCCCAAGTGCAGACACCGTCGCCCAGCTCTGAAGGCGGAGCGGAGAGCAGCGGCTGCGGGCCGGGGGCCCCGCGGCGAAGGCAGCGCCACGCCAGCAGCAGCACAGAAGTCAGGGTGACAATGTGAAAAGGGGTATTTGGCAATAACCCTTCTCAGAGCAGACTTAGTGCCCCATTGCCAGCCTTATTTCTGCGCCGCTGCTGCCACTCCAGGGCTGACGGCTAGAGCCCGGCTGCCTCCCGCTGAGGGAATGAGGGTCGGTGGGAGGACAGCCCAGATGGCGAGGCTTCGGCTGTCAGGCCTGCAGCGGTGGGGCTCTGGCTGTCTCCTTTCTCCCCACCTCCCAGGGGTGCCCGGCCCTTCTGCGTGAGCGTCAGCCACCCGAGGCTGACAGCCCGAGCTGTTAACAATAAAAGCACACAGCTCACGCGTCCCTGGATACATTCCCATGCCTCCTTTGGGAAGCCCGCCCCGCAGGTTGAGAACCGCTGGCCGACAGCATTCAACAGCAGCCACGGGGTTCAACAAGCCTGAAGCATGGGTGAGGGTGCAGTGGGTGTGCGTGCAGGGGGGACACGCACCAGACACGAGGGAAAGCCAACATGACTCCACAACATGTCCCAGGGCACAGCCGCTGTTCCGTTCTCCCCCTTGTAAACCAGCCGGAGCCCGTGTCTGCAGGGAATGGTGCTTCCACGGGATTTCTGTGCGTTTTCCTGAGTGACTCACTAACACAGCTGCAGGATGCGTCACTACAGAGGCGGGGGCCGGTGCAATGGTGACAGCCACACACACAAACACGCACGATGAAGCCAAGCCATCAGCGGCTTTGTAGAGCTACTATGGTTTTAAAAAACCCTGCTTGCTTGGAAAGCGGGTGCGGCGTTGATGGTTTCCTCTTCCCGCAGCCCTCTCCCCACGGGCCGTGGCTGTGACCTACGCTCCATGCAGGCGCGGTTGGTGCCCTCGCCGCCCAGGTTGGGCTCAGGGATCTCTCTGCAGCTTGCTGGGGAGTTTGATCTCTTCTAACTCAAAGAGCAGGAGCTCGAGCAAGAAGCAGCAGCCGGACGGCCGCATTATAAATGGCTGACTGGGTGCTATTTCTGGGGCCATCGGGGCATGTGTCTCCTAAGCCGCGGTGTTAATGACACAGCAGGTCACTTCTGGTCCCGCTAGGACCGCAATTCAGTTGGATTAAGCCGAGAGCCTCGGCGTGTGTGCTTGTGCACGAGCTCACGGAGCGCTCCGCACCGCCAGAGATCGCTTGCTAATTCAGCTTTCGCAATCCCCTGTGTCTTTTGTGTCTCCCCCAGCTTCCCCTGACGTCAATGGCCAAACTGCTGTTCACATCACGTGGAACAGGAATGAGCCCGTTGAATACAGGGCCTGGGGTCAGGGACCGTGGCCGCTGATGGTATCACTGGGTTTCCACGCCGGGAGGCGTCTCTCCTCTCTGCACTGCAACGAACGCCAGGGGAGGAGTTTCACCGAGATGAGTGCACTGGGCTACCTGGCTCTATGGGGGACCTGGGAACAAGGGACACTTCTGCCTCCACCCCGAGCACCTGGAAAGGGAGGCTGGAGTCTCATAGACTCTAAGATCAGGAGGGACCATTATGATCGGCCAGTCTGACCTCCTGCGCAGCGCAGGCCACCGACCCTCACCCACCCGCTCCTGGAACAGACCCCTGACCTACGACTGAGTTACTGAAGTCCTCAACTGAGGGTTGAAAGACTTCAAGGTACAGAGAATCCACCAGCCAGTGAGCCGTGCCCATGGGGCAGCACAGGCATTCTTTGGGCAGCACGCCGCCTACATCCCCGCGCCCAGCGTGGCTATCGAGAGCACCGGAGGCTCTGGCGAGTAAAGAGGCGCCTGAAGGGCACAGGGGATGTATGCAGGTGAGGCCCCGCCATGGCTCTCTGCTCGCCCAAGCTGTGCCTCCCGGCCTACGCTGATGATTTTAGCCGTGCAGTGCCCAGCTGCCTCTCCGCCGCCAGAGCCTTTCCCCGCCGCCGAAAAAGACGCCGGCAAAGAAGAAGGGCTCTGGCAAGCAGGGGGCTGTGGATAAAGACTCGAGCAGCTTCCCAGTGCTGGAGTCTCTTCGCTGCCAGAGCCTTTCATTGGCACACGTAGCTGCACGCTGCAGCGCGGATGTTGCAGGTTCTTCACTGCAGCGTGGACCGGCACATGCCAGCGGTGTGTAGCGTAGACGTAGCCGTAGAGGAAACGGGCGTCATCCTACTAGGGGTGGGACAGTCCCCTGCAGCAGTCGGCACAGGCAGTTCCAGCGGTGGCTGGCAGACAGCCATCCCGCTGGGTCGTACAGGAGCCGGCGTCCCGTCCCAGGGCGTGAGGAGTGACAGCAGGCAGCGGCCTAAACGGAGGCAGGGATTCGCAGCAAAAGGAAGCAGAGAGGTAATAACATCAGCTTCCCTGAGGAGATCCCAGCTCAGCTCAGGCGCAGGCAGCACATCTGCCGCCGGGAAGGATGGAAAGCCACGGCATCCTGCTGGCCCCTTTGCAAGTGTGCAGATCTAGTGACAGAAGAGCGAGTCAGGTTGCTCTGGCCACGGACACCCCTTTGCCCTGGTGTTGGGAGCCGATTGCTCTGGGGCCAAGCTCCATTTGCACCGAATGGATGATTGCAGCCTAGGCTCCATTTCCAGGCGAGCATTTCCCATCTCAGACCTCCACCCCATTGAATGAGCACCTATCACGTTCCTCCAGTGCAAATGGGGGAAGAAAGACTCTGGAATGGCTCTGGTTTATTGCAAACAGCACTCGGAGGAATCCTGAAGCCTGGGTTAGGGGCAGGAGAAAAGATGGGGATTTTGGAGGGCTCGCTCTATCCTCACACTAGTTTCACATCATCGACGTCGGTGGAGTTACTCCTGATTTGCGCTAGGGAAAGCAAGGAGAGCGTCAGGCCCCTGAAGCATCAATAACACCAGTAGGGCAAGTGCAGCTCCACGCTGCAGTGAAAAGCCTGCTATGTCCACGCTGCAGCGTGCAGATACATGTGTCAGTGAAAGGCTCTGGCAGCGGAGAGGCTCCAGCACTCTCCCTTAGCCTGAGCAGTGCAACCAGGACCTAAGCACTGCATGCCTGCTTGCATCTTAGTCCCTAGTAGGGGCTAAACACCAGGCAGTGACCAATGCTGAGGGCGGGCGAGTCAGGATAGTTTACAGAGATTTGCTTCTCCATGGCCCTGCACCTTGGGTGGTCTAACCCCACTCCCAGGAGTGAGTAACACATTACCCTTTCTTTGCACGTCCTTTGCTAACCAAGGTGCAAAGGAGTGCGAACCAGGCAATGGATGTATGCTGAGTGCAGAATACATGTCTCCAAGTATGACAGCTCAGACAACGCCTTGCTTTGGCTGCACGTTTAAAGGAGAGAGCTGGGAGCCTGGCTGGAGACCATCAGCTTGTCTATATGTGGAAAAGGTCACAGAAGCTTTGGAAGTGCACTGAGCTAAGCCAGCTGAGTTCACTCCTCATGCACAGTAAGGATGTCCACACAGGGAGTTCATGCGGAGTAGATAGTGAGCTTCAAATTCGCATCCTAGCTTACTGTACACTAATGTAGACAAGACTGAGATCAAAAGGTCGGTCTGTCTCTGCTACAGCTGGCTGGATCCCCAGCATCACAACTGGGGCTGTCAGAGCATAGAATTGCTAGTGCTTTGGGGACACGGTGGAATTAGGGTGTGGAGTAGACTGGCTTATTGCTGCTGAAGTTGATGACCTCTGGGTGTAACTGTGCCTATATCTTTCTGGATAAACAGTGAGGTGGCACACGATACAAAACTACGCAAGATCGTTAAGTCCAAAGCAGACTGCAAAGAGTTACAAAGGGGTCTCACAAAACTGGGTGATGGGCAACCAAACAGGAGACGAAATTCAACGTTGATAAATGCAAAGTAATGCACATCGGAAAACAGAATCCCAACTATCCATATAAAATGATGGGGTCTAAATTAGCTGCTACCACTCAAGACAGAGATCTTGGAGTCGTTGTGGAGCATTCTCTGAAAACATCCACTCGTGCAGCGGACGTCAAACAAGCTAACGGGATGTTGGGAATCATTAGGAAAGGGATGGAGAATAAAAAAGACATTGCCAAGGGCAAAGCTCCCACAGCATTGCACAGGACGGAAGTCAGGCCCGCCCTGTCTCTCAGGTCCCGTACTTCCTACAGTCGCACACCGGCACTCAGGTAAGAACAAAGTCATGCGGTCTCCCCCGACCAGAACGGGCAGCTGATGGGTTGACATGGCCAGGCAGTGGGAAGGGCTCTTCCTTTCCCATCCTCCCCATGGGAAGCGTGCCTCTGTTGGTGTGGCTGGTCCCTCCAGGGCCCCACTTGCTGTGGGTGCCCCTGAGAGTCAATTCCCGCTTGGAGAAGAGGAGAAAGGGTGAGGAAGGAAGATATGAAAGAGACAGACTGTTACTCACTAGTTGACGGTGCCGTAGCCCTTGGCTTTTGTAAATCCCACAGAAATGGCAACCACCAAGGCAGGCAGCCCTAAGAGAATGAAACAAAAGAGCGTCAGTCATTTTAGCATGTACGCAGGCTGCGCCTCACCCAGCAGCTGAGGGTGTACGTCTCTGCCATGAGCAACAAACCCTCTGCCCAGCACGGACCCCGGCAGAGCCTGAACTCAGAACTCTCAGGACATGAGACTCTGCTACCTGAGCTGAAAGAGCAACTCCATTGGCTGGCACTAGCAGTAGGCTGCTATCCCCTTACGTGGACTTGCCACTAGAGGGCGACACATAATGCACACCTATAGGTGCACAGAGCCATTTTCTTCCCTGGGACCACCCTTTCTCTTCCAAAGTCACTGAGGGGAAGACGGTAGAAGAAGGAAGACACCCACTGCAGGAGACATTCTGTAACGACCACGGCTAGTCAAGGGTGGGTTTCTGACAGGAACGCTGGTTTGCTCGTGCTACACGTGCACCAGACAATTGACTTTCAGTAGGCTTTTCGTACGTGAATGTAGGGCTGGTGTGCGAAGCTGGACAGACAGCACTAGAGGCCAAGGATGCCCTTTTCTCATACCCACAGAGCACATATAACGTTGGCAGCCCAGGTGCAAGCATCTCCATGCCAGGGGGCTTCCACCCTGACCTGGAACACCCTTCTCGCCTCTCTGCTGAGGGGGCCCCAAGAGGGGGCCAGATGGAGCCAGCTGATTATTGTGACATGCAGACCTGGTCCCTCAGAACCAGCCTGAGGCTCGGGCTTTATTTCACAGAGCACACTGAACGGCTAGGGGGAAGTGAGGTCATCGGATACCCAGGCACAGTGTGGGCCAGTAACACAGAGAAGACAGGCTCTGTATCCCATTAACAACCTCCTGATCTTCCCAATCCCTCCACCATTAAGCTACTCAAGAGCAACGAAGGAGACTGGGGTGACTTTCTGGTTCACTAACCCTTGCCCGGCCCTCCTCTTCCCTCTCTCCGCGAAAATGCCTGAAGACCAGATGAGAGACGCTACTGCCTGTTCAGCTAGAGCGGTCTCCGTGAGGTTTTTTTATAGCCCTGCTCCTCGTGACATCGTGAAGTAAGCCATCTAAGTGCTAAAGACGGGCAAATCCCATTAGGAATCCGTGGGATCGCTAGCCAACAAGGATTAGCTCTGCTCTGCCAAAGCCCTAATGCTTATGCAATAGGGTTCATGTCAGGTTGTGGAAAAAATGTTATGGTTTTGGCAGATACCCACTGACGGCGATACCCAGGGGTCACGCGTAGCCTCCAGGGATGCAAATCACTTCAACTCCTCAATGGTCAGGATGAGCGACCAATCTGCAGGCATAGTGCCTTCTGGTCTGATATAGGGAGATTCTGGGGGCAGCCATATGGTCACAGGTTTCTCTTCCCACCTGAGACCTCCAGGTACCATGCATTAGAATTCCCTGATCACCTCTAAACATACAAGTGGCTTGGACACACTTCCCTATTTTCCCCCACTTCTACTTGTGTGCCTTTTCCCCTACAACTCTGGGCCACTAAATCGTAGCTGATCCACCCCCCCCCCCATCCCCTTTACTACGGTGCCATCAGTAGCAAATCCCATTGCTGGCCTTGGGACATAGGCCAGGAAGTCCAAGCATGCTCCAGCACCGGTGACAGCTGGGACCAGACTCTGCTTAAAATATGACTTTCTCCTTCTCACAGTCCCTCTCCTAGGTGGGATGCACTGAGCGTAGCTGTATGTGATACATACAGCCACACAACCTGGGCAGAGATCTTGTCAGCTCTCAACAGCTGATGGGTTAGGCTTGCACAATCCACGGAGGGGAGTTCCAGGTAGTCTCAGAGAATAATGCTGGTTATTCAAAAGGTCGTATGTATCTGAGCCGATATGAGACTCTTCCCGTGGTCTTAAAGTGTGCAGTGCTCCCCAATGCGGCTTTACCTTTTAAAATAAGCCATACACTGATCAGAGCTGCGTGAAAACTTCAAAAAATTATTTGTGAACATCTGTTTGAATTTTTGAGCAAATTCATACAAATCATAGATATGGAGGGCTGGAAGGGACCTCAAGAGATCATCTAGCCCATCCTGTATGGAAGCAGGATTAAGTATATATTAAGTATAAATTGGCACAGTTGGTTGACATTTTTCTAAATTAGAATTTCCAAGTTTTTTTTAAACTGAAAGTTTGAATTTTCACAAAAACATGAAGTAAAATACAATAAAATAAAAATATGGAGGAAATGTCGGCAAAAAATTCACAAAAGTTTTTCAAGCAGATGCATGAAATTTGCTTTTAATGTGTTCATGTCTCCCATTTCATCTGCTTTCCACATATACTCTAGCAAAGTGAGTTTACTGTCAGGAATGTCCATTGTGACAGCAAATTCTAGGAGAATGCTGAATGATTTTTGAAGAAAGTGGATTTTGATTTCATAATTCCAAGTATTTATGCCAAAAATTTGAAGAGCTTTGCTCATCCAATCAGGCCAGATAATCCTACCACATGATCAAAATGTCCAATTAATAAACTCAGTGTGCCTGGATAATAGTGGAAACAACAGTAGGGTCACAAACAACTTTTCAATATTAAAAAGGGATAAAATGTTGAAGAAATTGTTTGATGTGAATAATTCATTCCTCCATGTCCTAAGTGGCCTTAGCTCTTAGTGGTTGCTAAACGTCCTATGGCTTTTTTTCTGGGGGTGTAAATCCAAGTGAGAAACAACAAGAAGGCAGAGGACCAAACTTACTACTGGTAGAAATGGATTCAGCTTCATTGAAGTCAATGGAGCTGCACCAATTGACACCAGCAGAAAATCTGGCAAAGAATTTAAAATTGTAATTCAGAAGCAGATCCAACTGAAAAATAAAATGGCTATGAGAAATCAACTGCCTCTGGAGCCAAAAGTGTAAATTATTTGAGCTTATGCCTTTAAAAAACTGTTTTCTAGATGTTTTTTGTTTCGGTATAGGAATAATTAGTCCCAGTGTCATGACCGAAGTCCAACTACCTTTACACACCTAAAATTCCCTGCTGCATTAATTCCTGTCCTAATCTGTTGTGAATTGCTACTGTGCATCATTCATAAACCAATGTGATCTAGCCCAAAGGTGGCTGCATTGCAGCAGTAGGTGAAATGACACCTATAAATATGCAGATTGTAAATTAGTACAACCACATGAGGCTTGTAAATGTTGTTTGTTCTAAACTCTCTGTTATCTAAAATGGTCACATGCCCCCATGTTTATTAATTTCAATGAACCCCTCCTGGTTACCTGAACACAGGTTTACTTGAATTTATTCAATGGCCCTCATCTGGCTTGAGTAATAAAATTATGTTTGTATGTAAGTACACATGCACACACATGCATGATATTTATTTTTAAAAATCTTGTTTTTAACTATTTTAGTTCAGGAACTAAGTAACAGATTTAAATGGAAACTCATGCTTTACCCACTGAATTTGTTCTGTAAACTTGGGGATGATACACTTCAGTCCCTCAGGAAGGGCTCTTTAAATATAGTAAAATAATATGAATCAGTTTCTGCTTTTGCATATATTATGATTTCCATTCCTCATCAATGGGTGTTGCAAGAGTGCATCCAAGGATAGAATTTGGCCTTAAATGTTCTACTTCTAATCTTAACACCTTGACATGGTTAGGCTTAGACTGCTCCCTTTAGATTGTGGGGTGTGTTCTATCCACAATTATATCACTAGGAAATCCCAAGAGCTAAGGTATTAACCAGGTCAGGTTATCCAGGTGAGACAAAAGGAGGTCAGCTATAAGACTGCTCATGTGGACAGAGAATCTGCTTGCTCCAGGAGTTTAGATGCGGGAGTGAAGCTGCTTCTTGAAATGTCACTATGCATCGCACCAAATCCTTTCATAAGCATCCAAACATCCTGCCTTGGGAAAAGTGTTATACATCTACACTGACGGTGGCGAATTTGCCGTCGTGAGATCGATTTTTCCAATTCGATTGAGTGGCAGTGAAGACACACTCAATCTGGAACTCGATCTAATAAAAACCACCTCCCCAAAATGTGTAGCACTGCGTCAACAGGTACGCATCTCCCATTGGTGCAGCACAGTGGAGACAAAGGGAAGGGAGCTAAAGCTAAAGGGAAGTAACAAAGTTGACGGGAGTTACTCAGGCTACTCTGTGTAGCTTGCATAACTCTTGTCAACTGCCCCCAAATTTTGCCAGCAGCGTAGACCTGCCCTTAGACATCAGTAGTCAAATGAGATATCAACACAGCTCAGCAGTGCAATGTTTCCTCTGTGTGTGCTTGCATTTTTTCACTTGCTTTTGGACCAACTTTGTTTTGTGGATCTTTCCAAACTGCGGTTTGTAACATCTTTGAAGCACATGCCACATTATTGCATTTGTTTTCTACAGCAAAATGCCTCATTTAAGGCTAATAAATTAAACATATGGGGAAGACTGAGGGAGAAAAATTAGCTGCAAACATCTGCACCAGCCTAAAATTTATTTGCCTGTGGAAACCCCTGCTGCCATGGAGACAGAATTTCAGAGTTATTTCACTCTGGGCTCCACTAGGAGGGAGAAAGAGTGTGAGAGAAAGAAGAAGAAGGGCATGGAGGGAGACTGAGACAGGGAGGGAGGAAGAGGAAAATGCAAGGAGAATGGAACGTGGAGAAAGAGATACAATTACTCTGGCAAACTCACAGGCAGTTGTTCCCGCACTGCCATTCTTCCCCTCCCCAGCGAAACAGAAAGGTACACTAAGTGTTCAGATGATAATAGAGCCCCCCAAGCTCTGACTATATGCTCGCTTCCCGTGCGCAGTTGTGCTACAGCCCCATGAACCTCACCCCATCCGAGACACAAGAAGCGCTTGCGAATGATGCGGTTCCGTAATCTGCCCGTCACTGCCATGTAGGATTGCCAGGCCTCTGTCAGCACCCAACAGAAAGAGGAGAGGAAGAAGAAATGCAGGAAAGCCGCCACCAGTGTGCATATCACCTGGAGATGGGAGGAAAGGGATACAGGTGAGATTAGCAGCAGGGAAGGGGAACAGCTTCCAAGCCACATTCTAGAAAGAAGTTCACAGGAGTCAGACAATGAAGAGACATACAACCCCTTCAAGGTCCAATTCAGAAAACCACTGAAGCACATGCTTAAACTTTAAGCATCCCATTGAAGTCACTGGGGACTTGGACATATGCTTAAAGTTGTGCACGTGTATAAGAGTTTTGCTGAATTGAGGCCCAAGTGCACGCAATAGGGAGAAATCCTTGTCCTATCCAGGTCAATGGGATTTCTGTCCTTGACTTTAGTGGTGTCAGGATTATTTTATAGGTATTTATTTTCTAGGTGTCACAAAAGGCTTGGGGCCAGATTTGTAAAGTATTTATGTATCTATCTTCAGGTAGAGGATACATTAGCTCAGACATTAAACTGGTATGGAACCAACTCAACCAAAAGACCCAGAAATGCCACTGGCAGCAAAATCACACAGTGAGATTTGGAAAAGGCTAGTTAGTCCATACCCCAGCCAGTCCAGGCCTGTTACGTACAGACTGAAAGAATGGATCGCGTAGGGCTGGGCCAATGATAGCTGTCTACAAGGTGAAGGAGAGGAATTGTGTCCTACCTAGAGGATGTAACTAAGAGTAATGGGATGGCATTAAGGAAAGATCATTCAGGAAGGACTATTGGGAGAAATCTCGTAATAGTGAGAGCAGTCTCCCAAGGGAAATGGAGGAAGTTAGAGACAGTTAAAGCTAGACAGGGAAAACACTAGAAAATGCACTATAGGGAATAATCCTTCACTGAGAGAGAGATGGACTAGATAACTGAAAAGGTCTTCTCCGTCTCTCATTGCTATGGGCCGGATCTTCAGCCGGTATAAACTGGTGTCGCACCATTAACTTTGACAGAGCTTTGCTCATTTTGCACCAGCTGAGAATCTGGCCCATTATTTGATATATTCAGGAGTGAGATGAAGGCAACGCATTCTAGTAGCTGCCTAGGAGAAGCAGTAGCAGAAATTAGAACCTAGGTGACAAACTTGCTTCTAGCATTCAGGGGTAGACACGAGGGTTTTGAAATAGGTTGTAAGCCTTTCTCTTTTTGGAATAAAGGTGAGAACAGACCTGGGGAAAAAAAGGATTGCTGGTTTGTGGTAACTGAATCTTCCTTTTCCTTCACCCACCGATGTCCTTTACACACTGAAGCTATCGTTCATAGTTTAACCATTATCAAGATCTGATCAGATTGATTTCAATGCATACAGTGATTTGAACTGAGGCCATCAGAAGCTGCATGCATAATTTTAAGTTTTTGGAGGCAGAGGCTGTCTTTTCGTTCTTTGTATGTATAGCACCCAGCACAACGGGGTCCTAGTCCATAACCTTTTTTTTTTCCCCCCCAACCAACATAGATCTGGGTGAAATTTTCAAGAATCCAAAATTTTGACTAAACATTTTCAAGAAACATTTCCAAGCGATTTCCATAAGAAAGTCACTATTTTCTGGCCAGTTCTACAAATTCCCCATGTTACTGATTTTATCTTGTGCCAGCGTGATTTTGCTTTTATGGCCAACAGTGTCTCTGGGAGAGAGGAAAGTGCTTTGCTTTCTGATTTTCGAGCTTGCCAGAGAGGTGCATTGCATTTTCCAGGCACTTTTACCTTTATCAGAGATTTATGAAAGAATTTGGGAGGGAGGAGACAGGGAGGAGGTGAGCAGCTATGAAGTTCATGCTTCCAGTGAGAACAAAATCCTGCATTTATCTACAAAATAGGGTGCAGCAGGAGAATCTTCTCCCACACTGCCCCATGGCTACGTCACCCTGATATACCATGGAAAGGCCAAGTACAGGGATGAGAAAGTGATGGTGATTCTCAGTGGTCAGCTCAGCACTAAGCTTTTCTGGTGAGAGTACCCAAGGGGTTTCAGACAGGATCATACTTGGGGCAGCTAGCACATTCTGCTGCCCGTGTCACTGTGGCTACGCTTGCATTTGTAGCATGCAAGCGCAATCAAAGCTAGAGGAGGTAAATATACCAACACTGGAAATTACGCTTTTCAGTTCTAGTGCAGACATACTGATGGTTCATCAAGAAGTCTCAAGGTAGCAAGAGCTCTTTTCCATTGTTACCCCATGCTGGGTTCAAACCAGCAATCTTCACATGAAATACTGCTACTCAATCCCACTTACCAAGCTGCGGTACTAAACAATCCAGGGTCCTTACACTTCTTGTTTTTAAGAAGAGAAAATGTTTTCCTTTGCAGCACATAGATTCATAGACTCTAAGGTCAGAAGGGACCACTATGATCATCTAGGCTGACCTCCTCAGTAATACAGGCCAGAGAACGGCCCCAAAATAATTCCTAGAGCAGATCTTTTAGAAAAAATATCCAGTCCTGATTTAAAAATTGTCAGTGACGGAGAATACACCACCATCCTTGGTAAGTTGTTCCAATGGTTAATTACCTACCCATCCTGTCCAAAAAAATATGCCTTATTTAGAGTCCAGAATTTGTCTAGCTTCAAATTCCAGCCATTGGATCATGTTACACCTTTTTCTGCTAGATCGAAGAGTCAATTATTACATATTTGTGCCACATGTGGATACCTATACACTGTAATCAAGTCACCTCTTAACATACTCTTAGTTAAACTACATAAATTGAGCTCTCTGAATCTACAACTCTGAGGCATGTTTCCTACTCCTTTAACCATTCTCATGGCTCTTTTCTGAACCCTCCTCAATTTATCAACATCCTTCTTGAGCAGTGAGCATCGCCATTGGATACCGTGTTCCAGCAGCGGTCAGAGCAGTGCCAATGCAGAGATAAAATAATCTCTCTACTCTTATAAGTATGTTATGAATCCCTGGTTATGAATCTCAAGCTCACATTAGCTCTTTTGGCCAAAGCATCACACTGGAAACTCATGTTTAGCTGATTATCCACCACAACCCCCCAAATCTTTTTTCAGAGTCACTGCTTCCCAGAATATAGTCTCCCCATCCTGTAAGTATGGCTGGCATTCTTTGTTCCCAGATGCGTACAGTTACATTTAGCCAAATTAAAATGCACATCGTTTGCTTGTGCCCAGTTCACCAAGTGATCTAGACCAACATGAATCAGTGACCTGTTCTCTTCATTATTCACCACTCCCTCCAATTTTTGTGTCATCTGCAAACTTCATCAGTGATGATTTTATGTTTTCTTCGGGTCACTGATGAAGATGTTAAATAGCCTAGAGCGAAGAACCAATCCCTGAAGGAACCCCCTGGAAGCAAACCCGCTCGATGACAATTCTCTGTTTATAATTACATGTTGAGACCTATCAGTTAGCCAGTTTTTAATCTGTGTACCATGTACCATGTTAACCATGTAACATCCTAGTTTTTTAATCAAAATATCATGTGGTACCAAGTCAAATGCTTTATAGAAGTCTAACGCCATTATGCCAATAATATTACTTTATCTGCCAAACTTGTAATCTCATCAAAAAAGATACAAGTTAATTGGACAGAATCTATTTTCCATAAACACACATCATTTTGCCTGAATTACGTCACCCTCCTTTCATGCTTTATTCATTGAGTCCTAATTAATACCACATAATCGTGCCTTCAACATATCAATAAACTCACAGAAACTAATATGTTACAGGATAATGCTCATTCTTTTTGTATGAAAAACATGACAATATTTAGCCCCTATACAGCACTTTCATCTTCAAAGAGTTTTGCAAATAGAGTCAGATTCTGGCCTTTGGGGATCCACAGGTGGAAACGAAGGAAGAATTTGGCATATGGAAGCAAAACAATGCCAAAGAAACCTTCAGGGGAAAATGAAGCAGCAAACCATCGCCCAATTTTCAGAGACTCCATCATCAATAACTTAGCTTTTATAAATTCCAAATTTAGACTCCATGGAGCCCCAGTCTCTTCTCTGCGTAGTTTCTTTCTCTTTTCCCTACCAGAAACTGTTTACTAGATGGCTGAGTGGAAATCCAAGAACACCTTTCTTTTTATGGTGTTTCATGCATATTTATGTGCAAAGAATTAATCTGCCTCCTGCAAAGAAAGTCAGAAGCTTTGAATTCCCCCTAAAGACTTTGATGATGGACATCTATAAAATGAGGATCAAAAGCAGGAGAGACAAATTAGGCCATAACTCTGCACCAAAGAGGGACAGAAATAAATCATGGCACATGAGCGGCTCCACCAAAACTGTTGACTTTTTTTTTTTCTGGGATGAAGTTGATTATTTAGTGACCAGAGCCAAAAAGGAGCCCCAGCTGTGGTCTTCCAGATTTATTAAAGGGGAAGTAACTCGAAGAGATGCTGTTTTTCACAGCCCTGGCACACACAGCTCTTGGTGTCAGCTGAAGTTCCCAGTGAAAGCCCTGGCAAAGCCATTCTCTCCATCCCTCCCTCCTCACTCTACCACTTAACAGACCATGCACGATGCACAAAGAAGGCAAGCTTATTGCTTTGCGGAGTTTACTTTTGAAGTGCACGTCGTAGTAGGGAGAGGAGCCAGATATGCAGGCCTGGAGACTGAATCCCTCCATTTATTCACAGAAAGTACAACCTGGACCACAGCAGGAGGGAATTGTCTTCTCCACTGGCCCCCAAACATGCCCTCGCTCTGACTTGAAAGGCCTCTTAGGGA
The DNA here is from genome assembly GCA_007922155.1 of Mesoclemmys tuberculata. Lineage (NCBI taxonomy): Eukaryota > Metazoa > Chordata > Testudines > Chelidae > Mesoclemmys > Mesoclemmys tuberculata. The sequence continues at coordinate 13,807,072 of ML675632.1, read as the reverse complement.
CCAAAATGCTAATCAGTCGCGATGGCTCGTTCAGTCCTGGAGATTCTCTGTAATAAAGCTTCAAAGAGCAGCCCAGCCCTGTGGGTTACATGCTAGCATTAGCCTCAACAGGCCTGGGTTCTAGCCGGGGTTTTGGCACTAGCCCACTGGGTGACTTTGAAGCAGTCCTTTCCTCCTTTTGCAGCTTAGTTTCCCCCATCTGTAAAATAACGATAACGAGAGCAACCTCCTCTGTAAAGTGCCTCCAGAGCGATGGATGATCAGAAGTGAGAGGAGTTGTTGTTATGAAAGCTGCCAAGAGGAGAATTAAAGTGCTCTGGCTGGAAACCGGAGTCAGACAGGCAGGATGATATCTTGCTTGGTAATACAGAGAAGGAACATACTTTAGTGGTTACATCAGGGCAACTGGGTATTCCCAGCTTTGCCACTGACTCACTCTGTGACCTGGGGTAAGTCACTCAAACTTCCAGGCTCCGATATCCACGGTATTTAGATGCCTAACTCCCACAGATCTGAAATCAATGGGAGTTAGGCACCTAAATACACTGGAAGAGCCGGGCCCCAGTGCCTTAGCTTTGCAGTCTGTCAAACGATACTTCCCTACCCTAAAGAGGGTGTTGTAAGGCTCTTTTTATTAATGCCTGCAACATACTTTAAGCTCTGAGGATGAAAGTTGCTCGAGAAGAGCAAAGCATTTACAATGCTGAATTGCTGGAGGTTTTTTCCCCCGGTCTGTCTTTTTGAGTTTTTGGAAGAGAAAATGGCTTAGGTATTAGACATAACCATGCTCCTTTGCTGCCCCACACGCCTGCTAACTCTAGGCAGATATTCAAAAATATCACATTGGGTTTTAATGAAAGCCCAGAGGAGGTTCCCAAATTATCAAGGAGCAAACGAGAGAGAAAATTGAAATCTGCCATTTAGTGGTGTCTCTGACACATAGCTAATTAACCGAGGGAGGCGAGGAAGGGGAAAGCTGCCTGAACAGATCGTCTCAGTGCTAAATCAGAGAACAAAACATTCGTCTCCTACCTTATTCCGGGTCTGGGTTTGTCCAATCAGAATGAGAGCATTGGAGGAAATGATGGACAGGCAGAAGTTGATGAGGATAACGGAGCGTTCCGAGCGGATGTATCTGCAAACACAAAAGAGGGGAGAACTCCTGTATTTTAATTTGTAATACAGTAGCACCTAATGGGTGCAACCAGACCAGGACCCCACTTTGCTAGGCACTGTGCATACACCCAGTCAGAGAGTCCCTGCCCTGAAGATTTGATCATCTCAATAGACAGAGGAGGGGAGAGGGGAAAGAGGTGCATTGACTTGCCCAAGAGGTCACAGAGCAGCTCAGTGGCAGAGCCAGGAACAGACCCCAGGTCTTGGTCCATGCTCTAGCCACTAGACAATGCTAGAAGAGACACGAACATCAATGTTAGATGTGGATGAGCTGACAAACCAGTGTTGTACACCAGTCTCTGCCGTCGTCCACAGATGGCTGCTTTAGGGGAAAGCACAAGACCCCAATTGTACAATACTAAACTATGTGAGGATGAGATTTCTTCCTTACCCCAGCTAGTGATCAGTTTGTGCCCTGAAGCACAAAGATTGAGAGTCCTTGTAATTTTTATCCCAGCTACTGTCAGCATAGAGGCTATTTTTATTCATAGAAATGTCTAAACCTTTTCTGAAACTTGCTAAGCGCTAAAAGTTCTCTTCAGTTCAAATGACTTGAAAGGGGACTTGAAAAGCAGCTTTAAACAACAACACAGACGTGTTAAGATTTCCAAATCGGTAGGTAACAGAGCCACTGGCATGCAGGCTATAAAAGGGGATTACAAATAAATGCATTTTCTCTACAAACTGCTTCAAAATCAACTCCTCCTTCACCCTCCCCTCCCCCCTTTGATTAACCTGACAAGACATCCCTGAAAAAGAAAATAATCAGGGTTTGGTTTCTGCTGGTATCCTTCCCACAGGAGTTAGGGGGCGTGAATGCCTTCAAAGAACTGGCCATTCATTTTAGTGTCTAAATCGGGATTTTGGAGCTGGCCTTTGGGAATCCACAGTAGCAACGGTTGACTTTGGCACCTGCCGGATTTGAGTCGTTATTCCTTTCTGCTTATCGATGCACAGCACACCAATGGCTTGCTCCTGAATTACGTGCATGTGACCTAATTAAACCCACTCATTATTTGGGGGAGACTTCGCAATGCATTTTCAATTCCTTAATAAAAATAGAATTACGGAAAACAACCAGCACAAAAAAATAAAGGAAATGCACTACTCTGCAATCGATTTAGGGCCCAGTCCCACACCCTCATGCATGAGTAACTTTACTCATCCACGTACTCCCACTGACATTGGAGGGCACTAGCCTGAGTAGAAGCAGGACTTTAGGCCCATGAAAATTAGAGAGTGAGATCAATTAACACCCCCTGGAGGTGAAGGCAGGATTTCTCTCTAAAGCATTGCAGCATGTGGCCTCGTAATTTCGTCTGTGAGTAATTTGGGGCAATAGTAAATATGTTGGGTACTGAGCTATGGATTCCTTGCCAGCCCAGCCAAAGCAGCATCTGCTGCTTTCAGTGCCCCAGGTTTCCAGGCTGCGTTGAGTGGGACCGTGTGCTTTTGGTACACAAGGAGCTCTGTGCAGCCTTCAGCTCCATTTTTACTGCCCTTTCCGCTTGGCGTTCAGATGAATGCAAATGCTCAGCGTGAACTCCAGCTGTGCTGTTGAGTGTCACCGGGTTTACGCTGAAAGCAGGAAGCAGCCCAAACTTCCCCAGCCAGCTCTCCCCAAAATTCCTCCTCCTCCCCCCATAAACCTGAAACTCAGGCCTCAGGATCTCCTGGAAACTCCAGCCTGTAGTCGGTTTGCTTGGAAATTCAGCTTCAGTTTCCCTTCACTCTTTCCATGAACCCGCCCCCCATCCACCTCAAACTCCTCTCAGCTCAGCCCCAGGCTCTCTCTGACTCCCCCTTCCAAGCTAGGCCCAGTGTTCGAGCACGCTGGGGCGGGGTTCAGTGACAGGTGAATTTGGCATAGGTCTCCATGCAAGTATTCTGGAAGTCTCCCGTCAGCCGCTGCTGGGAGGCACAGAGGAAGCCCCGGACTCAGGCTTGGTCGGGAACGGATGTGAGGAGTTGCTATGCAAACACTGTGCTGTCACGTGCATCTAGCTGCACTTTGGAAGAGTCTCCTGGCTTGGGAGACCGGAGATGTCCATACGTGTCCTTAGGGTTCTTGTGTGAGGGACAAGAGCCACGCACTTGACAGTCCTGCCCGCCTCCTCCCTCCTGTGCACCAGACACCCCGCTCTCTCATCTCTCCCCCTTTCCAAAGGAGAACGCTCCCGTTCCCCTAGCCCTACTGTACTTCAAAGAAGGCCGCCCTGATGGGCAGAAGCTTCCCTGTCTTTCAACACAGACATGCACCAGGCCAAGAAACCACCAGTGCTGTCTACAGCTTTTGGCTCTGAACCATCTTTCACAGCTCCTGACAACTGAGGGTGGTGGAATAAAGAGCCTACATGGGTTGGAGCAAGTGAGGAGGTCCTGGTAAGGGGAGGCAAATGAGTCTGGCCTGGCTTTCCCTAGAAGCCCCAATCTGGTCCCTCCACTTAGCAGCCACAGGTCCTACCTTTCCCAGCCCACTGGCCCCTAGAAGCAACCTTTAACCCAGGCCACTGGCCAGTCCAGAAGGCGTGAGGCACCTGAGGGCTTGGCTGCTGGCTGACAGGTTAAATATCGTTTGAACAGTCACAAAATCTTCACCGTTCAGTTTTAAGTATTATTTCAGCCCCTGTAAGGGCTAAGATGGAACTTCAGATCTGGGGGTGACCAGGTCATTTTCATAACCATCAGGATATATGCATGAGAGGAGGAAAGGGAATAGACTAGGGGATTAGAGAGGAGAATTGGGAACATCTACTCCACCTGGAAACAGTAGCCATCAAGGACCACTGAGGATGTTGCCAGTGTGTGCCAAGGGCCAGTGCTGGAAGAATGCCCTCGTTTCCCTTTGTCTGACATACATTAGCCATAAGACACAGGGGGTAAGCGGGGTCAAGCTCTGCATTGGCCATGCGCCCAGTGGAAGCTTCTTGGTGGCAGCAAAACCAGATGCTAGGATTAAACGCGCACAGGCAGACACCACCCAGCAACCCTGCGGAGTCAGGGGAGGTGACGCAGATCCTGCAGCAGCAATCCGCGTGTTTTGAAAAAGGCCTCCTTTTCCACTTCCCCAAATCCTGGTGCCCAGCACCACCATGTGCCCCTGGGGCAGGGCAATGTGTTTTCACATCTATGGCCATCTGGTGAGTTAATTCTGAAATTCCCCGGGTGGGGTGAGAAAGACAGCACACAGAGGAAGGCTCAAAGCTTTGAGTCAAGGTAAAGAGCACGGACAGAGCAAAGGATAATGCAAACCATGGAGAAGGGGCTAATGCATGCTCTGGATGAAAAGTTATTTGGATGTTCACAGCCAAGGGAAAGAAGGGCAGAGGTGAGGCTAGGGGGATTCTTTCGATGGTATATGTTTAGGAATAAGCATGGTTTTCCATCCAGGGAGGCAAAATACAATGGTCAGAGCAGGAAGAGAGAATTCCTGGGCTCCATTCCCATTGGTGTGTGATACTGGGTGAGTCATTTAATATTGGCAAAGGGCTTTGAATTCCTTGGATCGATAATTACATGCCGTAAGACTGTAATCTACATAAATTCTCTTTTTTTCTTGGGCTCAAGACACGACATTTTGATCCAGATTTTTGAGCACCCACCGTTCAGGGCTTTTTAGATTCAATCTCTTCCATTACTATTATCACCATCACCATCATCTTGTCAACTTCTGGCCCAACAACACCCCAGCGTGTGTCCCTGATTCCCACGGCCCTACACCTTCTGCAATCATCTACCCCAATGCAAATTGGCTGTAAATGCTCCAGTTCCCAATACACCTATTCTGCACTGGTTGTAAGTGACTGCACAAGGTAACAACCAGTTGCCTATGGCAAATGCTGATTTGTATGTCCTTCACTCCCCAAGCCAGTCAATCTCAGTCAAGTCTTGGCTGATGGTTCGTCATGTAATGAGCAGCTCTTCTATAATGAAGTACTGGCCAATGAGCTCTTCACTAGCATCATCTCTGCCTTACTCCAGTATCCAGGCTACCACTGGTTTGTCCTTCTAGAAACAAAGAACCTGTGCTTTCACCATCACCCTTATCCTGGAATAACCCATAAGGGCACCAGTCTTTCCCACTGACCCACACTCCTCTTGACTCTCTGTGGCCTCTGAAAATACAGAGATAAGAGGACATTATAGGGTTGCCCTCTTGTACCTCCTCTATATGCATACAACATCCAAAGGGTACCATGGCCTAGCACCCTCACCAGGGCATGATGGCCACTACACATTCCTTTCCTGGATGTTAAACACTGCTGCATTCACCCACCAAAGCGCAGGAGATCACTGATCATGATACATCACATAACCTACCTACCTACCTACCTACCTACCTACCTACCTTCCTTCCTTCCTTTCTTTCTTTCTTTCTTTCTTTCTTTCTTTTCCATTTATCCATCCATAGAAGCCATAGTTGCTGTCTGGCTATCTTCTGAGACAACCCCCCCATCACAGCAACTGAGCACCTCTAGTGAAGAGAAGACTACTGAATTTAAAGCAGGACTTGCATGCAATAGGAGGCAGAAGTCCCCTTGGCAGGCCACTGAAAGCCACTAAAATTACACTCCGCTGTGAGGAGGCAAGGGATGAGACAAACTCATGCTGATATCTTGCAGCAAGACATAGATATAGCTTTCACCCCGCCATTAGCAGCAAAACACAGAAGCCTGAGTTGTTCCGCATGTTGAGTGGCTGATGAGAGAAGCAGTGGGAGACCTAATCGATACTGAGCATTGATCATGGTGGTATGGAAAGGTCACTCCAGCTCGGTGGGTTGCTGCACAACGCTGAGGTCAGGGATGGAAAATACACTAGAATGCCCATGATTGCTCCTGAGTGTCAAGAAGCAGAGGAAAGCAGAAGCAGATTAGATCACCTGACCCATCCCCAGCCAGGACACAGCGAATGTTCCCTCCAGACCGTTCCCCTGGGCTTTGCCCATTTCTGGGGCATTTTTAAAGAGAATTCTGCTCTGACATAAGGCTCAGGGTGGATTGCTCTGGGTGGGGAAGTCCCCTCTTTATCCCCAGAACCTGCAGAACACACAGACCACAAGCAGGCTACGTTTCCCAGCCTGACCAAGAGGAACCGCCACTGAGGGCAGGGAGTTCATTTTCCAAGGCCCGTGAAGTCACCAGCTTGTCTGTCAAGGCTGCCAGCAAGGGGAGTGATGTACCATTTGTGGAGGGGGTAGGGAGAGTTGTAACCATCAGTCCACCAGGGACTGGACTGAGTCCACCAACAGGCCACCCTAAAGCCCATCAGACAATAACAATGCTCAGTTGGGAGTGACCTGCTGCCTTTCTGACTGTATCTGAACTGGTCACTCAAACTGAAAAGTTCCATCCCGCTGTCATTGATAGCCTGGCACAGATCAGTATTGGGAAACCGCTACTGAGGGTTTGAAAGAGGAGCAGAGGATTTGTTTCATGTTCTCTCAGTTATCTGGCCCATTCTCCAAAAGTCCTGAGCACCCTCTCTCTCTCTTTCTCTCACTCCCTCTCTTTCTGCCTTCCCATACAGAAGCAAACTCTCGTTGGGCAAAACTCTGGGAATGTTTCCAAATTATCAGCCTCAGTGAATCTATTCATTAGAACAGGTTCGTTTTCAAGCTGAGCATCTACACACATGCTCCAGCTGCCTTTGTCCAAAAAGTCTGCACGGGAAATTCTCAGCAAAATCCCCACAAAGCAGCTGAATTCCAGTAAGTGCTCTCCACAGATCACCAGGCTGGTAGAATGCTGTTGTAACAAGAAGCTTCTCTCCCACACGCTGGCAAAAGGCCACGGTTGCAGAGTTCCTGTGCTTGGTTGGCCATGAAAATAGGAATAACCCAGCTGGCCCCATTTCTGAGGACTCCCCGTTGTTTGTAAGATATAATGTAGTTCTAAAAGGGCTCACTCGGTCCTGAGCTGTTGATCAAGAGATATCACCTCTGCATACAACACGGGTGAGATTGCTCCTGCAAGCGTGTCTGGTTCTGGTGTCCTCATGTTACAAAGGATGTTGAAATAATGGGGAGGGCTCAGGGGCAATGGGCCAGAAGAATGATTTGAGATCTGGAAACCTGCCTTACAGTGAGAGACTATTTGACCTCACAATTCATCTAGCTTATCGAATAGACGTTTCAGAGGCAGATCGCAGTCTGTAAGTATAGGGAGAAAATTTCTGATCACAGAGGGCTCCTTAAGCTAGAAAAACCTGAGCTGCACGCTCACTTGGAAACTCCTGCCTGTAGTCAACTTGCTTGGAAATTAAGCCTCAGGTTAAGTATAAAATTGAGGCAAAAATCTTGCTACAAACTAGCCCCAACATTCACCTCAAACTCACCTCGACTCACTCCCCAGGCATAGGCATACCAAGACCCAGCGGGTGGAATCGGAAGCTAAAATATTCAGGCTGGAAATAAGGTGTACATTATTAACAGTGAGAGAAGCTGACAATTGGGACAGTTTACCAAGCAAAGTGGTGGATTCTCCATAATTTGGAGTCTTTGTATCAAGGTCGGACTTTCTAAAATATATGCTCTAGCGCAAGCATAAGTTGCTGGGCTCGGAGCACAAATCCCTGGGTGAGGTTCAGTGGCCTGTGTTATGCAGGAGGTCAGACTAGGACCCTTCTGGCCTTAAAATCTACAGAGTTACATGGCCTGCGCTCTGGGTCTTTCTTCCGGAGACCCTATGCCAGTGCAGGCCTTGTATGAATGAAACTTTGTATGGTAAGGAGTTACAACCACCACAAACACGCAGCTACTTCTAGGGTGATACACAGCAGCTGTTTAACAATGAACAGTAACCCTATTCAACAGGAAGTGAAGAAGAATCCCACAGTTGAAACTGAAGGAGAAATTTAGGCAGGCAGAAGGTAGCGATCTAAATCGGGATTAGGCCAGAATGTTCGGCTTACTAGCCTTAAGCTTATGAAAATTGTGGTGGGATCATTAGGCCCTACATTTTCAAAAGCGACTAGTGATTTTGGGTGCTTTGGTGTTACCCATCTCTAAATTCAGACACGGTAAAAGGCCCTGGTTTTCAGAAAGTGCTCAGCTCCTGCCCTCTGAAAATCAGGTCTCTAAAAGTGTCTCAAGGTGGACACCCGAGAACTGAGGCACTCAAAACAACAAACCACTTTGGAAAATGTTCTAAACCTATGACTCAAGTGTTCAGGACACTAATTCCATTGATTCTCCAGCCGGCACTGTTCTGGGTTACATGCCAGAGAAGAGAATACCACCAACACCACTTCCTTCAGCACTCGCTCATCAAAAAACAGTTCTCCCTCAGCTACCCAAACATCCACGAAAGGAGGGCAGAACCTCCGGCTTCCACCCAAATTAAGTGACAGCTGCTGAGCCCAGAGAGAAAAGTGGAGAAAGGAATCTGTACCTCCAGACGGAGACGTAAATGATAATCAAGAGCAGAAGCGTCAGTGAAGATACTCCACAGCCTACGATTAAGGTGACAGAAGGGACGAGCACCTTTTCCATGTTCTGAAAGAGAGAAAACAAGAAACAAAAAGGACACTCAGCAAATGTTACCAGCTTGGTTTTACAACACGATCTTTTCCTCCACAATTGTCTGAGCACATGTCAATTGACCTGGCAACCACATCAAACTAAAACCAACCAATAGGGTGGGAGAAACAGATACATTTTTGGTTGACCCAGCCATTTATTGGGCCTGATTCCATTCTCACAGACACAGGTGTAAACCAGAAGTAATTCCATGGAAGTCAACGGAGGCAAATGGTGTGAAAGTGCTGGCTCAGAGAAGAGAATTGGGCCCTTCATCTTTAACACGAGACTCCCAAGAAGGTTAATGAGGCAATGACAGCCGGCAGTCCGCCCCGCTTGCACGTTTACAAAGCAGCTCTTCTGGGAGCTGCTATCATCGCAGCTCGGAGGATGAGACGAGGGTGAAAATCTTTCACCAATTAGAAACCGCCATCTGGCAGGCAAGGAGACAAAAGAAGCGAAGAGGAAAATAAATAAATAACCTCAGTGACAACATCCAGCTGAAATGGCCATTGTTTCACCCTTCGTCCCCTGCTGCGCACGGCGTCTCTTTGCACAGCAAGTTGGTACAGCTAGAGGGAATTCAGCCAAATCACAGGATCCCTCCCATCCCTGCTCCCTCACCTCCCTTTTGTCCCCAGACCTGAGAAAAGAAAGGAGCTAACTAGCTACCCATTCACAGCCAACACACAGACTCCAAAGCTGCCATCTGACACCCTAGCAGGGGAAGATGATCATATTTTGGTGACCCAACACCTCCTGAATTCCTCTATTTGCCCCAAACTTCCTTTCACGCTTATGCTGAGAATCCTATATTGCTTGGATTCCTGAATGGTCATCCTGAGGGGTGCCACGGTTTCATCTTTGAAGAAAAGAATTTTGCTCTTCTAATTTTCCATCTTAACTGTACTACACGGTGTGGGTGTAGGGGCGGGGACAGAACTGGTTTCACTCCTGGAAGGGAAGGAGAAGGGAACTAGCTAATAATTAGTTCATACAGGACAGGGGAGTGGGGTGGACTGACCCGCTGTGTGACCAAGTCATTTGGTGGACCTACTACTTGGCTGGTCATAAAAGGGCGGTGGCGTCAAAGGATTGTCTTAAACTCAGTGAAGCCAAGCTCATTGCAGGTGTAACTACACTGAAGTCAATGGAGGCAGGTGAGGGATGAACGTGGCTTGTTATTCATGCAGAAGGAGGCATGGGGTCTGTTAAATATCAAGGCAGTGCATGCTTTCGCTTGAGTCCGAATCTGGTCAAAGATGCAGTGTCCTTGAGTTGGACTTGGTGGGTAGACACACTGCAAGGCAGTTTTTTAAAAGTCTGGTGGCGGAGGGCACAGGAGGGAGAACCTGTGTTGGGCATTCATCCTGCCTGTTCAGAATGAATAGCGAGCATCTAGCAGAAATCCACAATGCGGGTGACAAAGGAAAATGATCTGCTGTGCCTGAACTGATTGTGGGGGTGGAGGGGTGAGAACAGGGACAAGGAGGTTACTGGGTTTGCCGGTACAAGTGTTTACTGCCAGAGCAGCTGAAATGAGGTGGTTTCTGACATAAACATCCCCAGCACCAGCTCTGCGTGGATCTAGGAAAGGAGCAGGCAGCCCTCACAAAGAGGGAGTCCAGACTGGCTTAATTCTGCAGTACACTCTGTTAACTAGAGACGAGCAAAGGGATGGGATCCAATGAGAATCGAGCCGAACCTTTGCCCGAATGTGAACTGTACCTTATCTAACCTTCCCCGCAGCTTGAAAAAGCCAGGTGATCTTTTTTTTATTTATTTTGCTTGTTTCCTTGGATTGCTGTGGGCCCTCTACCCGTTTTGACTCTCGCTAGGGAGTTAATGAAGAGCAAAACTCTTCTTAAAGTGTTTCTGAACTGAACCCCGCCAGGATGTACTAGAGACCCCAGGGGAAAACTTGATCTTGCAGGATTTCCAGCCCAAAGAGTTTGGGATAAACTTTTAGAGAAGCGTCCAAAGGTTTGGATGCTTGACCTAAATGAGATTCTGGATCTGGGGTCTGATCCAAAGCCCACTGCTATTAATGGGAACTGTTCCATTAACTTTAACAGGCTTGGGATAAGGCCCTTTGAGAAATTCACCCATTCTTACTCACTGCAGTTTGGTTTAAGAGCTCTTTCTTTCACAATTTAGATCTCTCCAGCACCTAGCCCCTAGCTCTAGTCACCTCCTACTCATCAAAAACACACTATGATACACTCACAAATATCAAAACCAGCAATGCCTATCCTCGTAACTTTCCAGTGAGGCAGGGTAGTACCATCATCCCTGTTTGACAGCTAAGGAAGAGACCAAGTTATTTGTCCAAGTACATCTGTGGCAGTCCAGTGAACTGAACACAGCTTTCGCGAGTCCCAGGGTAGTAGCCTAACCACGCTACACACAGCCATGATGATAGATGTACCCTAAATAGAAGACAAGAGACCCCAGAAGCAGACAGACGGACAGACGGAGTCTAGGAATCTCCTAGCTCACGTGCCACCATCACTCACAACTATGGTGGTATGTCTCAGCTTCAGCGTCTCCGTTGAGAAATGACTGGAGCGATGGGGCTCCCCCTGCTTGTCCCTGAGAGAACATGCTGCCGTCTGGCAGATCTCACCATCAGGAAATATTTATTGGCCTTCAACCTTGCTTTTGCTCAGTTTCATCCCGTTACTTTTCCTGATCCAAAGCCCACTGAAATGAGCAATATCCCCATTAACTTCAGTGGGGATTTAGCACAGCCCCTGCAGCCACCCTGGATATTCCACTCTCTCCCTGGGTGTCCACACCCGTTGGCACAGAAACATTGTACACAAGTTCCTACAGAACAAATCTGGGAAGGGCACTTCTTTTGATAACGAGTCTTCCCTCCAGACAGGAAGGATGGTCCTGCGGTTAGCCTTGGGACCCTCCTTTCTGCTACACAGAGTAACAACGGGCAGGGATTTGCATCAAGTGTGACATCGTATTTAACCAGGTCTCATTTAACTGGAACTTCGTGCTTCCCGGAGACAAGACAGGTCTAGGAAATTACACTAAAAACAACCCTTCCCCCTCACCTCCCAAAACATGCCTTCGCGCTGGCACTGAACTAATGCAATGTTTGTGTCTTACATTAAGGGATGGAGTGTGTTTGGTTATGATCCTGGATTCCTCAGTGAGAGAGCCGGACTGACGGTAATTCACACATGTTCAATCCTTTCTATACCGGGACATTCCCTCAAGATGAACTCAGACTTGATTTACTGGCCCTTGTGGGGAAGTGACAGCTTGGCAGGCTGGTCTGCGTCCTTGCATGGCTTACAGGGAATTAGATCTAAGAGCTGAACCTGCATTCTGATTTCCATCAGCCAGTCCCAGTTTCAACATGTCTCTTCCATGTCCTTAAAACTTGGGCTTGCAGTGGGACAATGCCATGTCCAGTGTTGTACCGTTCAGGGGAGGACAGGAGACTCAAACCAAAGAAACTCCTTCCTGGGGTACATCTACACTGAGGCTGAATGTCTCATTACCAGCTTGGGTAGATGTGCATGTGTACATCTAGCTAGCGTGCCAAAAACAGGTACATACTCAGGTGACTAGCCACACCTGCCACTCCAGTGCAGCTACATTCCTCTTTTTACAGCACTGTTTCATAGACTCATAGACTCATAGGTCAGAAGGGACCAATATGATCATCTAGTCTGACCTCCCGCACAAGGCAGGATCAAAACCAGCATGCACATGTCTACCCGAGCCAGAAATCACACCTCCCAGCTGTATCCCTCATCTCCTCCCTTGCCAGGACCAAACTCTGACGAAGCTCCATGCCAACACTACCAAATCTCCCTGTCTAAAAGACAAAACCTTACCCACTAAATTGACAAATCACCCCTCCATATGACACACCTCTTCTAACTTCACCCCCTAACACCTTCAGCCAGCCAGCCATGTTCTCATAAAGCAACTCTCCCTGTGGAATGAGTTCAATAAAATGGGGGTTCTGCCATAGCACTAGAAGAATGATTTTGTTTCTTTCATTCAACAGATCCCGAAGCACTTTACAGCTATAGTACCCCAAACACAGCGCCTCAGAAAACCACAGCCACCACTAGGGTGGAAGAGAATAGGGTGAGGGGAAATTTTGGCCAAGGACACTGTGAACCCCTATGACTACAACAAGTACCGTGGGTTGGTTTGTTCCCACACCCAGCCAACAGAGCCCTCCACCCCCTTTAAAAATGATGAAAGTCACTGATTCAGAATGAACTAGATCATTTGGTAAACTGGGAGGAAACAAACAACATGTGTTTTAATACAAATAAATGTTAACATAGACCTCTAGAAACAAAGAAGGTAGGCCACACTTACACGATGGGGGACTATTCTAGGAAGCAGTGGCTCTGAAAAATACTTGGGGGTCATGGTAGATAATCAGCTGAACATGAGCACCCAGTGTGAAGCTGTGATCAAAAGGGGTAATGTGATTCTGGGATGCATAAACCGGACTTTTGAGTAGGAGCAAGGAGGTTATTCTGCCTCTGTATTTGGCACTCGTGTGACTGCTTCTGGAGTACTGGGTCCAGTTCTGGTGCCCACAAACAAGGATGTTGATAAATTGGAGAGGGTTCAAAGAAGAGCCATGAAAATGATTAAAGGACTAGAAAATCTGCTTTATAGTGACAGATGCAAAGAGCTCAATCTCTGTTGTTTAACAAAGAGAAGGTTAAGGGGTGACTAGAGTCCAGTTTATGAAGGAGCAGGAGTGGATATTTGATAATGAGCTCTTCAATCTAGCAGAGAAAGGCTCAATCTCATCCAGTGATGGAAGTTGAAGCTAGACCAATTCAGAATGGAAATCAGGTGTAAAATTTTGACTGTGAGAATAATTAACCATTGGAACCATTTCCCAAGGGTGCTGGTGGATTGTCATCACTGACAATTTTAAAATGAAGTCTAGACTTTTTTCTAAAAGATCTGCTCTAGGAAGTGTTCTGGGGCAGTTCTCTGGCCTGTGTTATACAAGTCAGAGCAGATGATCACAATGGTCCCTTCTCTCCTTGGAATCTATCACATCTTTTAATTGTGATGAGTAATAACAACAATAACCCAAATTAGGGAAAATGTGTCCACTTCCAAACAAACCACAAAACATCTGAGACTTCAGACACTGATATTTTTAAGAGGGTCAAAATATTCCGTTGTTAGCTATATGAATTAAAACAGGTAAAGGAATATTTAAAATATTTAGGAATAAATGTTTTGAAAAAATATAGATTAAAAAAAAATATTTTTTAAGGCAAATTACTTCCCGCTGTGGAATAGAATCATAAAAATCTTGGCTGAATGGAAGAAATATGAAATTTCTCCACTAGGTAGGGTAGGCTTAGCCCAGGATCTCATTTGTAAAGACTGAGCTCAAAGACCCTGACAAAAACAGCTTTCTCTCTCCCTAGGGAGGACCAAAAGTTGGCCCAACCCTGAGGAGGTTTAACTCTGCGCTGTGAGGGTTGAAGCATGCTTGCAGAATTTGGGAAGGTGTTTCAGAATGAAGGGCCTGATCCTGGACGCACCACTGACTTCAGTGGAAGCATTAAGGCCCTGATCCAACAAATGTATGCACCTATCTCCCACCAAAATCTATGGGAGTTAGGCACCTGAACGCCTCTGAGGACCTGGCCCTAAGTGATGCCCCTAGGAATTGGAGGTCTCACAGGATCAGTGCCAGTCAGCTCAGGATTGTGTTTTGTTTCTTTGTTTATGAGGCTGGTTATTCTTTTTTGCCTTTTCCTTTTTCTCTTTGACACGAGAGGCAGCCTTTGTTTTATTCACTAATTAAAGCCCCCTGACAAACAGCGATCAGCTGCTGTAGGGTCTCAGCCTCACCAAGAAAATTTCCTTGGAGGAGGAAAAAAAAGAGATGGATTTAAAACAAAAAAAATTTATGACAATGAGGCACTCCATCATGACAAATCAAAAAGACAGGCTGGCCAGCACCAAGGGAGACGCTTGTCTGGGGACTTATAAGGCACATACTACAACTGGGAAGCAAAGGAGCCACTTCCAGACATGCAGTCCAGGGACACTGGGTCTCCATCATGTTTAGAGCCGCCAGGGTCCGTAGGAAATCATCAAAAACTGCAGACGTTCTGTCCCATCCCCACCCACCCTGCTTGGTGCCATTTGGAAGCCCTGTTGTTCGGTGCACTGAAATCCAGAAGGGACAATGCCCTAGGGACCGTACAAGAGGGGACATTCTTGTGCTAGCTAAGAGGAACAATAGGTCAGTCTCATCTCCAATTCCCGCAATTCTGACACAGAGCAAGGATAAGAAAGGGAAGGGTTTGTAATCAAAGACATCAACTAGGGTGGAATAATGAATGCTCCTGCCTGGGGCTGTTTGCTGTCCCTGCTACCTAATCTCTCTGCCTGGCAGGGAAGACGGATGCTCATCCTTTTCTCTTAGACATCCTTTTCCTTCTTTGCTTTCTGCCTCTTGTGATTACCATCCCATTTTCTCGTTTCCTTCTCTTCTCCCTAGCCACTTTGCTCTGTTTTCTTTCTTTCCTCCCCAGTTTGGCCCCTTTTGTCCTCCATTTCACAGCCCTTTTTCCAGATCCTGTTCTTTCTTTTTTTCCCTCATCTTCCTTTCTTGTTTTCCTCTCTTCAGCCCCCCTGTCCATTCACTTTCTCTCTCTATCTTTCCTTCCTTTCTTCCTTTATTTTTCAGTGACACTGTGAGAAGTGACTCTGTTAAAGCAGCAGCATTATATTTGCTCCATTTCCCTACTCAAGCCCCAGCACCAAGTTACCTTCATTCAGAACTGAGTCAAAGGATGATATTTCTCAAAGCCGCACATGCTGTTCTTTCTGCCTCTCATGTCCTCACTGGTGATCTGGGCTGAGCAAAGGATTTATTTGACATAATCATCCTAGTAATCTAATTGACACATTTGACTGTTTCTTTTGTTCCCAAACACACTTTGATTTTCACAAGTACATTTGCAATGCAAAATGTCTGGGTCCGATCCAATGATCCTTTGAAATCAATAAGAATCTTTCCATTAATCTGAATGGCTCTTGATCAACCCAAAGGGGAATATATTTCACACCAGGGATTGTTCACCAACTGTTTGTTACTATGCCTTTGGGGTCAGCATTCATGGCTTGTGGGTGGTCGCCTAAGCCACATGGTATTATTTCTGTTCCCTGGTTGGACAACTGAAACTTTACAAAGAGGAGGAGGGACATCAAAGAGCTTTTAAGATGGCCACAAAAATGTTTCCAGTGCAAATCTTTGCACAAGTGTATATTTGCACCCATACTCAGAGGAGCCAACATTTTCATGAACGGAACAACCAACCAAACAAACAAAATGTGCACAAATGATTGCAGAAAATGATCAAAAAGAGTTGAACGCCAGTCAACTGAATGTGCTGTTTCCATGTGGCTGACTATCCTCAAATAGATTTTGGCAGCATTCCCTCAGGTCTATCAGTATAAAGATCCGGAATCTAGTTCTCATTTATGCTGACGTCCCATCAAGCCATCCTAACAGTAAAGGGGACTTAAAAATGGGTGTGAATATAGTTTCCTGTCATTTTAAGGCTTCTTTTATTAATTATTATTTTCTGTGTATTGCAGTAGTGCCCAGCAATCCCAGCTGTGAGCCAGGACCCCACTGCGCTAAGTGCTGTACAAACACAGAATAGATGGTCCTAAAGCACTTACAACCTAAGTTACACTGCTGAAGTGATTTACTGTCACTCGAAGGTCCCCTGGCACTTCCTGAGCAGTGGCCAGGCGCCCTGTGACAGCACCATAGCCAGTAATTCAAGGCTGTGCAGAGCTAATGGGACTTGTACACTCAGGCGTGCCAGGAGAGTGAGCAGATGGGACTCGCGCGCCCCTGGGGAGCGGAGCTGCTGAATAAGCAGATGCCCCTTTTCTGAACATCGCTCAGTGTTCAGTGCAATTAGCACGGCTGCCCAGTCATCCTGCCACAGTTCATTGTGCCAGGAGCTGGGGCCAGCGGTGACGCTCCAGACACACATGGCCCTTCCAGTGGGAAGGCTCAGCTCGCACCTCTCGGAAGAGTAACTCCTGGCATGGACTCATACTGAGGGCCTGCTGCTGCCCAACGTGCATGCCATTCTGCTCCGTCAGGGGAGAGAAAACCCAGGCACATGCCAGCGCACACGCTAGAGCCGGGGGAAGAGCAAGGGGGGGTCCCACATCTCTGACGTCAGCGGGAATGTCGCCATTGACTTCAGGGGTCAGGCTACAATCGAAGCGATGGGACAGTGTCACGTTAGACTCTACGGGCTGGCATTGTCAGGGGAAATGTAGACTGCTGGGGGGTCAACTCTGCAGTTTTCTAAGCAGCATCCTCCCAAGGGGGAAGGGCTTGGGCCCTTTAGTGGGAGCTGGGACCCCAAATGGCTCATATTATACAGTTCCAGTGCAGAGAGTTTCCTCTCTTTAGCTCTTTCTCCTCCTCTTCCCCACATTCCCTCTTATATTGTGCCAGCCAAATCCCTGAAAGAGGGGACAGCACAAAGGGTTTCCAAGAGGCACCCGTTGTGCCTTTTAAATAGAGTGTGCAATGTCCATTCAGTGGAGAGCAATGAACAGCCCCTTAGAAGCAGGGAGGACATAGAACAGAAGAATCATAGAATCATAGGAAGGGACCTCAGGAGGTATCTAGTCCAACCCCCTGCCCAAAGCAGGACTATCCTCAGCTAAATCATCCCGGCGAGAGGTTTGTCAAGCCGCAGCTTAAAAACCTCTAAGGATGGAGATGCCACCACCTCCCTAGGTAACCGATTACAATGCTTCACCACCCTCCTGGGAGAAGGATTGTCACTCCGAGGAGTCTCTCTACGTTACAGTGCCTCCGGATTCAATTCCTGGGCTTACCGCTTCGTTCAAGGTGTGGCCCAAGCCTACAACCGGCTCCTAAGCTTCTGGCCATCATCGCACTTCCCATCTCTCTGAGTGCTTTTGGGGATCTCCGGATGAGAAGTGCTAAGCGAAGCTTTTCAGTTCTTCACCACGTCCCTCTCCTTCACACCACCCCTCATCAGACCAGGGCCTTCCTCAGCTCTGCTTGTATCCCTTCAGTGCGACCGACCCACAGAGCCATTACCACCTTTTGTTTCCTTCACATCGCGACAAGCATCTTATTTAAAAGCTAACAGAGACCTTATTGGAAACGTATTCTTGGAATTTAGGGACCCTTTTATACAATTTGGCCAGTCTAATGGGCAATTCCACATAATTAAAGCAAATAAAAATCGCCCAGAGAGACATCTGAATGAGCTACTATTTATTAGCAATTGCTGATTCTTCACTCTGTATGTATTGAGCTCACTCCTCAGAAGCCACAGGGCAATTTGTGTTTAGTAAACAGCTCTGATAGCGCTGAGGAGTGATCACATAGTAGCGCTGAAAGAGCTTCCTTCACTCAAGTAGAGAGCCGTAGAAATTAAGGAAAACAAAAGATTGATCCGATCACCTAGCCTCTCTCCCTTGCCAAGGCGAGATGTTGCCATATAGTATATTCTCCAGAGCTTTATTGACTCCACTTGCAAATTACCAAAGGGACAAGGCTTCCCCTACTTCCCTTTGGAGATTATGCCGTACCCTTTAGGCCTGACCATGCTCCTAACAGCCCTTGACGTGAAAAGGAGCAGGGCTGGACCGATATAGATTCTTATGACTGCTTTCCTACTAGCCAGCTAAATGGTCAAGCGGTTAAAACAAGCGGTGGTCGGTGAGAAATCTATTCCCAGCTCTGCCCTTGATCCCTTTGGCAAAATCATTTCAGCCAACCTTTCCAAAGGCCACTTTTGAATGGCCCAACTTTAGGCAATCAAATCTGAAAAACGTGGGCCTTCGCTCACGAGCCACACCATGCATGAGACCTCCACCGGCCGCCTTCCTGCTGAGGACACGGCTGCCTGTACTTCAGTCGGTGACAGCTTCACACATAACCGCCCGCCAAGTCGCCCCCCGAACTGCTGCTCCCATATGACACTGTCACACGCTGCTGAGCTACTCTGAGCATGAAAGCAGCGTAAGGGAATGCCCACTTCCGCCTCCCTGCTGCTGGAAAAATCACAGGACTGGGCTAATCTCATAATTTCCGAGCAGTGTGTGAAACGGCAATTTTTCACAGGACCCTAGTCAGGACAAAGAGCTATTATTATCTCATTCGCCCTCACACAACATTAAAATGCAGACGGCACTCAGGTGATCTGGAGGAGAGGGTGAGGGGCTTTTCATTTAGCCATTTGTTGGCTGGCCAGTTGGCCCATCTATCTTTTGAATCTTGGCTCTTGGCCTGAGACAGGAGAGAAGCTCCCTCCCAGCCCATCCCTTCCAACATACTTTAAATTCCAAAGAGGAAGGTTGGAGCAATTCTGAACACTCAGAGGAAACCTGATAATGATCGGGACAATTTATCAGTCCAGTCTCCAGTCCCTTCCATGACTGCCGAGTCCAGGCAGGGACTTCAGGAAACCCTCTGTGGTGATGGTAGGAAGCATCTTCTCTGAGAGAGCAGGCGAGAGCCACAGGGTCTATCTGAATCCAGCAGCCTCAATTAAGGGCCCCCCTTCTATTCATGACAACCCAGCCCTGTCTCCTCTCTGCACTACCCAGCTGATGATCTTGTACCTTCAACTCCCATCACCTTCACTGCAGGAGCAACCGCAGAACTGGGTCCTGCTGGAAGCAGTCGTGCAACCCCCATCCACTTACAAAATGAGGTCGTGGCAGACTGGGAAAGGGAAGGAAGGAAAGGAATCCAGATTGTGTTTGTCCTGATCTAAGCAGCGTCCTGGGTGGACGCCAGCCGACAGCGGAGAATTCCAAAACAACATGCTGTTTGTTTTGCTCTTTACATGGCGCGTTGGTGAAAGACACCAGACTGACCGCCCTTGGGAGGAGAGGCCTCTCCCCACAGAATGGCCATGCAAGCTTCCCCACACCCTCACCCTCCCCGGGTGTGAGCCCTGCTCTCGTGAAGGGACCACCCAGCGGGGAGTTCAGCATCCATGATCCCCTCAAGTCTCGGCTTCTCTAGGAGGATGCCAGCCGGGGGCCAGCGTGGCAGTAGTTTTAGCACAATGAGCCGTTTCTGTTGGCACTGCCCGCTCCCAGATCTTGGGCCTGCTCCGTGCATAGATGAGCCAGGTGGGGAAGGTTTCTTGTGCCTTATGGAAGACAATTCTGAGTTCATGCCAAGCTCCAACCCTGCTCCCTTTATTCGCTCGTACAAAGGGCAAAGGCAGCACAAACCACACCAGAAATGACCCTCAACCTTCTCCAGCAGGACCTCCAATTGGTGGCCATTCAACAAAGGCTGCTGTTAGGACTCCGGAGGAGAGAATGGCTCAGTGAAGAGCTGTGGGCCGGTAATGACTTTAGGTGATTTCTGACCTGAACTGGATTTGAACCAATGACATAGAGCAACTCTGCTTTCATCTCCAGTCCTGTGAGACATCACATCCCCCATTGGCACTGGAATTTTCAGCCACAGAACAGACCTGATTTGCTGAGCATCACAGGTGCTTTGCACCGTGACATCTTCATCAAGGAGCAGTCGGAGGTGCCCATATGATCATCTTCGCCCTCCCAGTCAGTACAAAGCACAGCAATATACCAGCATGCCACATCACCAGGGAGTCAGGCTCTTAACCTCTCCCCTTCCCAAGGGAACATTTACCTCCATGTGCCATGCAAAGCACAAGGCCCTGGTCCTGATTCTCATCTCACTAATGCTGGTGTAAATCAAAGTAAACATCCCCACTGCTAATGGATGTACAATAGTGTGAAGAAGGTGTGAGTCCAATCAGAGTCAGCTCCTATAGCTTATTGATTCATCGATTCCAAGGTCACAAGTGACCACTGTGATCACTGAATCTGACCTCCTGTATAACATGTAGGCCTCCCTGAAACCAGTGCTGTTTGAACCAGAGGAGATATTTTAGAAAAAAACACCCGGTCTTGCTTTAGAAATTGTTAGGGATGGAGAATCCATGATCCTTGTTTCAATAGTTAATTACTCTCGCTATTAAAAATTTTAACCTTTATTTCCAGTCCGAATTTGTCTAGCTTCAACATCCAGCCATAGTATATAGTATATTTAATCTTTAATATACTTCTTTAAGGCCTTCGCTTTATGGCCTGATATATTAGCAGGGCTGACACTGTGACAATACTTAGCAGGGCAGAGAGAAATCTCTAACGAATACCGGGCAGCCTCTTTTTGATTTTCTTTAACTTATTTGTCATTTGCCTGTTCATTTCTGGTTCACAGACGGTTCACGTCTAGCTAACCGTGAGTATTCAACACACATTAAAAATGTTAACCCTGTTGATAACACACATGATATCATTTCTGCTCCCTGACTGGATAAGCATTATTCTTAGCATCAGGTTGCTGGCTCAAATAGGCATGTCTGAAATCTGCTTTCCATTCGCTTTCCATTCATATCTTCTAATTTTGCTCAAGATTTGCCATTTCTGCCAACATTCCTGCCAGTTAAATCATCCACCCGGCTATTCTTGGAAAGCAAAAGTATGAAAGGGCACAAGCACGGCTGAAGCTAATTCAATTTTGTTTTAAGGGAGCAGATATTTGAGGGGAGGAAATGATTTATTCTCCTGGCCCGAATATTTGCTAGTTCAGGGCCAACCCATGCCACTATGGATAGGGAAAGAGGATTTAGACAGCCTGGTGGGTACCGACTACCCAGAGTTAATATAGAGCGGCTTGAGAAGGCTCCCAGGGCGGGCTGAAGACTCTGCTCTCCCCTCCCGCAGCGCTCAGTGCTTTTCTGTCCCGCTCCTGGGCACAGAGACACACCTTCTCCCCATCTTTGATGGTTGCTTTCCAGGTGGGAAGTAACGGGGAAGGTGGGGGAGTCTGGTGTCCTTGCCGGAATCCCCCCGCTCGGTAGATGAGGTTTCCACATGGTGAGCTATGACTGGGCACATTTGCTAGCTGAGTGACCCTTCCTGGTGATAAACCCTCTCTCCCCGCATTTCACACTTGCACGGAGTGTGATCCCTCCCTAACTCCTGCAAATACAACAGGCTACCTCAATTACCCCAGAAACGCTGCATGAAACCAGTGATAGACAACGGGCCCAAGCCAGCCCTGGGGAGAGTGGGCATCACTCCGCTGGCTTCAGTGGAGTTGTCCCCGCTAACCCCGGAGGGCGAATTTGGCTCAGTATTGCTCACGCTGAAGCGATGAATCCCGCAAAGCTCCCCGCACTTGGCCAGATGAAGAAATATAGGCTGACACGGCATCTGTCTGCAGCGGAGTCATTGCCAGGACCCTGCAGAACTCACAGAGCAGGGCAGGGCAGGGGGAACTGCTGCACTGCCGTTCGCACCCCCCGACTTTCGTATTGTGCATTTAGGATTTGCGTGAAACCAAAATGCCAAAGCAGAAGCTCAGCAAAACTTAGCCAGGTTTTGAGTCCAAGCCACGAGCACCCACCAAGCCATCCGGCCGACCACAAACAATTATCCCTGGCTTTTACATAGTGCTTTTCTTCGCAGAGCTCAAAGCGCTTTACAAGGAGAAAACTGAGGCAGGGAGAGAGGAAATGACTTGTCCAAGGTCATCCAAAAGGAGAGCCCGGAATAGAACCCAGGTGTCTTGTATCGCCACGCAGCGGTCTACCCACTAGGACAGCCTGTTCCGGCTTTGAAGGGGTGATCGCTGCTTGTTACACTGATCATACCCCTTTCACTGTTACCTTGGGCTCCCTCTGTCTGCTTGTTGTACACATCTGTTCTCTCTCACCATATTCTTAGATTGTCAGGGTCTGTTCTTAAGTGAAAGATGCGTACAGCACCTCACACAGCAGGACACCAATCCCTGATTAGTGCCTCCAGGCAGAGCAAGAACAACAATAATAATAGCAATAACATCCATCCATGGCACCTGGAATTCAGTCTGAGATCTCTCCAAACTCGCCTTATTCCACTTTCTCTCCAAACTGAAACCAGTTTCTCTGCAAATTCACGCAAGACTCATGCCAAACTCAGCCTAGGATCATCCCAGATTCACCTTGAACTGGACCCAAATTCAACCCCATGTCACAGAACCACTCACAAACTTCCATAAATTTGCTCCACCTCTGTAATAAATCCATCCATGCAGCTCTATCTCTACCCGCTCAGAGGCACAGATCTTCAGCCGCTGTGTACTGGCATAACTCCATCTGGCAATCAGAGTCCACTGTAACTTATTATCTCTGCAGTGCTTTATGGATACAAGAAGCATGTAAAACTCGGTCCAAAACCAGATTCACTCCTGTTTCTGTTTCAAAGTATCTAAGAGAAAGTTGACCGTTTAAAAAAAGGTAAAATACATTTTCAGATTGTCTGCTTCCAGGCAAATAAAAGAACTATTGAAACAATAGACAAGCACATTCCACAGAGGCTGAGACCACAAAATAATCCCATGCTCCTCCCAGACAGATCCCCAAAGCACTGACTGGAGCCTGCAGATGGGCTAATCATGCTGAAGAACTTCATCTAACCAGCTCCAGAATGAACATGTGATAGAGAAACAAGCCCCGAGTGCTTCCCCTTACCACTTACACTGGACCTGAGGATCTAGTACAGAAAGACCACATAGGATTAGCCTTCATTCCCTGATTAAAGGGACAGAAAGGAAACACAGTGTGTCCCCTGGTCCTTGCGACCCAAATTTTCGGATATAAAGATTTTCGGCATAAGGCTGCCCTGTCCCACCACTTCTGCAATTGAGAGGGTGGAAATCAATGCTTGTGTAAAACACACACCAAACTCAACACAAAACACTTCTGAGACCAGGAAAAGTTCAGCCAGCTTCCCCCTCTACTGTCTTTTGTCTTTGCCTCTCCATATCCAGGTTCTGGATCCAGCAGGTGGGGTGTTGAAGCAGGATCTCTCACCAGAAAGCCCCAGGAAATCTCAGGAGATTTCCAGCCCAAAGACTCAATTTTAGATGCTCCTGAGCAGCTCAGAGCCCCTCTACTTCCCACTAACATCACTGAGAGGTTAGAACAGGGGTCGGCAACCTTTACTATCCAAAGAGCCATTTTGCCGGAGCCGCAAAACATAGCTTACCGCGGCTGAAGAGCCGCATGCGGCTCCGGAGCCGCGGGTTGCCGACCCCTGGGTTAGAATCACAGCAAAAACGACGAGAGTCCTCTAGCACTTTAAAGACTAAAATTTCTGCAGGCGTGAGCTTTCATGGGCTGCAACCCACTTCATCAGATGCATGATCTGGTATTCACAGATAGGAGGTATATACATACATCTAAGGGTAAGAAACAGCAATGGGGAGGGCAAGCGTTAACAGAGTCCATTCCGTTAGAGTAGATGGGGCCTATTCACAACCATTGAATCACAGGATCCCACCCCAGATTTGCAAATTCAGGAGGTTTGCATAAACTGCTGCATTTGTGGGGCCTTGTCTGAGCTGAGTTCGAATCCCAAAACTTCCTAGGCTCACCAACAGCTATTGTTGGTGGCTTAAAAGATGCAGCTTCCTAATGCGAGAGGGGAAATAACATCACTTAGCTTCTTATATAGTATTGTCACATTCAGAGTCCTTAACAACCACGAATGCTTGTAGTTTTGCGACCTACCCCAGGGAAAGAGGCATCACCCACATTTCTGAGAGAGCAGCCCAGTGTGGCCTGGCCACAGACGCACACGTAGCACTAACTCTTGGTGATTGGGAGAGCACGGGGCTTACTTTAGGCCTAACACCTTTCCTGACGGTCCGGCTGAGATGAAACTGACCGAGCGAATCCAGTGCAAATCCAGACAGGCCTTGGATCTGATCTCCACCGTTTTAACTAAATCCTCTAGTTTGGATGGAATTACAGTGGTTATATAGTGGTATAGCGCAGCTTTCCCAAACAACACTATGAACACCCTGCAACCAATAAAACTGCATCCACACTCAGAGTCTGCATCAGTTTTACTGTCAGTTTTTCTACCGATTTAGTAAAACCAGTAGAAGACGTAGCCTTAGTCTCGCTGATAGCCACCTCCATTTTACCCAGGCTTTCCACTCCTTTCCCACTCCATCTTCAAAAGGAAACCTGCACTACGTCCTCATCCCCAGCCTAGGCCCCAGTTTCAGAGGGGGCTGGTGGCTTCCACTCAGTGATTCTCTACCCTGGGTTATCTCTGCTTCCTGTATCCTGGTATCCAACCCACAGTGGGGCTTGGATGTGTGTCATGGCAAGAGTACAGTAGAGGTCCACCCTACGCCCCATTGCAAGGGAAGGTGCACGCACCAATGACCATCGTGGCTGTTGCTGCCGATTGATTCTGGGACTTTGCAGTGCAGGAGCGTGAGCCTCTTATCGCGTGAGCTAAAGGGCTGAGCTCCTAAGCGGGCAGCTGTAGCAGACTTGCGTCCTCTGCAGATCAGGCAAAGGGAGGCGGGTGGCGTAACACATGCCGAACAGTGCGTTACACGCACACCACCGAGTGGCAGGTGATGGGCCCTGGCTGCCACAGCTGAGCTCAGCCGAGAGCATTAGCACAGCTGCCCCAGGGAGGCTGGGAGTTACTCACATAAACCACTGGCCTAGCAGGTTGCCTTCACCCATCCAGGATTTCACGCCGATCAAATCGGCATAGTCGGGACGGGAACAATCACTACCCATGCCGCAAAGGTTGGGGAGCAAGGGCGGTGCGTGGGCCAGCGTAACCGTTTCCTTCTGGCCATTTGCAGGCCTGGCCAGGAGATCTAATTCCCCCCTCCTCCTAGTTGGAGCTAAGAATCCCTTTAAACCACGGCTTTCCGGCAGGATCAAAAGGGGCATCAGGAACTCCTCTGCCACTGGGGACGAGGGGGGTAGCAGAGTAACCTAGGGCCTAGGCAAAAACCAGCCAGCGCTGGGTCTTTAAAGCCACTGGAGCCACAGATGTTGTTTCCATAGTAACTAGTGGAGCAAATACATTAGTGTTTCTAATAATAACCCCAACCTTGATCTGTGCTTCCCCCACCCCTTCTTCCTTTCCCCTCCCTCTTCCTAAATTAAACCGGCCTTCACCGCCAGAGGGGTAATTAGTGCATAATTGCAAGGGCCTCCTATCTCCCAGGGCCCGGGCAGATGGAAGTGTCACAGGAAGGATGCTGCTCCTTGGCGAGTGGACGCCTGGGATCTGTGCAGAAAGGGCTGGATTTTCTGTTTCCTCTTTTTTACCCCCCCAGGAAAGGCCGGGGGAGGACTCCATGAAAGCCGCATGTCCCGGCACCGGCTTGGCCCCTGCTCCACAGTCCAGCATCCGGGGCGCGGCTTCACCCCCGCTTCACTTGTGCAGCTGCTTCTCCCGGAGCCCCCACATCGGCTTCCCTTTCGGGAGAGCAGAAACTTCCCACGCCCGGGTCCCGGGTCCCACGGGTCCCACGCCCGGGTCCCACGCCCGGGTCCCACACAGGGGTCCCTCGGGTCCCACGC
>ML675632.1:13537701-13775894 GCA_007922155.1 Mesoclemmys tuberculata | reverse complement strand
CACCAGCTCTGGGAGCCGCGGGAGGATTGATCAGAGAGGGCTGAGCCACCAATCACGCCTACTCTGCAGAGGACTCAGGGACCCGCACCCCGTGAGCTGACACACACGCAGGGCAGCTGGCAGAAGAGAGAGCACAAGAGGACCTGAAGGTGGAGAAACACCCCTGGGCATCCAAGCAAGATGCTCAGAGGGATAGGGAGGATGGAGGGGTTTTCTGAGGCAATCCTCCACGGCAGGCAGCTAGGGCCTATCTCCTTTGGCTTAGGGCTGGCTGAAAGAGGCTGCCCCTGCTGCTAGGAGAATGGGATGGGAGGAAAGTGACAAGGTACGGGAGAAGGGGAAAGAAGTTGGGAGGGAGACTCTTGGGCATGAAAAGCCAGCTTGTTGCATCGGTAAAAAAGACCTAGGTCAGCAAAATCCGTCCTGGGGATTAGAGAGAGGGAGACGTTCTCTGCGTTTGGTGCCAATGCCAGATAGCCAGGAATGTGGGACCCTCGCCAGCTTCTCTGGGACAGCTCCGTCATGCCCACGGCAGGCTCTCCCTCAAGGTACGCGTCACACCCTCAACTCCAGCTAACCGGCCTCCTTGCTCCAACAGCCAGCAGAGGCTGCGAGAGCAGAACCCAAGAGAGATGAAAAAGGCCTGCAGGAGCATGACTCTCCACTTCAAACTGCTCTCCCGTGCTCTGGCAGGGCTAGTTTTACAGGTCCCAGACAACGGTGTTCTTCCTTTGGGCGACTGTTCCACAGCCTAGCACATTCTCCCTGGTATACAGTCGAATCATTCCCTTTCTCAGCCTTCACCAAGGTACTCTAGGGGCACATCTACGCAGCAAGTAGATACAAGCCAGCTGACTTGGGCTCATGGGCTGGTTTCACTGCTGTGTAAATGTCTGGGATCAGGCTGGAAACCGGGCTCTAGCACACTCCGAGATGGGAAGCTCCCAGATCTCCAGCTGCAGCTCCCATCCAGAAGTCTACACAGCAATGAAACAGCCCCGCAGCATGAGCTGCGAGCCTGAGTCAGGTGGCCCAGGCCAGCCACGGGCTTCTCTTTGCTGTGTAGACATCCCCCGTGAATATCCTAAATACAACCTAGCTCTGCCTGACAACTGGAAGTATGTCTACATTTGAATGATTGTTCCCTAGCACGGAGAAGCCTCAGCCATGATCTGCACCCCGTTGTGCTCAGCACTGTACAAACACATCCCTGACCTGAACTGCTTCCAACCTAAATGGACAGGACAGACTAAGGCTGGGAGAGGAAACAGAATCGTCACCTATCTTCATTGACACAACTGCGCACTCGAGTGCGGCCAGGACACAAACATGTGCTGCTGGTCATTTTGCTGTAGCTTAGGGTGAAACACAACATTTGTGTCCTGCAACAGACCTTTGTGAGGCATCAGTGCTAGAATTTCCAATCGTGTTTGTTAACACACGTGAAAGACTTACCCAGTGACCAGTTCCCTCTCTGGGCCAATCCACAGAGGATAGGAGTTATTACAGACACAGTTACAAAACCTTGGCTCTTTCGCTCAAGTGATAACAGCTCTTGCTTTTTGTGGTGGACGTCCCACCGGTGCGTCGGCCAAGATGACGGCCATCGTACCTAAGCATGACTGAAACGTCAGGTAGGCACGCCCCAAAAGGCATGGCACTACCAAAAGCTGGGTTTAATAACAACAACTGCATGCACTGAAGGTTAACCATCCATCATATCAATAAACATTCAAGCATTGCCTTCCCAGGCCTAATGCTGAGCTCGGGAGATGGAAGAAGAGAGACATTGAGGGAGTAAAGGAATCGCGTCACTTTTTAATGGATTTTTTAATTTTTTTAAAGTAAATAGGGAAACTCCATGCAACGCCGTGTGTCACAAAGTTCCACGGCTCTAATGCATCCACTGTGAGGGCCAGATCACCCCCTCCCAATGCTTTCATGGACAGGGTGAAAACAACAGGAACTGTTGGAGGCTGGGTGGGATGAGCCTATGTGCAAACTGCCTGCTCTCCATCAGAGCAAAGGGAAGGATATCGCAGCAATATCTCAGTGAAATACCTGTGAGAATTAATGCCACACTCCAGCTGTGGGGTGCTCTCTGCAGTCAGCCTTCCTCCGAGGAGAGACCTCGTGAAGAGTGCCAGCAGAGAGCCATAAACAGTGCAGCGCCAGTGGAGCCGTGGTACAATGGAGCCCAGGGCATGTAACAGATGGATTGGACTTCTGCACAGATACCCTTGATTTGTGGCAGTGCCTTGTAGGTCTCTGGCTAGCCGTTGCTCAAGAGGTCCATACTGCTCCTACAACACGGCAATCCTCTCCCCATGTGATAGAGTGGAACCTCCTTCCTCAGCATGTTCTGCCTCCTCTGTGGGAAGGCAGAATCTGGGCCCTGGTTTCCAAGGAAGAGCTGAGAGAAGGGTAACTGTGCTGAAACTGAAATGCAAAGCTCTGAGCATTAACAGAAATAAGCAGAATCAAGGAGCTCAAATGGCCCCTTCTACTACTGAATCCAAAGGGCAGCTGGGATGAGGCTAAAAACTACGCATTCCTCTTTATCGCCTTCGAACCAAAATGCCCTTACAAACGCAGAATAAAATGGCTTCCTCCATTGAGATCAAGTGCAGGAGGCGGAAACAGCCTGGTGGAGACATAAGAGGGCAAAGGAGACTGGAGTGCAGGAAGAGTAGTGATGAGGAAGTGGTGCCACAGGATGGAGGACAATAACAGTCACATTTCATAATGCAAATAAGGATTCGGGTCAGACAAACAACTAATGTTGATTGTCACCTAATTAAAAAAAATATATATATCACAGTGCTGAGTATAGCAGTTACCGGGCTCTTTGAAGCAATGTGGAGTTCCATCTAGTAATGAACCAATACCACTGTTGGGATTTTTTTGTTCTTAAGATATGTATAAAACTCCTATATATTGTACTTAATTATGCTGGCTGTCAAGTTCTCCTTGTGTCCTTTTGCTTCCCTTATCAATTTTCTACAATTCCTAGCTTCTGATTTTTAATCATTTCTATCAACTTCCACTTTCTTCCACTTAAAATTGCTTTCAATTCCCCTCTAAACCAGCTTGGTTTTTAAACCAATACAGCCTTTGTTCTCAGTTGCGAGATTGTGGCATCTAGTAAAATGTTCTTTAAAAATTCCCAATTATCATTCACATTTTTCTATATACTTTTTTTCTCCCAACTGATTTGACTCATTGCAGTTTTCAGCTTTGTAAAATTGGCCATTTTAAAACACCACATATATGTTAGCGGTTTAGATTTTATTATATTTACACTTAACAACTGAATGGATACATTTGTGTTAGCGATAGGCCTGGCCCAAAATCCCAGCACCAGTTACCTCCAAGCTTCAAAGAAGACAGGGTATCGATCTGGGCTGTACACCTCTACTGGGCCAAACTGAATCATTAGATCCAACACTCCTGCACTTCAGCAGAGTTCCCATCCCTCTTTCTAACCACAGCAAAGTAGCTCATACATCTAAACGTTAAAGCACTTAGTGGGATGCAGGAAAGGAAACATTTCATAATAACCACTCTTTGCTTTTGTAGCACCTGATCCAATGCCTGCTGAAATCAGTGGAGAGAATCCCATTGATTTCAATCTGCATTGGATCAAAGCCGTGTAGCTCTTCTATTAAAAGCTACTGTATGTTAGCTAAGGGGTGGTGTGGGACACCCTGGGTTAGATGTTCAGCTGGTGTACATTGGCATAGTCCACTGAAGTAAGTGGAGTTATGTGGATTTATACCTGCTGAGGACGTGGACCCTATTATCAAAGATCACTGACTAAGCATCTCAGCCATCTCGAAGTACTAGATACTTCCTACAGGTTGTTCGTTTGACCCCTTGATTTTAAGCTCCTGAGCGTAAACGATGTCTCTCCTTCCCATATCATTTCCCTCATCTCAATTGCTCTGGTTTCATTCCTTGGGCATGTCTGTGACATGGCTTGGGGGGGGTGAGGAATAAACATGCTGTTAAAAGAACATTTGGGAGTGATATGGAAAACCAGCCGATTCCCCTGACAGTAACCAGTGTTGCTCTACAGAGTGTTCTGTCTTCAAAGCACTTTGCAAAATGAGCTAACATCAGTCTCAAACACAGGGCCAGTGCAAGACCTATGGAGCACTTCAACCTCAAAGGCCTTTGTGCTTCCCCTCTGCCCAGGGATGGATTTCACCCGCAAATGAATCAGTCCACACAAAACACACGGCAAGGTAGGACAGGACATGTTATTACCCCCATTGTCCAGGAGGATAGACTGAAATAGTGCAGTTCAGTCCAGCATTGCCAGCTCTTGATATTTTTTGGCGAGGCTTGCAATATTTGGTGTTTTGATTCAAGCCCCAGCTAGAGTCAAATGATTTATATGTGAATCTCAGCATTCAGTATTTTTTTTAAAAAGTTTCTAGCCCTCTGGATTGCGTAGAAAAGCCTAAAAAACATGACCCAAGAGTGACCAAACAGATCAGAAATCCAGTAGGCAAACTAAAACCAAAATGTATTATTTTATTATCTGCTGATTTTTAAGCCAATCTCATGATTTTGGGGAGCCTGGTTCATGACTGTTGAACACTTGTGGTTGACCGGGCTGTGGGGACTCACCTAAAACCAGCAAGAGAGTCGCTGTTATAGCAGAATGCAAACAATAGACAGTAGAAGCCACTACACAGGCTAGATTGTGCCATTTCACTCATGCAAAATTCCTATTGGTTCCAGTGGGACTCTGGTTTTCTGACTGCTGTAGGACCCTATTTATGTGTTGTATGCAATCGGATCAAGCCAAGCCATGGTGTTCTTATCAACAGTGTCCAAGACATGAAAACTTCCAGGAAGTTGTTATTTTGCAGTCAATGGGACAGTGGGCAAGGAGATCAGAGTCAAAGGAGCCCTAGACCCCCTGGATCAGTGGGAGTTTTGCCTGAGTAAGGGGCTGTAGGATGTGGGGCCAATTCATATCATTCAGCATAGAATGAAGTTCCCAAATTGTTTCTCCATTGCACATTGCAATAGGCCCATGGCAGTTCTGCTTACAATAAGCCTCTGCTCAGAGCGACATTACGACGTGCAGCGAAGGACTTCATGACAGGCCTCATCCAAAGCTAACAGAAGCCCAAAGGAGGATTTCCAGTGAGTGCTTCAACAGGTCTGTGATGGGCTGTTTATTCCACACAAGGCAGAGCTAGTAAATTAAGATAATTAACCTGATTGGTTGCACTGCACCTGAAGAAGAGACAGGGCTTGAAGGACAGATTGAAGATAGAGCCCAGCTGGGGAGGAACAGGAGAGAGCGGGTATAAAGCCAGTAAACTGAAAGGGGCTGCAAGGGACATAGGTTGCAGTCACTCCCTGAGAGGACAGAGTTTGAGCTGGTACACCCAGTGTGGGAGAGCCAGAAGCTGTAGGAAGGATTCTAGGGAAAAAGCAACAGGATCAGAGGGAAAGTAGACACAATTGCCAGGTAAAGGGTCCCTGGACTGGAGCCTGGAGTAGTGAGTTCCACTACCAGCCGCTGAGGAAGTGGCACAGTTCAGGCAGTGGAGCACAGAGCGCGTCGGATAGTTGTCCTGTGGGATTTGGTACCCCAGAAGGACTACAGTGAAATGGCTGGAAGGCTACATCACAAAGAAGGCGCACCCCAAGTCCCAGAAAGAGAGACCACTTGGGCAAGGAAAGGGGTGTTGGAGCTGAGTGGAACTAAGCTCCAGCTTTGACCATAGGGAGGCACCCTAGGGGTAAGAGCAGGTCCTATAAGTGGAGAATGCATGTGCAGGTACCATATGCAATTTAATGCTGAGCCCTGGTCCTCATCTGCAAGACTCTTTGTTTGAGTTAGCTCGCTAGTATTTATTTATAATTTCCCAGGAATTTATCAGGGTTCCTTTAACCAGAAGAAAATGGTTCAAAATTAAAACAAAGGGCTGCAGAGGTGGGGTACTCGTGGGGCCATGGGATGGGGTGGGGAGGATGAGTCATCAGTGAAATCTTTGATTCTGCACGAGTGCACCCGTGCTCTGTGCCAGAAAACCACATGCTCCTAGTTGTGAGGAGAAGGAAGCGGGGGTCATGGAAACCCCAAGGACAAAGAAATGAATTAGGGTGCTCCAGAGATGTAGGTAAAATAAGAGGAAATTTAGGAAAGAGAAAATTGAGATGGAATATCAGGAAAATTCTGCCTCACACTGAGATCTAACAGACTGTGGAACAGCCAAAGTGGAGATGTGGACACCCCAAAACTAAATGAAGAAAACATCCTGGGGTGCTGGAAGCATTAGCAGGACACCTGCTCCATGGGTCTAAATTCACGCCTACTGTAATTCCAACATCTTTTCCCGAGAGAAGAGTTTAACAATAGGTTTCCAGAATAGATCTAAACACTCAGGGTCTGATTCAGGAACGCAATTAAGCACACAGTCCCATAGACTTCCATGTGAATTAAGCACATGCTTAAGGGCCTTCCTGGATAGTGATTAATAAAAAATTAAGGGCTTTCTTGGAACAGGCATTGAACAGAAAGAAGCTTTAAAACAATGGAGTGTATACTTAAAGCTTAAATAATATGTAAATACTTCCTGATTCACAGGGGCTTTTTTTCTCCTCCTTACTAAACCCACAGGTCAGTCAAGTGCTTGGCTGGGATCCATCTAGCAGCTTGATTGTTAATTTGGAAAGCTGGAGACCAAGTCAAAGTTAATCCTTTTTGCAGGATTCCCAAAAGCAATTTCCATTCCAGCGAAAGGCCAGTGCAAAGCTGCTTCCGAACACTCTAGAAGTGTGAGCCGTCTGCCTTCGTACAACTGGCTTGGAATAAAATTCATTTTGTCGGGGCACAGTTTCTCCTGTACCTCACAGTTGGTTTAGGAAGTTAATAAGTCCTGGGGAAAGGAAAAGCTTTCTTCCTTTCCTTCTTTTTTCAGGAAAAATACTGGATGGAAAAAAAAAATCTAATTGGCATCTTCAACCAGCGTTAGAGAATTCTGCACGTTTACAAATGAAAGCAAATTATACTTTAAAGTGGAGAGGAGCTAAAATCAACTTGCAGTTTCAAACACTAAGGAAGTTCTGAACTTTCTAATCCAAATTCCAGGGTCAACCAGAATTGACACCCATGATGTCAACAGCGATGGTGGTTTGGGCAATTTTGGCACCTATCCCCTTAGGAACCTGAATAAGGCCACCAGACTAACGAGCCTTATCACACAAGCCGCTAAACACCCAACAGACAATAATGCCTTTCAGGGATCAATCCAGTGGATTTAGGCCAGATTCTGCTCTCAGTTACATTAATTTAAACCCAGAGTGACCCCACTGAAGTCACTTTGGATTTAAATTGATATAACTGAGAGCAGAATTGGGCCTCTAGAATTGAAAGAAGATTCATCTAGGCTCCATCACTGAAAGCCAGTCAGTGTCCTGAATCTCTAAATGTTCTGCCAGCTGGTGCAATTGGTGTAACTCTATTCAAGACAATGTAGCTGAGGCTCCAGCCCCATACCTAGTTCTTATCTACCACTTTTCGTCTGCCGATCTCAAGGAGTTTTACAAAAGGAGTAAATATCATTAGCCCCATTTTACAGATGGGGAAACTGAGTCACAGAGTGGCAAAATGACTGGGCCAAGGTCACCCAGAAAGCAATTAGCAGAGATGAGGCCAGAACCCAGGTTTTCCCAATCCAGTCCAGCGATCTAGTCACTAAACAACAGTACTTCTCAATCAATCACTATGCCCATACATCCCTTAAGTGATTTAGGATCCTAAGTTAATGTAGATAGTTACAAAAGCTTTCCAGAGCCGTTGTAAAGAATAATATGAAAAGTTCCATTTCAACTCAGCTGGGTCCAGCCAGCACAACACAGCTACAGCTACAGCTACCCTCAGTGTATTTGCCTAGGTCCAAGGTCACAGAGACACATGTTCTTTGTGAACCATGATGTTCTTCCCCCCAACCAGGAATATTCGTCAGCACACGGTTATCACCCAACACAGAGTTTAAAGTGGGATTTAACTGGGATGTAAGCTTTGTGTTGGAGCCCTGAATTTCATCCAACCGCAGCTGCTTCTACATAACCTTGGCTTCAAACCCTTTTCTCACACCACTCTCCGCATCATGTATCTGGCACTGCAAAAAACAGCTCTATGCCGATAGGGAAGAATCTATTATTAGATTAGCAACTTTTATTAAATTAACTCTTTTTTAAAAAAAGACGGCTATCGATCCACTTAGCCCGAGCACCGACACTGAATCCTGAGGAAGGATATTAATTTTTCAGAGGCTTATAACTCAAAATCAGCTTGGCTGATTTGCTTCAGATTTTAAACAAATGAAATAAAGGCACCGCTGACCTGAGAATCGACTGAGGAATTATCCGGCATCAGGGAAGCTTTTTGTGGGGGGAGAAAGTTGTAAGAAGGGTAAAAATGAGGACTTCACCCAGCTGGGAATCCACAATCATGTCTAAGTGAACTGAAGCATTTCACAAAGGACAAGGTTACTTACTATCTGCAAATTAGCCACAGAAAAACGAAAGAGCCCATATGCAGCTTCCAGTCTGAAACCTTAATTAACATAAACCATGTTAAAATGCATAAGGAAATGCATATTGCCATTGAAATAAAGCATATGGCTGGCTGAATACCCCTAAGATTATCTGCAGATAATCTTTTCAGACACCATAAACACAGCTGACGCTGAGCCTAACAACTTCCTTCAGAAGGCCAGCGCATTCCACTGAAGCGGAAACTCACAACTTCCAAGCAGCAGTGGCCTTTTACCCCATTCCAGCTCTGGGTCTGAAATGCATGCACAAAACCAGCGCACAAGGCTGATTATTGATCTGTATCTACTTGCTCTACATCAACGCTGTCTATCTAATATAGAGTCTGAAACTCAAATCTTGTACAACACCTAGCAAAATGGGTTCCTAAAGGCTACCACAATAAAAATAATTAATAATAATAATATCTCGGAGGCTTTAGTCCACATTTGCAGTCTTGCCATCCCCAAGTGCTCAAAAAGCAGGAGTTGGAAAAATCAGGAAGTTTGGAGATCAGGAAAATGGAGATTCTCGTGTAAAACACATGACTCCAGGAGCTGGGGCTTGAAGAAAAACACCAAATACGGTGAGACTCTCGATAAAATCCCCAAAGTTGGCATGCTGGATGTGTCTGTCTCCATCATGCCTGCCTGCTGGTTAATTACCCGAGGAGACCACTGAGCGTGCCACTCATGCTGGGCCAGCTGTGCACCACTCCAGCCTCTTAACCTCTGCTCCATTTTATGCTGGCTGCCCATGACTGCAAGAAACCAATATGGCAGCTAGGGACCACATAACTGGCTGCAGGAAGGAGGCGGTATAGGAGCAGATATGCTGGCTCTACACCCCTGGGCTGGAAAGGTTTTCCTGTGGTTAGCTACAATACTTTTATGGCTACTGTGAGCCCAAAGCAGAAAACCTAAGCCATGATGTATTAGACTGTAGAAAAGTCTCCTGGCGGAAGAGGTGGAAGCACCATTGTAAGGAATTACAGTTATTGCTTGAAACACTTAAAACGAGACGGAGCGAAACACTGGAGAGCGTGCTGTAGGGAACCATTGGCACTGGTCACAAGGTCAGTGGAGCCTCTCCAGCTGGGATGTCTAAGGCTCCACTCAGGCAAACGAGAAGATTAGAGCAGAGTGTGATACATCTGCCTTCATCCCAGTTCTAGGTGCCATTCATAGAACCGTAGCAGATGAGGGCTGGAAGGGACTCAGGAGGTATCTAGTCCAACCCCTGCTCAAAGCAGGGCTAACCCCAACTAAATCATCCCAGCCAGGGCTTTGTCAAGCTGGGCCTTAAAAGCCTCTAAGGAGAGAGATTCCACCCCCTCCTCAGGTAACCCATTCCAGTGCTTCGAAAACCTTCCTAGTGACAAAGATTTTCCTAATATCCAACCTCGAACTTCCCCACTGCAACTTGAGACCGTTGCTCCTTGTTCTGTCATCTGCCACCACTGAGAACAGCCTAGCTCCAGTCTCCCTGGAACCCCCTTTAAGGTAGTAGAGGGCTGCTATCAAATCCCCCCCATTCTTCTCTTCTGCAGACTAAATAAGCCTAGTTCCCTCAGCCTCTCCTCATAAGTCATGTGCTCCAGCCCCCTCATCATTTTCCTTGCTCTCCTCTGGACTCTTTCCAATTTGTCCACAACCTTCCTCTAGTGGAGAGCCCAAAACTGGGCACAGTACTCCATACGAGGCCTCACCAGTGCCGAACAGAGGGGAATCACGTCCCTCGGTCTGCTGGCAATGCTCCTACTAATACAGCCCAATTTGCCATTAGCCTTCTTGGCAATAGGGGCACACTGTTGACTCCCCGGTTATTATCCCAGCAGAGTAGCTTTTCTAGATGCAGGGTCCACCTATGCCGAGGCAGCTGCTCTGGAGTCCCAAACTATACATTTGCACATGCACGTTTCAGTGGTGGCTTCAAAACCAGGACAGCAGCAGGACTTCACAGCGCAGCCTATCGACCACTCACAACACCGCACCGCAGGGCATTCTCAAACATGCTCTTAATTCATGAGCACAAATAGAACAAAAGCAAGTTTCCCCAGTAAATTTAACCTGGCATCCCCAGATCTTATATGTGCTTTTCACCTCTAATTTCTCAGTTGCCATGTGGAGCAGAATATGGCCCAGGCATGAATCTACAAAGGATTGTGGGAGGTACCACCGAGTCATATCCTAAACACAGCCTTTCTGGTGCTAGGAATAATCATAATGGATTATGTCCAAAGCTATCCTCTCACCCACCTGCTTAAAAGAGCACATCATTTCCTGACAGTCAATTCCTGATATTTTCCACAAGGCACTTCTCTCACCCCCATAAAACTGCTGGTCCTCCTGAGAACTCTCGAGAGCTCAGGCTTCTAGAGATTTTGGAAAGTTTTCTTCATAATGTAAACTCCAATACGTGGCATATCCTAGCTCTGAAAGCTAGCCCTGAAATACCTTCATCGAAAGTTGTTCTGTTGGAGAAATAGTCAAAAAGCAGCATACACAGTACAGCCCACGTTTATAAGAAGGCCCTGGTGGACATCCTGAATCTCTGGGGAAATCACATTTGGGATGAATGGTGAAAATGGCCCTTGGCTTTACTATGTGTGAAAAGCTGCCGCAAGAAGGGACAAAATGCAACTACCGTGAAACACCTAGAAAACCCAAACTTCGATTAATCACAGCTGCACAAAGGAATGAAATCAATGGGAGTTAGGTTCTTAAATATCTTTGAGGATCTGGGCCTTGGATACTACAGTGATGACGGCCAAATAGAGAGGGAGAGAGAGAGGTTCAGATCCTATTTCACATACATTTTGCTGGCTACATGACATCACGGAGAAATCTTGCTATAGAGAGGGAGCGATGACACAAGCTGAAGGTACCATTCACTTCCCACTCGCACTAGAGCTCATCAGACAAAAAGGACAGTTAGCTGGCACTGGAAGAAGGAAACAAGTATCGTCACATTGTTGTTAATGCTTAAAACATACAGCTAATCATAGAAGTTAGAGAGGGATCCTTCAACTGGTACAGTCCTGCCTCTTCAGTATTATGCTCATCCAGCTGGAGATTTCAAGTCCTGCATGGTGAATTCCACTGCAAGACACTGTAAAAAACAATAATGTCCCTTCCTGCAGGGGAAGCGGAATTGTAAAGGGGCCAGAAATGTGGGCTATCAGTTCTCAGGGGCTTTTGGTTAAGGCGCGTGACTGGGTTCAGTTTGTGGCTCTGCCACAGAATCACTGGGTGACCTTTGGCAAGTCACTTAATCACTCTGTGCCTCAGTTCCCCACCTATAGCAAGGGCGTACCAATTTTTCCTTTTCCTCATCCCTTTACTGTCTTGTCTGTTTAAACTGCATGGTCATTGAGACATGGTCTGCCTCTTAATACATGTATGTATAGAATCTACCTAAATGGGGCCCAGATCTTAGCTTACGCTTCTGAGTGCTACTGTACAACAAACATTAGTAAGACCCAGTCCCTGACTCAAAGAGTACACGTGACCCGAGGAGCGAGCCAGTAAGAGCACTGGCTCTCGCAGAACAATCAACACTAGTTCCTCCAGGTAATACTGAATACTGTTTCCCAGAAACCTAAATCACCAGCTTTGAAGGGCTTAGTGCCAGACTACGTAATAAAGAGACAAGATGAAATAAATCAAGCAAATGAGAGAGGGGCCAGTGGGAGGGGGAGGACGGGTAAAGAAATTAAATCAAGAAGCCAAACTAAGGTGCTGCAGGCAAAGATGAAGATGCTGGATTAAAGATTAATCGTAACTGAGAGGGGGATGCAGTTATTTAAAGGCCCAGATGTCTGCAATGCACTCAGCAAAACCCACAGAAATCTCCCCGGAGTAAAGTCTTCATAGATGCAACCGGATCAGGGTTGCGTCAGCACCTGGTCCCAAGAACTCTTCTTTTCATGCATGCGCCATTGTTTCCAGTTTCAGATGAGAATTAAAAGTGGAGCAAGGGGTCTCATCCTTAAAGGGGAAAGTGCTATGCCAGCTGGGCAAACAAACATGGGCAAAATTGCAGGGGTACATGGACAGGCCAGGCTGAGGTTGCTTGGAAAATCTAGCCCTACATATTGCAACAATCTAACTACTATGTATGTGTTACCCTTGAAATCGCAAAGGTTCAACTGTGTCAGAGGCCCTGTACTGCAAACAGCTAAAGGGGATTCTCCTTTCCCCAGAAAGGTGACATTCTGGCATCTCTTTTACAGCAGCAAAATTGTGTCTTGTAATAGAATGTCCAATAGATTACCTGCCTTACTTTTGGGAATGTCGGGATGAGGCTCTGGGGCAGGAGAGCTTTTTTATTTATTGCTTTAATTTTTTTTAAAAGAAAAGCAATCCCACAGTGGCTTTCTAACATCTTGATACTGCCTCCCTGGCAGTATAAGGCCCTTTCGATCACTGTTTGGACCATTCCAAGAACTGTTCTCTTCGGCTTGCTTGGTATGGTCCAAAAGAGCACACGACCAGCATTTTGTGCAGTCAGAGAGAGCTTTAGTCTGAGTACTGAAAAAGTAACAATCCTGGTGATCAGAACCTCTTGGGCGCATCCAAACCCCAGTAAAATACATGGGTGAACTGAGTGTACCTTGAAACAGGCCTGCAGATAGTCTGGATAATGGCGACATCAAGGAATTGTAAGATAGCAGAACAGCGAAGCACAGAAGCAGTTCTAAAAGCAGGGAGGTTCAGATAAGAAATTCTTCTTTACCTTATGAAGGATATGCCTCTGTTGTCAATGCTCCTTTCATGCTCTTTGCCATCTGTTTGCTCTATGATCCTCAGAAGGAACTGTCCACACAGGGCGAAGCCAATGTTGCCAGGACGCTCAATTCCACGTGGCATTTTAAACTGTCTTTTCCAATTTGTTTGCATAAAGCTTTGGTTTCTGTTTCTGGAAGATCATCGATTCTTGTCACCGAACTGCTGAATAGCGTCCTGGCCGCATCGTTGTTCTGCACTTGTGACAACTCCTGATGCCTGACACTTGGGGTTACTTTGCTATGGTTTTTAATTTTTTGAAATGCCAAGAAAAAACCACAGTGGGACGGGATGTATTCAAAATGGAGCTGATTCCAATCTGCCTTACACCTGGTGTAATGCCAGGGAGCTAACTGAGTTACTCCTGATTTACATCAGTGCAACTGAAAGGCAATCCCTGTGAATAACAGCAGATGAGCCAGGTGCTCTAGTGTTGATGCAGCTGCAATGAGGGAGAAGCCAGATACCCTTGTATTGTGATGGATTAACTGGCGAATAGGATAGATGCATTAGTGCTGATGTAGCTATACAATGAATGGGCCATAAATGCTAGCAACTGGCTTTCTGGGGATGTTAATTTCACCCCCTCTCCACTTGCCTGGCCCCTGCCCCTCAGGAGAATACCCTTGTAAAAAGGCAGGTGATATTGCCAGTGCAATCATCCCTTGGGGTTTCTGCCAGAGCTCGTGCAGGGGAGAAAGCTTTAGTTTATGGCCAGCGCTCCAATGGACTGAAGCAGCTCCCCCACTGATTGCCCTGAGCGTATCCCCTCTCTGCAAAGCAACATCCATCCTCTGGTCTCCGCTGGTTTCCTTCCCCCTCCCTCCCCCCGATCATCCTTGTGCTACTGCGTTCTGGACAGGTATTTAACCACATTACTGGTGTGAACAGGATTCCCGTGGACAGGGTCCATGTCACGCACCTGCAGCTCTTTAGAAACAACAAAGACCCCACTCAGGAGATTGTGACTCGTATCCAAGCCCCACCACCATGGACAGTATTTTGTCATGATTAAAAGTGCACAATGGAAGCTCTATGGCAGAGTGATATGCTAAACCTCAGGCATCAAAACCCAGGACCTTATATATCTACGGCTTCCCTCACACAGTTCTGCCAGGGATCGTGGCCTGGAAGGACAGGAGGTGAGATGATCATTCAGTCTCCAGGCCTATCTTGGCTGAGGTGAACAATCAAGCCTGCCAATCAGAGGCAGTTGCAGGGTTGGTCAAACTGAACTGAGACCCACCAAATTCGTTTCATACGGGCTACTGAGCTGTCATCAGATTTACACTGAGGATTTCCTCCTCAGCCGGGTCCTACAGAGCAGGAAGCAGGTGTTCCACAGAGGTGGAAGAAAGACATACTGGCATCTGATCAGCCACATGGATGGGGAAGAAACTAGGAGCAGCGTAATGCAACGCCTCTTCTTTCTGAAGTATCTCTGACTTGAGATCACAAATGTTTTGCACTACAGTAAAGCAGGCTGAATATGGGATAATAAATTCCCAGGCTTGTTACTGAAAACTTATTTAATTCAAACCATCCTGGGCCGGATTCTCTGCTCCCCCCCCCAACACCTTGTGTAGCCATCTGTACTAGAGCAAAGTAAGGGTAAGCTGCTCTCAGTCATTTACAAACCATTGCACAATGATACAAATGACTACCCAAGGTGCAAGGCAATGAAGAATCACAGTGGCCTCTACCCACGCATCCTTTCCCTCTACTTTATCCCTCTAGCTAGTTTATAGTACACATTGGAAACACAGACTAAAAAGAATTCTCTAGGCATCAGGGAAAGCTAATTCCATACCTACCTCCCAACATGCCTTTCCTCCAGCCAATCAGCTTGTTCAAAACTGAGACAGATGCAGCAGCATCTGTACAAACTTCTGCCAAACTGTCAGCTGTGTTTCGCACCTTGGCGGTAATCTTTGCTGCAGGGATGACTGCGTGAGGGCTAGGAAAGAATTTGCCCAAAGGGGAACTTCCTGTTGTCACTTGGTACAGGGACACTGAACCATCCTTTCAGCAGGTGAATACCAGCCAATGATGTGGCAGTGGAAAAGAGGAGAATCCTGGATAAACCAACTCTCATGGTCCCCAGATGTTCCCCATGCATGACATGCAGCGTCATGAACATCCTTTTACATGAATCTAGAATCATGCAGCAGAATTCCCCATTGCAGACAGTTTTAACTGGATACACTATCTATCCATCCATCCATCCATCCATCCTCCTGCTCTCATTATCCATACATTTGTACCCTACACATCACCATGATATCTATCTAGTTGCCAAACACTCACAGGGCCTCTTCCACCCCTTTGCCCCGGGCAGAGTGTGGATGTGTACCAAAATCCTGCTCCTGCTTCCACGGAAGTCAACAGCCAAGCTCCCAGACGCCAAGTGTACCTCTCCTGGCCCTGCAGGATACACGCAGCTCCCTCTGAAGTTGCTGGAAGGTATTTGTGTCTTATGACATGCAAATCAGGCCCCCACTGAGTCCAACGGAGCAGCATTGGGCCTGCCGTTCGCTAATTTGCTGTCATCAGTCACTAGCTCGGTGACTTTGAAGCGCTGCAAGTCACTTGATTTTTTTCTTGCAGTGATTTCTAAGGGGTTCTCAGACACAGCACTTCTAACACCAGACTCCACGCAGTGATCCCAAGGGCCGGCCTTTCTAAGCTTTGCCCATATAGCCACACTAGTAAAGCGATAGAAGCAAGGTCTCCTAGCATAGATGCAGTTTATATCAGGAAAGGAGGGTTTTTGCCGTTACATTTTTACCAGTTCCCTGAGTGAAATAAGCTCTACTGGGCAAAGCCCTTTTTGTTTTGCCGGTATAACTGTGTTTACACTAGGGGTTTTGCTGGTATAGAAATGCCAGTAAACAACCACACACAGCCAAGGTGACATTGCTGGCCCAGCATAACTCACTAGTGAAGACCTGGCTTAAACCCACTGACGCCCACGGAGTAGTGAGAGTATAAAAGGGAGATTGCCACATTGGTCAGGCCCTTGCGATTTTTTCCTTGAAGTGTCACTATGGTCAGGAAAGTTAAAAGAGCACTTTCATACTCAACAAGGGCCAGTGGTCAGAGCACTTGACGAGGACTTGGGTGCTTGTGTCTTCATTCCATTGACAGTCGATGGGATCTAAGTGCCCGAATCCCTATTGAAAATGGGAATTGGCTTCTAAACCAGAGAGATGATTTGATGCTGAGTACAGCAACACCTCATGCCTTTAAAAATCTGGGCCTGAACTGCTCTGTGTCTCAGTTTTCCCATCTGTACAATGGGCGTAACAGCACAGCCCTGCTTCAAGGTGGGTTGGGAGGACAAATATATTAAAGTTCACGAGGTGCTCAGATTCTATGGGGCCTAGAAGTACATTAGATAGACAGACAGATATAGCACAGCTCTGCTTGCTGTATGTCTTTGAGTCCTCATTACGACAGGTGTGCAGCACCCACATTTCCCACTGATGTCGCCCCTCAGGGGTCATGCCTACAAGCAAGTTTGCTTTCCTCCCAGCTCTGCAGAGCCCTTGTGTCTAGGAGAGATCCAGCTGGAGCCCCTTCCATCTCACTGCTCAGCTAAGGGCCAACATGGAAATCTCCGTCAGGGGCAAGGATGTGAGAAGCAGCCATGGCTCAGTTGCTTCTCAGCTCTCAGAGGGCATTGGCAGCACTGGCAATCAGCAAAAACAGCTTTCAGCTTGTCAGCTGAGCAAGCTGGAACTGGCTGGCATCAAGGGAAAAGAAATACACAACTCCACATTGTCTCTCCAGAGATGTCACTTCTGTGGCTCTTCTCGCACGTTAAACGGAGATAAACACAGCAACCTTGGGACATGTCTTTTTATAGCTAAAAGAACAAGGTGAGCCCGTTTGCACCGTGCATGCCGTTACACCAGTAGGACTCCAAAGAGGGTAATGGGGTCACTCTGGATTCACACCCCGCTCACTAAGCGTAGAACAAGCCCTTCAGCTTGCCTTTAAAAGCTGCACACACCAGGCATCTCTCATATTTAGGAGTCTCAAGCACTTTTGACAGGGGGCCTTGGAATCCCAGAGGTAAAGCGGAAACTGTCAGCTCCTAGAAACGATATCGTTCAGCTGAAATTTTTCAAAACACCTTTTGCTTTTCCTATATCCCCTCCCCTACTGACTTTGATAATGGCTTAAAGCAACATGGACAATACAGCCCCAGATCCCAATTTGCCTACTAAACCATGTCGAAAAAAATGAAAACTTGTATTTAAAACCAAATAATTCTAGCATTTCTGGTCACAAAGCCAGTCCTCCACATGTATTCCAATGATCGTATGTGCCTGAGGCTGCAGATAACCTGGAACCATAACCCTAAAAGAGATGTGACCTTCGGGTGTTAACTCTGAACCCTAGTGA
This sequence comes from Mesoclemmys tuberculata, assembly GCA_007922155.1. Lineage (NCBI taxonomy): Eukaryota > Metazoa > Chordata > Testudines > Chelidae > Mesoclemmys > Mesoclemmys tuberculata. The sequence continues at coordinate 13,758,132 of ML675632.1, read as the reverse complement.
TGACAATAGTAATGTCCCTGTTGCTAACACTTTTTCTTCTGCTTATTCAAAGGGGAAATGCAAGTACAGCTGGGAAGCAGGGACCAGACTTCTGGCTCTTTAGCTCCAAAACCACAAGCCTCTACCACATGGGCTAATGAACATGAACAAATTTCCAGTCACCTTTGCTCTGGCCTCTCTGGAGGAGGGAAAGAGGAGAGTTATGTCAAGTTACACTTGCTGAGGATTTGGCCCCTCTGTGTATGTTTCATCCCTTCATATCATCCTGTCAGTGCTCGTTCCCTGTTTGTTTGCATTCGTGAATAACTAATAACTTCTCTGTAAAACTTGACAGAAATTTCTTCTCTCCCCCATAAATATATACCTGCGACCACATGTATGTTTCCAGCTAGGGCCCCAATCCTGAAGAATTTCCCCCCTGTAATTGTACAGATCCTGACTGACTTCAGTAGGCTCCATGTCTGTCCAAGCATCTGCCCACGGGGAAGTAAACGGCCTGCTCCCAGAGCCACAGATCCAAGTGCAAGAGCGCGTCCCTTATTTGCAGCTCAAGAGCCAGAGATTCTCCCGTGTATATTTCAGCTGCTCTGTGCCACCCAAGAGCTGCAAATATCAGTTGGGAAAACATCAGCTGCATACCTGGCACCAGGCGTGACAGATTAAAATAAATCAATAAAATAACACTATTACGCTCTTAATTATCGTCATCAGGCCAAATCTGTGTTGGTAGCGAACCCTTGCAGCGCCCATGGCTCCCAGGAACACTGAGTGTGGTCAGCAGATACTCGGGCTTTCTGAGGGGATGATCTATCATTAAATAATAAAAATTAAATTAAATAAAATAAATAAAACAATAGCAACATTTCCCCAGATATTCCCTGCCCTGTAATTTCAGGAGGCCCTGTTCTCCTACCAAAGAGTATAAATAATTTCCATCAAGTCAACTGGGTGGCAGTGGGGCCCAATGGATAGAGCCCCAACTAGGAGGCTTGGGATCTTCTCTTGGCTCTTTCATCAGCTTTCTGGGTGACGGCGGGTGAATTGCGCTCTGTCCCTGTTTTCCTATCTAACGAATTGGAATAATGATATTTTACCTCCTTTTGAACTCTGTGCATGGCAAGAGCTAGGTGTTATTGTTAGTATTGATTGCCATCCTTGTGACCTGGGCAAATTTGCTGTGAGTCCAGCACGTGAAGTTGGTTACGCTGGATAGCAGAGAACTGGAATCTTTGCCAGCAGGCCAGCTGCCTGCATTCAGGACATCAGACAGCGACTATGTGCAGATGGATCTTAAATTAAATCTGGGCATGCACTGGGCCAAACTCGTCCCTACTGTAACTCCATTGGCGCCAGCGGCGTTTCTGCAGGGATGAATTTGGTCTTACGGAGAGACAAGCAGCACATCCCTGCTGCCAGATTCACTGTCATACAAAGGTGGAGGGTATACGTTAAATGATTTTGAGAGGCAGCTTTAGCCTAAAGCAGAGGCCAGCTCAGGAAGATTAATACGCATCGTCAGGGAGTCATTATTGTAATTGGATCAAAGTATTTGCAAAACATCGGCGAGGGCCTTGACAAGTTTGAAAATCATTACATGCAGCGTTACCTCTCAGAGCCCCTAATGGCGCCTTCTGGCATCGCTGTGCCAGTTGTTTTTCTTCCTACAGATGCTGGCTGAGGGTTAAAGTGCATTCCAATAAATCCCACGGCCAGGGCAAAGAGGAACTGTCCTTTCAGCACCAAGCATTCATTCTCTCTGTCTGCAGGCAAAGTGCTTTGTCTAACAGGCTTTCTCCCTTTTAAGGAAACTGGAATGTGCCCACCCTGTACATTTTGATGATCTCACGTTCACATTCCCCAGCAATAGGTCAGCAGCAAGCCAGCTCTTTCCCCGTGGTAGCAGGAGACTGGCGGACTCGATATTGATCGGGCCGTCAGAACTGGCTCACTGATGCCTGTATTCCCTCATCTGCTTTGCCATTCAGCTAAGAAGCCACTTTTAACCTAATGTAGCCATCAGAAGACATGCTTTGGCCTGGTCTGTTATGTTGGGGGGGGTGTTGTGTTATTTGACGTTTCCGTTAGTGAATGGTTGTACTGGGTTCTGAGTCGGTAAAGTCCGACTTGGGTTCTGTGAGAACAGAACCAAACAGAATAGAGATTTTCTTGCTTGCTACTCTTCAAATTACAAATGAGATGTGATGGGCAACACTAACAAGGTTTGAATCGGAAAATAAAGTTCAGATCATAAAGTAACACTTAATAATAAAATAATCCTTATGATTAGCATGTATACAGAGACTTTCCTTCCTGGATCCCAAGTAGCTTCACTTTCTCCTCAGATCCCAGCGCACCCTTTCCTGGGATGTTTCATATGTGAGATTTTATTTCAGATTTTAGATGTGAGATCTTATATATGAGATTTTATTTCAGTCTCCTAACCTGAAGCAGGACACGCAGAAGCACATGCAAAAGAAAAATAAGTCATTTGACAGAAAAAAGCAAGGCAAACATACAGACTTCTCCAGTCCTTCCAAAAAGTTTGCTCCCAATTTGTGTGGAAAGGTTGGTCAGATCTCTTCATCCGCACCACTCAACCCCTCTGTACATTCACAACCAGACACGGCTTTTATAAACGTTTCTGTATCTCCTTAGACATTAGCCTGCACTAGTCTTCACTGTAGTGGAAGATGCCCTTAATGCCTATAGTGAAAGGAAAGCTTCTTTTCTCTGTGCTGGTTTGTTCTTTTCACCCCCACAGAACTGTATTCCAGCTTAACAAACCGGAGCGCCCCGCTGCGTCTGAGGTTGTGATGTTGCCCTCTAGTGGCTGGTCCACAGAGAGGCTAAGGGGCTTGCTGTTAGGAAGGAACTAAGAGCGTTCTTTAGCCCATGTGGTAGAGGCTTGTGGTTTTGGAGCTAAAGAGCCAGAAGTCTGGTCCCTGCTCCCCAGCTGTACTTGCACATGAGTTTTGAGAGCAAACCTGGCCCAGTCCTAGGTTGGTTTACCATTCCGGACTGAAACTGTGTGAAATTCGTGGCTTTACTGGATTCACAAGGTGATATTCAGCCATTTCAATGGCATGTACTGAACCCCAAACCGAAGATGAGCAAATGCAGGGGAATCCTGGGGATGGGGAAACTCAGACACACAGAGGAGAAGTGACTTGTCTAAGCCGTGACATCAGATCGGCTCTGAGACCTGGGCTCAGTCTGATGCGCTAGACTGCCTTTCCCTGTGGTCGATGTGGGCATTCCATTTCTGGGATCCAGCTCATTGCGATGCTTACTCCTCTGCTATGTCCATGGAATCACAGAATATTAGAGTAGGGAGGGACCTCAGGAGGTATCTAGACCCACCCCCTGCCCAAAGCAGGACTATCTTCAGCTAAATCATCCCAGCCAGGGTTTTGCCAAGCCACAGCTTAAAAACCTCTAAAGATGGAGATGCCACCACCTCCCTAGGTAACCCATTCCAATGCTTCACCACCCTCTTAGTGAAAAACTTTTTCCTAATGTCCAACCTAGACCTCCCCCACTGCAACTTGAGACCATTGCTCCTTGTTCTGTCACCTGCCACCACTGAAAACAGCCTCACTCCACCCTCCCTCAAACCCCCTTTCAGGTAGTTAAAGGCTGCTTTCAAATCCCCCCTCATTCTTCTCTTCTGCAGACTAAACAGGCCTAGTTCTTTCAGCATCTCCTCATAAGTCTTGTGCTCCAGCCCCCTCATCATTTTTGTTGCCCTCCGCTGGACTCTCTCCAACTTGTCCTCATCTTTTTTGTAGTGGGGGGCCCAAAACTGGACACAATACTCGAAATGTGGCCTCACCAATGCCGAATAGAGGGGAATAATCACTTCCCTCCATCTGCTGGCAATGCTCTTACTAATGCAGCCCAATATGCCATTAGCCTTCTTGGCAACCAGGGCACACTGCTGACTCATATCCAGCTTTTTATCCACTGTACCCCCCCAGATCCTTTTCTGCAGAACTGCTGCCTAGCTTGTCGGTCCCCAGTCTGTAGCTGTGCATGGGATTCTTCCATCCTAAGTGCAGGACTCTGCACTTGTCCTTGTTGAACCTCATCAGATTTCTTTTGGCCCAATCCTCCAATTTGTTTAAGTCCTTCCGTATCCTATCCCTCCCTTCCTGGGTATCTACCACTCCCCCTAGCTTAGTGTCATCTGCAAACTTGCTGAGGGTGCAATCTACCCCCTCTTCCAGATCATTAATGAAGATGTTGAACAAAACCAGCCCCAGGACCGACCCCTGGGGCACTCCACTTGTGACTGGCTGCCAGCTAGACATGGAGCCATTGATCACTACTCATTAAGCCCTATGATCTAGACAATTCTCTATCTATTTTGTAGTCCATTCATCCAACCCATACTTTTTTAACTTGCTGATAAGAATACTGTGGGAGACTGTATCAAAAGCTTTGCTAACGTCAAGGTATATCACGTCCACCGCTCTCCCCTCATCCACAGAACCAGTCACCTCTTCATAGAAAGCAATCAGGTTGGTCAGGCACGACTTTCCCTTGGTGAATCCATGTTGACTGCTCCTGATCACCTGCCTCTCTTTTAAGTGCCTTAAAATGGATTCCTTGAGGACCTGCTCCATGATTTTTCCAGGGGTTTAGGTGAGGCTGACCGGCCTATAGTTCCCTGGATCCTCTTTCTTCCCTTTCTTGAAGATGGGCACTATATTTGCCTTTTTCCAGTCATCTGGGACCTCTCCCTGTTGCCACGAACTTTCAAAGATAATAGCCAAGGGCTCTGAAATCACATCAGCTAACTCCCTCAGCACCCTCGGGTGCATTGCATCTGGCCCCATGGACTTGTGTACGTCCAATCTTTCTAAATAGTCCTGGACCTGTTCCTTCAGCACTGCGGGATGTTCACCTCCTCCCCATTCTGTGCCGCCCAGTGCAGTAGTCTGGGAGCTGACCTCGTCTGTGAAGTCAGAGGCAAAAAAGGCATTGAGTGCCTCAGCTTTCTCCACATCCTCTGTCACTAGGTTGCCTCCCCCATTCTGTAAGGGGCCCACACTTTCCTTAATCTTCCTCTTGTTGCTAACATACCTGTAACATATTCTCTCAAAAGAGACACCAGGCTAAGCTTCAAAGGATCGTACAAGGACCAGGTCTTCCCCAAGCTGTAGGGTGTTTGGATCTGAGGGCTTGGTTCAGCCCAAACGACGAAGGGAACTGTGAAGCCCTGCTCTGCGTGGGAGCAACCCTAAAGTCCAGGGTTGCAGGACCTGGGGATTAGGTCGAAATGTAACAACTGCTGTGCTGTCAATGATAAGAGAGACGGGGGAATTTGGCTCGGAAGGACGGAGAACCTTGTGTTGCTGCTAGAGGGGATTGGAGCCTCCATTTAAATACATGCAAAGAGGTTTAGTCACTAGCAAACAGAGTCTTGGCTCCTTGAGCCCTATGATCACTAATCTGCCCTGACACACATCCGACTGATTCTGACCAGACTCCTTCGGCGCGGGAGGGCTACTTGCATGAATAAAGGTGGCAGAAGCAGGCTCACAGCTGAAACTAAGCACATGCAAGTTGAATGACTTTATGCTGCAGTATGAGTCCCTTTGAGACTTTTGCCAGTATGTGAGACTGAGAGAGAGGTGCTGAGCACCCAGTTCCCCAGAAGCCAACGGACATTGCATATGCTCAGCACCGTCTAGGATCGGGTCCTCAGGCTGCCGTAAGTTTGCATCAGATATGAATTGCACTGGCTATTGAGCTGTTGAGGGCAGGGACAAGGTTTTCTCCCCATCACCCTTTCCTCGGAGCTGCATGGCTATGCCTGGCAGCACCCGGGGCTGCAAGTCAGCCCTCACAACGGCACACAGAGACCATTGAAAAGCAGCCTGCAATGTATTAGACATTCCCAGCACATACAAGGTAAGCCACATAGGCAACAATGAGCTCCAAGCAAGATGCAGAAGGCCAATGCACTCGGTGAATTCCTTTCCCATCGTTGAACCAACACCCTCACATGCCTCGTCCCTGACTGCCCAGGCTGTAAAAGGCAAGGCACAGCTGGGACTGCCACCGTGTGCCACAGAACGCAATCAGCTGGCCTGATTCTTTTGAAACATGATGCCACAGGGGAGTGTGAGACAGCTGAACTGATCCCCGTTTAGCCACCAAGGGGCTGGGAGGAAAAGGACATTGTGCCGTAAGAATAACACACTGTATCGGAGGAACAGGCAGAAGTACACCCCTGCTCTCAGGAGCACACCTATAACATAGGCCTACACGCTCACCGGTGCACGTATAGAGCTATCCAAACACCCACGCCTACACAGGCGGGCACGCACACCGATTGCAGGGACCCACAGCCATGCACACCCGCACACCCAGGCGCACACTCAGCGCAGGCCCCACACGTCCACACATCCGTCTGCACTCGAAGGCGCACGCCCATGCCAGCATGCCTGGGACCACGCCATCACCGTGCCCCGTCACGGCTTTCTGTCGTTGGAACCCAACCAGCAAAGATGCCCCATTCATAGAAGATGCCTCCGCCCCCCGCCCATCTTCCCCTTAGGTGGGAGGTTTCCAGGCCATCTCCAGTTTAATGATTGGAGCTAATTTCTTCCTTTCTACAGCCAGTCACCCTCCCAGGTGACCCTTGCGGATCTGTGCAGCAAAAGGGGTGACGCAACCTTCAAGCATGACAACCCTTGATGAGTCCCATTTAAACGGTGCAGCCAGAGACCTGAGACCCAAACGCTGGATGCTGCCCAAGTTTCTCATAAAACCAGCCCTTCAAGAGCGAGGCTGAGAGGGGTTCCGAACCTTTGAAACCTTCTCTGTCTCAGCTTCCCTCCCTGCCTCGAGCCATTAAACCTTAGTACATTGGTCAGGCAGCAGACGCCCGGTATTGCACAGCACCCGCTTCTCCTGCAGCCTGCCCCAGGGAAGGCGCTAGAGAAAATCCAGCGTCCTCCTCTAGGCCATTCCCAGCCCTTCGGACAACGCTGCCTACTGACAATTCGCTAAGCAGGGGCTGAGTCACTCCTTTCTGGGGTGGAAGGTGGGCTGAAGACGTCCTCCTCGCCCATATTTATGAGCAATGGTTTATACCAGTGGCTCTGAACCAGGGATACGTGTACCCCCGGGGGTACACAGAGGTCTTCCAGGGGGTACGTCAACTCATCTAGATATTTGCTTCGTTTTACAACAGACTCCATAAAAAGCAGCAGCGAAGGCAGCACAAATGAAAATGTGAGGCAGACAATGACTTGTTTCTACTGCTCTATCTGCCATCCACTGAAACGTAAGTGCAGTGTTTCTGTTCCAACTGGTTTTTTATACGTGCATGGTAAAAATGAGAAAGCCGGCAATGCGTTCGTCCCGGTGTGCTATGACACTTTTATATTTTCATCTCTGATTTTGCAAGCAAGTAGTTTTAAGGCAGGTGCAATTTGGGCTACGCCAGACTCCTGAAAGGGGCACAGCGGTTTGGAATGGCTGTGAGCCGCTGGCTTATACTGTACCTCCCACGTCTCGCTAAACAGGCACTGAGGCTTCCCTGCGTGGAGTTGTTCGCATCACTGGTGTAGGCAGCTGTGCTGGGCCCAGGATATTAGAGAGGCAAGGTGGGTGAGGTAAGCTCTTTTATCGGACCCAACTTCTGTGGATGAGAGAGACATGCTTTCGAGCCGCACAGAGCTGAAGAAGAGCTGTGTGTAAGCTCTCTCTCACCAACAGAAGAGGGGTCAGTGAAAGATGTGACCTCACCCACCGTGTCGCTCTCTGGCAGTAGCCGTGTGTCACCGCGTCCTTCAGCTAGCACACCCCTCCCAAGCACAGGCATGGTCTTGCGGTAAAGGCACCGGAGTGGGGGCCCAGGCGAGGTGGGTTCAAATCCCCGTTGTTTCGCCCACCTGTTGTGCAGTCTTCAGCTAGTCTTGGAGATTCAGAGCCTCCAAGGGCTTTGGGTGTCTCATCCCCTCTGAAATCAACAGGAATTAGGTGTTGATAATCACCCCTGAGCAACCAGGTCCTCCCCTCCCTGTCCCTCCGTTCGTCACCTGCTGTGAGAGTCAACTCATTAATGCTGTGGAAGTGACTAGACAGAAGGGCTCTGGTGTTCCCCCTTGCCTGAGCTCTGCTTTGAGCAGGTCACCTCTCTCCCCAGACAGCAGCATGAAATCACGTCTCAGAACAAGCCATCCGCTGCAGCTGCCTCCAGCATCCCCACTTCCTCTGGGGAAGGCTTTGCAGCTGGGGCTGAAAGCTAGAGTGCTAGCTGCTGGCGTGAGGCGTAGGCTGCGCAAGGTTCCTGCTAGGGGCACAGGTTTTTTCCAGTCTATGCTGTCGCCAGGCAGAGTTCAGAGAGAATTTGTGGGAGGGGGGCTGCGTATGCTGCCTTCGCTCTGCCCCCTCGGCTTTAACCGTTGCAGGACAGTTGCCTGTTATCTGATCATGTCCTCTCTCTTCCTCATCCCCTGTGCCCATTACACAGCCCTAGCCCCAGTGACACTGCCCAATGGGCAGCCACGTAATTGATGAGACCTTTCACTCCGCAGCTAGCGTAACCACGCTCAGAGAACCCACCTCAGCTCCACACCCGGCAGGCTTAGGGCTGGATTGTAGCCACTGCCAAGGTAATTCAGCAGAGAAATCGTGTCTGCTCCCCCTTGCTCCCCTGGGGTGTAGGGCTGTATTGCTGGCCTAGGTCTAGCAGTGAATTGCTATAGTCCCTACGTGCTGCAAGAGGTGAAGCAGAGCCTTTGCCCATTCTCACCCACTCGTCATTCACCAACGAGGGAAGGAAGAGTGGGATCAGGTTCAGCAGCGAGCTGGTCTTTATTAAAAACTACTCCACGTGCTTTGAAAGCTACAAAAGCACCTATCTGTAATGGGTGGGGAAAAAGCTGTGTGATCATGGGGGACTTCAATCTGAGTGACATGTGCCGGAAGTCTCATGCTGCCAGCACTAAAACATCCTCTGAATTTCTAGCTATTATAGATGACAATTTCCTAACTCAAAAAGTGTTGCCTCCAGCACAGGGGAATTCTGCATGACAGCTAATCTTGCTAGATAAAGAGGAATTGATCGTAGAATTCATGGTACAAGTGATCATGACTTGATCACATTTGTAATGTGCAAACAGAATAATGTTCAGAACAGTAATAGATATACGCCATGCTTTAAAAAGATCAGTTTTACAAAGCTGAAAATTACGATGAGCCACATCAACTGGGAGGAAGAATTTAAACAGAAAAATGTGAATGGTAATAAGGAATGGTTTAAGAACGTTTTACTAGATACCCAAAAAATCACAATCCCACAGCCAAGAAAGAAGGCTATAGTGGTTAAAAAAATACTAATCTCGGGGGAAGTGACGGCATCTATGAAAAATAAAAACTGAATATATAACAAATAGAAGAAAGGGGAAGTCAACAGTAATGAATATAAATCAGAAGGCAAGTATTCTGGAAAGTTGATAAGGGAAGCAAAGGGAGACAAGGAAAACTCTATGGCCAGCAGAATTAAGGTCAATTAAAAGGAGTTTTTAAAGTATATTAGGAACAAAAGGAATCTTAACAATGGTACAGGTCCATTACTAGATAGAAATGGTAGAATTATCAATAATAATGCCAAAAAGGCAGAAGGATTAAATAAATATTTATGTTCTGTATTTGGGAAAAACAGATGTGGTCATATCATAACACTCTTTCCATTCCACTAATATCTCAGAAAGAGATTAAACAGCATCTACTAAAGTTTTTACATTTTTATATCAGCAGATCTGGATAACTTGCATTAAAGAGTTTAAAAAGAGCTGGCTAAGGAGCTCCCTGGACTCTTAATGTTGATTTTCAATAAGCCTTGGAACACCGGGGAAATTCCAGACGACTGGAAGAAAACCTACGTGCCAATATTTTAAAAGGGTAAATAGAATGACTTTGCAAATTTTGGGCAGCAAACCAAGCAAGATATGCTTTTGATTAATAAAGAATTTAAGGAGGGTAAGACAATTAATGCCAGTTAACATGGTGTGATGGGATGACACCCCAGTCGTGGGTGAGAAACAGTTAAAGGCGTCACATTCACTTCACCTGAGTGGTAATTCCATAGTTACTTGTCAGCCAGAGAAGGCAGGAGAAAAAGGATGAGGAGAGAACAGACATCTGGGCCTTATAAACCTGCTGAGAGGGCTCACTCAGGGAGAAAAGCCACAGGGAGAAAACAGTGAGGCCTCTTGTGGAGAGCTGAAATGCCAGAGACTGTGGAGGCTGAAGGAAATTTCGGGTGGACGGGACAGTGCTTGATACCAGAGCTGGGAAAAAAGCTCAGCACAGGGCCTGAAGGATAGGTTGATTTTTTTTGGAACTTGCAACTGTACCTGGATGTTTTCTTATTGCAGCCGGGGTTTGGACTGGCGCTTCTCAGTCTCAGGGCCAACGGTCGTGCGAAGACAGAGGGACTGCACCAATGCACACTGACACAGGGGCGCACAGGCAGTGAAAGCACAGCTTTACACATGGGCTTACAGAAAACAGACCCTGCCATACTAACTTGGTGTCCTTTTTCAGTGAGATTGCAGGTTTGGTTGATGAAGGAAAAAGGGCTGATGTAATACACTTACACTTTTGACAAAAAAAGTAGAAGGATATAAAATGAACATGGCGGACATTACATGGATTCAAAACTGGAAAGCTAACAGGTCTCAGAATATACCTGTAAATGGGGAATCAATTCCCACAGGTGCCCCGCCCCTGTGCTAGTTCACATTTTTACCAGAGGGCTGGAAGAAAACACAGAATCATCACTGACGAAGCTTGCCGACAACACAAAAATTGGGGGAGTGGTAAATAATGAAGAGGACAGGTCACTGATACAGAGCAACCTGGATTGCTTGGTAACCTGGTTGCAAGAAACAGTATGTGTTTTAATTCGGCTAAATGTAAGTGCATGTGTCTAGGGACAAAGGATGCAGGCCATGCTCACAGTATGGGGGACCCTATCCTGGGAAGCAGCGACTTGGAACAAGATTTGGGGGTCATGGTGGATAATCAGCTGACTTGGGAGAAGGGGCTTGGGCTAAGGAGCTGTTTACCTGCAGTGTAGACATTCAGGCTCCAGTTGCAGCCTGAGCTCTGGGACCCTCCCTCCTCGCAGGGTCCTAGAGCCCAGTTTCCAGCCCAAACCTGAATGTCTACACTGCATTCAAACAGCCCTTTAGCCCGAGCTCCTGGCACAGGCTGGCTGTGGGTATTTAATTGCAGTGTAGACAGGCCCACTGTGGCCAAAAGTGCTCATGCAATCCTTGAATGCATAAACAGGGCAATGTCTTGTAGCAGTAGAGAGGTTATTTTACCCCTGTATTGGCACTGTTGTGGCCACTGCGGGAATCTTATATCCAGTTCTGGTGCCCCCAATTCAAAAAGGATGTTGATAAATTAGAGAGGGTGCAGAGCAGAGCCATGGGAGTGATTCAAGGATTAGAAAACATGCCTTACAGTGATAGATTTAAGCTGTTAAGGGGTGACTTAATCACAATCTATAAGTACCTACATGGGGAACAATATTTGACAGTGGGCTCTTCAAACTAGCAGAGAAAGGCATGATAAGATTCAGTGGTTGGGAGTTGAAGCTAGACAAATCCAGACTGGAAATAGGGCGTACATTTTGATCAGTGCAGGTAATTAACCATTGGAACCATTTACAAAAAGTGGTGGTGGATTCTCCAGGACTGGCCATTTTTAAATCAAGATTGCAGGGACGTAACCAGATCTGATTATCTGGCAAGGCCTGTGGTTGACACCGGTGGGCATGAAAAACAAGCCTTTCCTGAACTTTCAGCTTCCAGCCATGTGACCAGAAGCCGGAAGTTCAGGAAGCAACCGGTCGAGAAACTAATCTGCCCAAGGCAGCGTAAGCGGAGCGTCGGCAGCAGAACTTCCACAACAGATTGGGTGGGCCTGCTTTCAAAGTGGGTGGGCCACGGCCCACCCATAGCTACACCACTGCAAGACTGACTGTTTTTTCTAAAAGATTTGCACTAGTTCAAACAGCAATCATTTGTGGGAAATTCTCTGGCCTGTGTTATCCAGGAGGGCTAACTAGACAATCGCATGGTCCCTTCCGGCCTTGGAATCCTGGCATACGATTTCAAAAGTCTTACTGTGATCGACTCCAAAGCAAATGCCTCCAGAGCAGAGGAAGGTGTCAGAGCTGTTGGCTGACACACCATGGACTGAATCGGGGATCTCCAGAGCTAAAAACGGGAGCTGCTGAAGCTCTGTAGGTGCCATCAATAACAAGCCATACCCTCTGTGCACTGCTCAAAGGGCCCCCATCAAACACACTCACCAGGGCATGACAAGGCTCTGCCCCTCAATGAGATCTATTTCCAAAGCAGGCTTCCCCAATCCAGGGCACAGCTGCTCAGAAAGGGCAGCCACTATTCCCTGGCTTTGTCTTTTTGGTTTTGGGTGTGGGTTTTTTTGGAATGAGAAAATTGTTTCTGTCGTTAGCTTCTCCCCACCATCCTCCAACTCGAAAATGGCCGAACGGCCTTACGCTTGAAACAAAAACTCCACAGCCTCAATGGTGAAAGATTTTGAAGGCTACAAACAGGGAGTGAGAATGGAAACCATTGTGTAACATTAACTGGGGCGCTCACTGCTGCGACCACGGCAAGACACAGAGCCTGGGGTTCTCCAAAGCACCCGGTGCTGGGCTAACACCGCTTCCACTCCCCCTTGCCATCCAGGGGTTAAATCAGACCCGTCATTATGCAGAAGGGAGTTCCCGGGACCGGGACGGATGCTGATGACAGGGATTGTTCCATCAGATGCATAAATGACACACGCAATTATGCATGCAGACAGCTTTAAAATATGTATGATTTTCCTCTGGAGACTTCACAGCGTGTCCTGGAAACATGGGTTTAAGACACGCCATGTTCTTGATAGGCTGAAGGGGCTGTCTTGCCAACACGTGCTAATTCCCGAGATCCCAGCAGAACTCTACCAATGCCTCTCATGACTGACCTGCACCCCCTGCTATACCAGTCCAGCCTCCCCAATACCACTTCACCCCAAGCCTGACCTGCTGCATCCCCGGCCATTCCAGTTCCGGGGCTCCACTCAGTTCTACCAACGTACCCGACCCCAGAGCTACACTAGCTCTGATTATTGCTCTACGCAGCTTTTTCCAAGGCACTTCAATTCTGTTTAGTAACACCCGCCCTTATTCCAGCCCTGTGCTTCCACACAACTCTCCCACCCACCCTCTGAAAGGACTGGGGATACAAATCTGCACTTCAGCTAAGTTACTATTGGAAAAGAACCTGTGTTCAAGGCCCCGATCAGCAGCCCTGAACTATATTTCAGAAGATACACATTTCCACACCAGAACAGATCGATGGTCCATCTACTCTGGTGGCTGCATACAACACCTAGTTGCACAATACTGAACCATGGGGCCAGCGTTCTTCCTGACCCCAAGACCTGGAGCATGTGAGTTTGACATTTTTATCTTAGCTAGCCTAGCTGTGGGGTTGTCCTTGTTCCTATAAATGCCTAACCTTAGTCCACTAGAGAGACCTCTGGAAAAGGTAAGATCTGCATTCCAAAAGTGATATTGGTTAAAGGCTCTCCTTTTACTACTGGAACAGACGATCTTCCGCAAGGACAGGCTATAGTGTCCTTGAACTAGAGCTACGCTCGCCTGTAGCACCTTACCTTTCAGGACTCCAGAACACTTTACAAACATTTTTTAAGCCTGCCAGCTCCCCTGTAAAACAGTTATTATACCAGTCAGTGGCTGGGAAAACAGAGGCACGGGAAAGTCAGGGCTTCATTCTGCCACCCTTCCTTACACAGAGCAGTACTTTACTCCTCAAGTAGTCAGATTACCAGTACTAAGAGGGCAGAATATGCCCCTAAATGACTGGCCCAGGATCATGGAGTCATTCGGCAGGACAGCCATGGAGTCCTGGCACCCAGTCCCCAGCGGTAATTGTGAAACTACACCACCCGCCCACCGATACTTTAGTCAGGGCAAAGCCAGCACCAGCATTTTCTTCCTCCTCTCACCAGTAAATGCTGCCATTCTGCAGCTGTGGAGGTGAAGGAGAAGCAAAGGAAGATGGAAAGTAAATTCGCTGAATGCAGAAGACAATGGCTAGAATTCATGATGACTCCATCCATCAGCAACCTGTGTCCCGTCTCAGAAAGCGAGGGAGAGAGAGAGAACCTGCCTCGATTTTCACTTGAACAGTGCTGCTAAGCAGTTAATAATTACTTCAGATGAATGCCCCTGGAATGAAGCCAGCAAAGCCCAAATCATTCCGCAACTTCAGCTTTCAATTTACCCAGCTGTTGCCAAGCTCATTAATCATACTCGCTGCACCAAACAAAACAAAAATTAGTGTGTGATCTTCTCCCCTCTCAGGCTTTCAAGTGAAGGGTTGGGTCCCCAGTGGGAGGTAGGAAGGGGGGACTAGAGGGCCTAGCAGACAAGTCACCCAAATGGGCTAGGATTAATAAATCAAAAATCCATTATTAATAATACAAGCTTAAATATCTATCTAAATGCAAATGAACAAACTCTCGATTTTTTTTTTTTTAATATTATTTAAAGTGTCCTGCCTAACAACTCCATCTTGGCACCGCAGATGCACAGATGACAGTTGTCTGCTCTAATTGCAATTTTACGGTTCAACCCTTCACGGCCCATGGATTTTAAGTGGCCTTTAAAGGGCCACTGCATGTTTCTGGCTGTGTTTTAAAGCTCAAGTGGCTCCTGCCATGGGCAAGGACTCGAGCGTGGAGATTGTTTCGCAGCGGTACTTGTTAAATCTCCAAGTCTGCAGGTATAAATCAGAAAGAGGATTGACTGCTGGCTTGCTTGGAAAAAAGAGGAGTGTAAAGTGAGCTGGATTTCTCTGAACATTAGACAAAGATGTAAGACTTTCACTTGCCAGAAGGAGTTTGTTATCTATCTATCTATCTATCTCTCAATCTACCTACCTACATACCTTACCCCCTATCTGATTTCTATTTCTTGCGTCTGACGAAGTGGGCTGCAGCCCACAAAAGCTTATGTCTGCAGTAATTAAATTTGCTAGTCTTTAAAGTGCTACAGGATGCTCGTTGTTTTTGCTGTATACAGACTAACACGGCAACCCCTCTGGAACTACCTACCTATCCCTACCTACCCTTATCTAATCTACATATCTAGCTAATCTAGCTAAAGAAAGACCAGGTGGGTGAGGTAACATCTTTTAGTGGACCAACTTCCAAGTGAAAGAGGCAAGCTTTGAAACCACACAGAGCTCTTCTTCAGGTCTGGGGAAGGTACCCACAGTGTCACCACTAAATACAGCAGTGCTGCAAACATCTATCAGTTATCATCTCTTTCTCTCCTTACCCCTATATTATTGGTCAGATTTTGGGCACCCACAGCTCCCACTGATTTCAACTAGCGGGTGGGGTGCTCAGCACATCTCACAATTGTGCCTCATCTCTTTTTCACTCTGCACTGTTATGTGCCCATCCCTGGCTGGCTGGAGTGGTAGATACAGTGGAGGGCAGGGATAGGATACAGAGTGGCCAGAACAATTTGAAGGATTGGGCCAAAAGAAATCTGATGAGGTTCAACAAGGACAAGTGCAGAGTCCAGAGTCCTGATTGTAGGACAGAAAAATCCCATGCACTGCTACAGACTGGGGACTGACTGATAGGCAGCAGTTCTGCAGAAAAGGACCTAGGGGAGACAGTGGACAAGAAGCTGGATATGAGTCAACAGAGTGCCCTTGTTGCCAAGAAGGCTAATGGCATATTGGGCTGCATTAGTAGGAGCATTGCCAGCAGATCACGGGAAGTGATTATCCCCCTCTATTCGGCACTGGTGGGGCCACATCTGGAATATTGTGTCCAGTTTTGGGTCCCCCACTACAGGAAGGATGTGGACAAATTGGAGAGAATCCAGCAGAAGGTAACGAAAATGTAGGGGGCTGGAGCACATGGCTTATGAAAAGACGCTGAGGGAACTGGGCTTGTTTAATCTGCAGAAGAGAAGAATGAGGGGGGATTTGATAGCAGCCTTTAACTACCTGAAGGGGGTTCCAGGGAGGATGGAGCTAGGCTGTTCTCAGTGGTGGCAGATGACAGAACAAGGAGCAATGGTCTCAAGTTGCAGTGGGGGAGGTCTAGGTTGGATATTAGGAAAAACTGTCACTAGGAGGGTGGTGAAGCACTGCAATGGGTTACCTGGGGAGAGGGTGGAATCTCCATCCTTAGAGGTTTTTTAAGGTGTGGCTTGACAAAGCCCTGGCTGCGAAGATTTAGTTGGGGTTGGTCCTGTTTTGAGCTGGGGGTTGGACTAGATACCTCCTGAGGTCCCTTCCAATCCCCATCTGCTATGAGTCTATGATCTAGGGTGGGTAGAAGCAGGCTGGGGACCAGAGGTAAGTGAATGTTTGAACCCCAGTCCCATGGGCAGTTCCCAGGCTAATGTTCTGGGGGGTCAGCTCATGCTGGTATTGCCCTGACGTCAATGGGAGTTCTGGCCATGTAAGGAAGGAGTAGAAGTGAGCCCGCAGTGTTTGCCTTTATCAGGCGCACACCTTTCTCCCCCCGTGGAACACCTCCCTGGGAGTCTATCCATGCCTTTACTGTCCTTGCAAATTAAGCACTTGATCCAAAGTCAATTGAAGTCAAGGGGAGCCTTTCCAATGTTTTCCATGGGCTTTCGGCCCCCACTGAAACCCCAGGGAGGGGAGACAACAGCTGTGTTTCTCCCCCTCCCTTCATCAGAGCCACACTGTTCCCACAGGCACTGGCTTCTTTGCTGGAGTGGGCCCTGACTGACACTCTTCACGCCAGTGCAGACCCATAGGGAGTGAAGGAGAAAGGGAGGGCAGGATTTGGGCCAGTAGGTCCAATAAAGTCACAGAGCGACTTGCCCAAGGAGTCCTGTCCTGTCTGTCTGCCCAGCCCCGAACTCCATCAGCCAGTCACAGGCTTCCTTTCATAATGTCCATTGGACCAGTAAAACAATACTGGCCAGTGGTTCCCAACCTTTCTGGCTCCAGGACCACAGATATTATTTTTGCAACCCTGAAGGGCCACCAGTCTCCGCCAGCAGCCCCCTGCCGCACTGCAGCCAGATGGAAGGAGTTCAGCCAGGCTGCCTCCTCGCTGATCTCCCTGCCTGCAGCAGGGAAGCCACGTGTCCTGTAGTCCTGGGCGCTCCACTTGGGTCCCTAGCGAGTGGCTCCCTTCTGCAGCCAGGAGGACGGGAGATCGGTGCTACTGGAGAAAAGGAGTGCTGATCTCCCTCATCTGGCTCCAGCAGGGACCCCAGCGCCTATGTACCTAGGTGGAGCACTTTGCCATGCTCCCTGCTACAGCCATGGTGTGGAGAATGCTGATCTCCCATCCCCTTGGCCGCAGCAAAGAGCCTGCACCGGTCTTTGAGCCCTGTGTGCTCCACCTGGGTCCTTAGGCAGCAGCTCCCTTCTGCAGCCGGCGGGAGGGGAGCCACGGGCCACTTTGAAAGCCCTCACGGGCCACTTTTGGCCCCCGGGCCACAGGTTGGGAACCACTGATACTGCTTATGTCAGAGCTGTGGCTGAAAGTGCCAGTGCGTAGGGCCACGATACTGCCATTTGATGGCGGAGAGGGGAAAAGGTGGTGCCAGGGGGGAAAGAGCTCTCTGCCACCAGCTCCTGGCGAAGAGGGGAAAGGCGAGCTAGAGAGAGAGCGCTCTTTTGTATTCCTTTTCTACCCAGAATTTCTCCACGTCACGCTCTGGGAGTCACCGGCCCTGCAGGTGATCTGAGAAGTGCTTGGGCAGTGGGCCTGAGCATAGGCATTGAGAGGAGGTGGGCTGGTGGCTTGTGAAAGGAGCATCTTCAAGTCTCTTGCTCACTATGGCTCTATGGCCACTGAACATGCTGCAAACAGCTTGTGCACAAGCAGATCGAGGGCAAGAAGCAGCAGAAAGTATGCTCTTGGCTGATGCTGCGGAAAGCGCAGTAAACTCCTGGATTCTGGGACTAGGCGACCCACTGACACCCAATTGTGAGTGAGGCTTAGTGAATGGGGAAGGGATGTGTTCAAGAGACATTTGCCTATTGGAAGTTCACACTGGGTGGGTGGGGACCCAAGTTAACTGATTATCGCCAAAGGCACCATGTGGGTGGGTGGAGGTTTTACTTATGGTTCACATAGATACATTGTTGGCATATTGTTGCTGTGTTTCCTTGTCCCCTAATAAAGCTTTCCCTTGTTTTAAACACGGCACGCGTGTGGGGAAGTATTTCGTTTTGCCCAGTGAGGGCGCCATGGGGAAGTATTTTATTTTGCCAGGTTTCTGGGAGGGGGATTAAGCCGATGGTGTCTTTTAATTTTAAGAGCAGTCCCGTGACGTCCAAACCCAGCCCTTGCTGCGGAGGATTTACGCTTCAGGTGCTCATCCACGAACAGCACCCTTCACAAGCCATCCTGAGTCAACCATTCATTTGGGAAAGCAGCACATTTTGTTATATTTGGGGGACACATCATTTGCTGGCTGTACGCCTGCTAGAGTATTGCCATAAAGGGACGGGTACAGGCCCCAAGAAATCTCTTTTAATAACAGAGATATCAGAGGCACACAAGGGGTCAATCAGCACCAACGGAACAGAATCCTAGGATGTCTTCGGAGATGCAAGGTGCACGGGTTTACGTTGAGGAGCGAGGATGGTGTCATGCAGCACCACATGAGCTGCCCGCCGCAGAGAGACCCTTGCAAGTTCCAAGTGAAATAAAAGTGGAAGATGGTGAGTGAAAGCTGGGAGTCTTTGGGAGCCAGCCCCCACAGCCTCCGGATTCATAGGATGAACTTTGGGGAAGACATTGTCCGCTTTCTTCGCCAAAGAGGGAGAGACGGCAGCTGACACGCAGGGTTTGTCGGGCAGCCCCAATCGTGACGTGTTGGGCAAAGCTCTGGAGCAAGCCTTGGAAAATGCTTTGCAGCCTAGCCTGGGTCGGCCCCCTATTAGAAGGGAAGGACATTTTCTGGGGGCCTGATACCTAGGGGAGAGGAGTTTGACTCGTGATTAGACAACGCGCCTGAAATGCTGCAGGAGTGGCAGGTACCTGATGCAGAAAAGTGAAAGCGTCTAGAGTAGAGAGTCTCAGTGGCCCAGCCATTGATATTGTTGGTACCCTGAAAATCCATAATCCTGGGGTTAGCACAAGTGAGTGCCTGGTGGCCCTCAATCACACCCTGGACAGCCGAGCGCCTTCACTTTATTTTAAGTTCCAGAGTGGGCCAGCAGAGAAGTGAGAAGGTCTCTGCCTATTTACAGGGGTTGGAGAAGCTGCTACAGAGAACTGTGGTGAAGAGAGAAGTAGCTCCTGTGTGAATGGACCCTGCCAAGCTGGCCCGCAGTTCCAGAAGGACTCTATATTATGAGTTGATCTGCATCAAGCTTCTGCTAACAGAGAGATGAGCGAGTCCCCCAAGCTACACCCAGCTGATCAAAGACATCAGAGAGGAGGAAGAGAAGCAGGCAGCTGAAGACGTCTGTCAAGCCCCGTCACCCAGCCAGTGCAGCACCCAGGAGACCACCCAGCGCACTGGTTGTGAGCACCAAAAAGGAATTTACACAAGAAAGGAGCCGGTGTGGGGCACACTTCCAAGAGTACCTAGAGGCCTCAACTGAGATCTGGGCCCCCTGGTGCCAGCTGCTGCACTGATCTTCGTGCGTGGGGTCAGGAATGAGTTTCCCTGGGGTCAGACTGGCAGGGAGCGGGGGTGGTTTTCACCTTCCCCCTGCAGTGTGTTGCTGTGGGTCACTTGCTAGGGTCATCCGTGTATTGCTCACTTCATCACTGCTCTGCCGTTGCAGAGGCCACCAGTGTGTCTCAGCCCCTCCTATTCTCTGCCGGCGGCACGTGATAGTCTGGTCTCCTGTGGGCTGTGATGTTTGTCTAATTTTGGCCATTGGGTTTGGCGTGCAGCGGCTGTTGGTGGCTTGTGACGTGAAGATCGGACTGGATGATCTGGTGGTCCCGTCTGGCCTTGAACTCTAGGACATATCCTAAGAGGCAGTCCCAACAAAGGGGACTAAAAGACAACCCAGACAAAGGGGGAGAGAAAGGAAGGGACAGTATTATCCCCATTGTACAGATGGGAAACTGAGGCACAGAGAGATTAAAGGACTGGTCCAAGGTCACAAAAGGTGTGTCTGGTAGAGCTGGGAATTGCACCCAAGTATCCTAATGGCCAGTCCTGTGCATTTATCCCAAGACCACACTTACACTTTCAAGCTTGCGCAGCATCCCGGTGAGACTGGCCAGGACCATTATCCCCATTTTACCGGGGGGAACGTGGGGGATGCAAGGACCTGTCCCAGGCTACAGCATGAACTGGAGAGGCAGGGCTAGAATTCTGGCTGTCCTGGCTCTCAGTGCTGTGCTCACACCAACGGATCACGACTCTACCACACTGGAAGCAACGATCTTTTCCAAAATATGCTCCGAACCAAACGCAGAATCCTGGCCACCCGTCAACACTCAATTACCCGTTGCCAGTAAGAGAAGCAGTCACCCAGGGTGATTCTTTTAGCCTGTGGGGCCTGCAGCGGCTGCAGTCCGTGCACAGAAAACCGCCAGCGGCTGTGGCTGCAGCAGAGTGAATTTCAGCACCTGCTGCTTTGGGGATTTTTTTTTCCTTTTCGACAATTCTTAGGCTTGATCACAAAACACAATTAGAGCGCTAGACTGCTCAGTAGATTAGTTAACCCTTTTGGTGCCGCCATATTATCCGAGCCCCAGCACACGCTGCTTCTAATGTGAAAAGGCACCCAGCTTTGGAAGTGTTAGCCCGAGGTCACACGGCTCTTGTACTCCTCAGCAGAGCCAGGCAGACAATCCAGGAGTCCTTGCTCCGAGCAGAACACCATGGTCGGAAACAGCTACGCAAACCCGCTAAAGTTCGGGGTGATGGTTCAGAGCTCAAGAAGACGTGGGTTACTTGGAGAATACTCCTGCTGCAGAAACGTTGCCAGGCGTCATCAGTGGCAGCAAACCAGCTTGACAATGTTATGCAAACAGCTTCCCAGCTCCTTTTGCCAGAGTGTACAGAAGCAAATCTAACTCTGGAATTTCCTCCAGTGGAATCTGCTGCTGTAGTCGTCTTGGAGCTTTTAACCAGTCTGGATTTAAACTGCTGTTGGATGAAAACACACACACACACACACTCCGGAGCCTGAGAAACTATCTTCTGGCAGGATGGCAACAAATCTGCCTCAGGTGCTGGAATATAGCCCTGAGAACAGACCCGCCGCTTTGGCACCTAGAGGGCGCCTGCTTAGCTGTGAGCTAACAGCATGGCCTCTGGTTTGGAGGAGCGTTGAGGACCGAAGCGTGAAAACACCATTAACATATTTGCTGACAAATGGTAGCCAGTAGAACGAGCTGTTCTGGCCTGATCACCTTGGGGGCAATCATCTGAAACACCAGCTGGACCAGGAGTCAGACCTCCACAGGCCGTCTGAGATAAGTATCGCACTTGAACGCTGCCCCTCGCCTTGGCTGCCTTCAGCATCATCTCCGTCCCACTGCTTCCAGTTCCCGTTTGTAGCCCAGCCCTGCTCTTTCCCAGTCTAATCCACATGAGCCTCCAGGTCAGCAACAAAACTAACACGATACCTGCCCTGATGCAGCCCTTCCCGGGTTCAGCGGCATGTGGCCACTGAGGTTTCCCACTCCACTATGCCGGCAGGTTGTGTCTCTAGCCTGCCGGGCATGTGGTCAGTTGCAACGCCACAGAGGCCCTCACGGCGCATCACATCCGGGCTACGCTGCGCCCGTGCCTTGCTCTGCTGAGCGGAACGCTGCAGGAGAACAAGCCTCCTTGGTGCACTTGTTCAGCCTCAGTAGATCTCATCTCAGGCCTTGTGTGGAGAGCAGCTCCAGAGCTTGGGCTATGATTAACACTCTGCAAACAAGTGCGGGGAGAGCGGCCGAGGGGATGGAGAGCAGCAGGGGCGTTGATGCCACCCCATCCCCGCTTGCTGGCCATGTGAAGAGGGGCAGAAGCAAACGGGGGAAGTAACCTTGTCCCACTCCACAGCAAGATGGAAGCCGGGAGGGGCTGTACCTCTGACGTACAGATCCTTTCTGGAGCTCCTTCTGGGACATCAGAGCTAGGGACAGACCCTGACGCCAGGATACAAGCACTGCGATGCACCAATATGCAGACCCAGGACCACATCGTGGTGTCAGCATGGTACCCACGTGGCAGACCCCTGATGCCAGCATCCCAAGTGGCTATCTTCATGCATTTAAGCAACTTTCAGTGTTATACATGCATCTTGGTGTTGCCCTGAGCTACATCGGGGTGATTTCGCAACATGCGTCAGATTTAGTCTGTGTATTCCTTGGTGCTAATCATTGTCAACCCAGAAGTATATCAGTTGGCTGCAAACATGCCTAAGTGTACGTGACGTAATGGAATATAACGGGGGAAGATCAGAATTGTTTTCCAAGATAATAATAATTAATAATAAATGCAAAAAGCTTTGTGCCAAGTGCATGAGAACCCCAGGAGTGAACCTGATTATAAACAGAAAATGAAACCAACCAGCCCCCGAACTGAGATGCAAAAATTAACTGAAGAACTGGCAAGAAGAACTAGCAAGTGAGATGCTCCTGTTCCTTCCTGGGATCGTTGGTAATCGAAGAATGTGTTCACACTGCTGACTACTCCTTATGATCAAGAAGCTGTGCCTGACACCTCCTCTCCCAAACTTTCAGTCCTGATTCCCAGTGGCAACGATCAGGTTTTCATTCAGCTGATCACCAATGCACCAGGAGACGAGACCCGGGCAGGGCTACAGACAACACGATTCCTCCTAGCAATCACCCTATCAGGCCAGGCCAATACACCACCTACTTCCAGACCTTGAGCCTTATTTTCAAAAGTGGCCCCTAATTCTGGACCCCTACTTTCCTGGTGCCCAACTTGCGATGACGTTCATATGGTGCTGAGCACCTACCGCTCTGGCTGAATTCAATGGCAGCCGCAGGTGCTCCACGGCACCCCAAAAATAGAGGCACCTAAAAGCTGAGGCCACTTTTGGAAAACGACAGCCAGTACCCAAAGCTCCCATGGAAAATGCAACCTCCTCTCTCGTAGCTGGAAGCTATTAGCCTCGTTGCCTGACTGCTTCACCGTGGTGACAGACCCAGCTCGATGGCGTAACTGCATCTGTGGGGCTGCACGTGGGTCACACTCTGAAAGCATGTGACCTACGGCCTTCAAATATATGGCTTGTCACAGTGGGGTTTCTGACAGAGAAGGCAACAGCCTAGTGGCAGGTCCCACGGCAAGGACGCGACTGGAAATCGCTGAGGCAGGCAAGAGAAAGTTCACACTTTCCTTGGCCAAGGAAGCTGAGAGACAAAGACAGATGCAGGAAAGAGATGAAGGGTGGGAGTGAGGGGCCTGACACAGTGATTCCTCATCAGCCGCCCGCCTCCCAAAACAGACACACCCTGCCCAGTCCCCAGGCTAACGTTTTCCAGAGAGCAAATCAAAACCAGCTGGACTTACACATCGGCTTCGTCCCACAGGATGCAGGTCTGGTTGGTGGTTCCCTGGAGGGAGAGCAAGAAGAAAGAGGGAGGGTGGGTGGGGAGGCAGGGAAAGAAAAGCAATTCAGTGCTATGCGGCCACCAGGGCATCTCTGGAATTGACCTGGGCACCGCACTCACACCCAGCAGCATTTCAAACGTGCCATCACAAACGTGTGCCCTCTGCTTGGCCACCTTCCACTGTGGCTCCAGGGCCAGGGGAGAAGTGGGCTGTACCACTCCCCTGTGATCACACTAAAAGTAATCAGAGCCACGAGCAGGGAGATCGGCTTGTTAGGTAGATCCTCCCCTTCTGTTCCCGCACCCAGAACCCCGCCGGACACTCCTTTGTTGGAGCGGCCAGGCTGTCTGTTCTCACTCAGTTCGGTTCTGATGTCAGTGGGAGCTTGGCCGCTGGCTGCGATGGAGGCAGGACCAGATGTCTGCCGTGTGCCTTGATCCTGGGAGAGAACCTCTGACGAGATGCCACACGCTCGCTGCAGCCAACGGGAGATTTACCCATTGACTGCGACAGGGGCTGAACTTGGCCAGTGCTGAGAAAGCATGGAGCAAAGGCATGAGGGATGCAGGAGTCCCAAGGGGGGGCTGTAAGATGACATCCACATTGGGAGACCCAGACTAGCTCCCAGACACGTAAATACCCTGCCTGTGAGTCCAAGGACTGACTCGGACATCTTGATCTGGCCACAGATGTGCTTTTAAGGTGCCGGTGACAACAGCAATCTGCACTGCTCTAGCAAAGCGCTTTGCAAAGATTCAGGAACAACGCCCTGCTTTGAGACGGTCACTATTGTTATCCTTATCTTGGAAAGAGGGAAACCGAGGCCCCAAAATGTTCTGACTTGCCATGTCCCGCAGGAATCAGAGTCAGATCCCGGGACAAGGCCCTGTGGCTCCCTAGTCCTGCTCCCAGCTAGCTGTTACATCGCCTGCCTTCTGGGTTAGGAAAGTGGGCTCCCTGTCGCAAGTCTGAGTGTGCAGCCCAAGCTCCCAAGGAGGGTTTTTGAGGACGCAGTGACCGTAGGATGCCCATGCCAAGCCGCTTTCACTGTGCCAGTCCTATGACCCGCGAGCCTGGGCTAGGAGATGGGAAAGGGGCTGGCCGTGACATTCCCAGCCCATCCCCCCCACCTCTCCCCCGTGCAGAGACCTGTTCAGCGTCACAGGCTCGTCCACACACAAGCCAAGAGCGTATCCACTGCTGCCGAGGGCGTTAGACTTACATTATACAGGTGGGAGAACTCAATCTCCAGGGGCGTGAGCAGAGCGCGGGGAGACGGCTTCACAGTCACGGAGATGACTTTGGAGTTCAGCACCGTGGCATTCCTGGGGAGAGAAGGAAACGGGCACTTGAAGGAGGATGGAGATGCTTACACAGAGAGAGTGCCACTGGGTTAACTGGTATGAGGCCAGCTACGACAATGGGAGTACACTCAGAATGGAATCGGTCCATTGTGTGTCGTCAGCGCCTCCTGCTGACAGAGCCCACCCCACTGCTGTCCTGACGCCCCGGCCAGGTGCACTGGGTTCCCTCTGGAACGAGAGCCATGTTCCACAGGCCACTGGACCTGCAGCACGACGGGCTAACAAGGGACCCTCTAACCAGCCAACTCCCTGGCGCTGACTCTGCGGGCTGCATTAGCACTTACCCTGGTACTTTGCCCTTTGGTAGCACCAGTTCTCCCCGGATCTCAAAGCACTTTGCTGAATCTGTTAACCTCACCATGCCCCTGGGTAACAGGTGTGTACATCGCCATCCTCAGACGATGGATGGAAAATTAGAGACCAAGAGGGGTTTAGGGACTAACTTTTATTGGACCAGATGGGAAGTCAGAGGCCAAAACGTTCAGACTTGGGTGCCTAATGTCAGGTGCCTAGGCTGCAATTTCCACGAGCGACTAGTGATCTGGGGGGCCCTAGCTGGACACACCATAGAGACCTGATTGGCAGAGGATGGGTGCTCAGCGCTTTCTGAAAATCAGGCTCCTTAAGGTCCCCCAAGTTGGGCTCATGAACTCAGCGGTGAATCGTGGTGCCCATGTACTAGCCAAGGGCTGCAATGCTTGTGTGAATACCTAGGCACTTACCTTCACACGGCCACGTTGGAAAACACTGGCCAAAGAGACTTGCCCATGGTTGCAGAGCTGGGAATAGAACCCAGGACATTGACAGTCACCATTGCACTGACCAATATGACACATTCCCTCCGCATTCGGATTCTCACTTAGCCTAGGCATGTCTGAAATCTTTTGCTTTTCATTATTTTCCTTTTACCCAACAGCTATTGGTAAAGGCTTTGGGCAGCTAGCTTCTACTCTGGAGTGACAGGTGTCAGGCTTTCAATCCTTTGACTCCATGGGTCCTGCCACCCCCGTCAACTCCAGACTGCACCTTTGATACCAAGTGCCTCCACTGGGAGTGCCACGCATCTCCCATGCTGGATCACCTATAAAGCCCAGCTCTCAGGCCTCAGCTATCCAAGAATTGTGGGCTTGAAGAAGAAATTTAAAATGGGTAAGAATTTTTTTTCTTTCTAATGTGATGTGTGATTAACCTGTGGAACTCACTGATGCAAGAAATAACCAAGGCACCACAAAAGAGAGGAAAAGCTTACATGAATAAGACAAGTAGCTGTTATTTTCTAGGGTAAATCTGTACTGACTTCTTTTGTTTAAATGGAGTTAAAATCATAGACTTATAGAAGACCAGGGTTGGAAGGGACCTCAGAAGGACATCTAGTCCAACACCCTCCTCAAAGCAGGACCAACCCCGACTAAATCATCCCAGCCAGGGTTTTGTCAAGCCAGGCCTTAAAAACCCTTAAGGAAAGAGATTCCACCATCTCCCTAGGTAACCCATTCCAGTGCTTCACCAGCCTCCTGGTGACAAAGCTTTTCCTAATATCCAAACTAGACCTCCCCCACTGCAACTTGAGATGATTGCTTCTGGTTCTGCCATCTATTACCACTGAAAACAGCCTAGTTCCATCCTCCCTGGAACCTCCTTCAGGTAGTTAAAGGCTGCTATCAAATCCCCCTCACTTTTCTCTTCTGCAGACAAAAAAAGCCTAGTTTCCTCAGCCTCTCCACATAAGTCATGTGTGCCAGACGCAGAATCATTTTCGTTGCCCCCCGCTGGACTCACTCCAGTTCATCCACATCCTTTCTGTGGTAGGGGGCCCAGATCTGGACACAATACTCCAAATGCTGCCTCACCAATGCCGAATAGAGGGGAATAATCACTTCCCACGATCTGCTGGCAATGCTCCTGCTAATGCAGCCCAATATGCCGTTAGTCTTCTTGGCAACCAGGGCCCACTGCTGACTCATATCCAGCTTCTTGTCCACTGTAACCCCCAGATCCTTTTCTGCGGAACTGCTGCCTAGCCCGTCAGTCCCCAGTCTGTAGCTGTGCATGAGATTCTTCCATCCTAAGTGCAGGACTCTGCACTTGTCCGTGTTGAACCTCATCAGATTCCTTTTGACCCAATCCTCCAATTTGTCTAGTTCACTTTGTATCCTATCCCCGCTCTCCAGCCTATCTACCACTCCCCCCAGCTTCGTGTCATCTGCAAACTTGCTGGGGGTGCAATCCATGCTCCAGATCAGTTACTCTGGATTTAAACCAGCATGACTGAACACAAAAGCTCATCTTTATTACTCCTGCTTCCAGGAAATGGATTGATCACCGTTTGCAGTCAGGAAGACAGTTACCCCACAGGACAGTATTTCCCAGCTTGGCACATTATTGGAACTACTCCCATCTCCTTGCAACATCCCTGTTGGATAGAGGAATGATGGACAGTTCTTCTGATCCAGCATATCTCCCATACAGCCACTGGAGATCCCATGCCGTGCATTGTTTATAGGAAATTCTCCTTAATTAAGCAGTGTCCTAAATCAGAACCCAGGGGAGAAGGCGGTGGCAGAGAGTCCTGCTGAAGCTGGTTAGCAAAGCTTTTTCACCACTCAGCCAGTGAAAGCTGAAATACCTTTGGGTCATTTGCATCCATGATGTTTACTGCCCTTCCAATCCCATTCCCAGCGCTGTAATGGAAGATATTACAGAGTACACGCCCTTTGCTCACTAATTCTTCTCCGGGCTCTCGCCTAGCCTCTCGCCACTGCCAGAGCTAAATCTGTGGATATTTAAATGATTATCAGCGAGGAGAGATGCCCTGGCGTTTATGGTAAATGGGCTCACGCTAATCAGTCCAGAACAGATTTAGAAGGTGCCTTAGGATGCTTAATTTACTGCCTCAGTACCAGCTTCAGAAAAGAAAAAAGAGAGAGAGGAAAAGAAAAGGCACTGCTGAGCACAAAAGCTGCAGAGCCCTGAGGCGCTTTGCAGAGGCCTGAAATGCTGCAGACATGTGCAGCCAACCGTGCCACTCTGCTCGGCTCCCTGAGCTCGTCTCGAGCCATGCCCGCCCGCGAATGGCACCGCGTGGCAGGCGGCTCCTCTCCCGAGCGCGCAGCCCCAGATCTGTCAGAAACACGGCAACCGGAGTGGCTCATGGCCCAGAGGGAGAGTGGGGGGGACGGCAAAAATCCTCCACCAGGAGGAGGAGGCAGTCTCGGCGCACAGTTCTGCTCTTCCATCAGAGGCCCCGAGCCTGCCCAGGGCTGAGTGCCTTTCTCTCCCACTGAGAGCGAAGGAGGTGGAGGGAGGGGCCATTCAGCATCTGCTTGCAGGGAGGAAAAGAGGAAAGTGCCAGGGAGAGAGGGAACTGTTAACTCTTTGGCATCCTCCGCAGCTGTCCTGTTGGGGCAGCAAGGCAAGGATTTGATAAATGTGCCTCTCTCCCCTCATTTGATGTGTGGGCGGAGAGGTTCCTTCGCCGGCCCTCCCCCCCTCTGGCGGATGCTGTGTGACGCCCAGCATTTGCCCCAGGAGCAGGGTCTGTGCAACGTAGGCCTTGTGTCCCCACTCCCTTGTGTCTCTCTGGAGGGGGACCATGGTTATTTCATCTCTCCTACGGTGAGATCCCAAGGAGCCATGATCCCAGGCAATATGGCGGCTCATCATGAGCTCAGCACCAGAGAGGATGTCTGCTGAGAGAGCAGGGTTCTTGCCTGCCTCTGCGTAAGAGCGTGCAGCTGCGGGAGTAATCACCACCTAGTGCTTCAACGAGCAGAAGGGAAAACCCTCCTCTGGTGTTGCTGGCCACATGGTGTGCAATGCTCCGCAGAAAAGGAAAATATCTTCCTGACTTCCCTGAAAGTGATTAGCTTATGCCCTGAAGCATGAGGATGGACTGAGCTAT
Organism: Mesoclemmys tuberculata; assembly: GCA_007922155.1. Taxonomy (NCBI): domain Eukaryota; kingdom Metazoa; phylum Chordata; order Testudines; family Chelidae; genus Mesoclemmys; species Mesoclemmys tuberculata. The sequence continues at coordinate 13,729,232 of ML675632.1, read as the reverse complement.
CTCCGTGTACGACACCAGTTAACAGTGGCCCAAACGGTATCCCTGCAGAACCAAATCCTCTTCCTCTTATGTAAGTAGCTCCCCTGGCTTCTCCAGTCCTGCATGGCCCCTTTAATTTTGAGTTGAGGAGCTGGGTTTGGGGCCGTCTGAGTGACGAGGGGTTCTGGAAAGGGAAGGGTTTATGATCGCTCTGTCCTTACCTCTGGAGCGAGAGGATGCTCCCCAGGTTCCGGTACAGCACGGTGCCCACCACGAAGACAGACGAGTCATCTGTCTCTGCGAAGCGGCAAAGAGAGGGGAGAGAAAGACAACAGCACTGTGACGATCAGGGACGATGAAAGCATCCTCAGCACCACGGCACTGCAATGGGGAGAGGACCCGAGGGTGGTTGACACCGGGCCCCGCCCTGCAGACTGCAATGGGGCACGCACTCAGTGGGGTAGAGAGGCAACCGGGCAGGGCTGTAATGAACACAACAGGGGGAGGCGGTGGTTTGCAGAGGCTAATGACGCAAGCAGGGCCAGGCACGTCTCCTCGGCTCATTATCTCCCAACAGGGTGAAATATCCCCCCTGTGCTGAGGGGCCTGGCAAGCGTCGGTGTCATTTCTTGGTTTCAGTGGGGTGGCAGTGGGGCCTAGCCTGGTGCCGGCTGAATTTCATGCCACCTCTCTCCCAAGTCTGCACTGCCAACTCTCAGGGGCTCCCTACAGCCTAGCCTGGATTTCACAGTCCTGGAAGAGACTCCGCTACCCTCAGCACCCCGGGCAGCGCTCAGCACCTTGCCGGCTCAAGCCCTCTCTAATCAGCCAGGCCTGGAGCTGTAACTTGAGTGAGCCGGACCGGAGGTTTCCTGTTCAGAACCACAGCTAATTCCGCTGACAAGGTCAGGATGGGAGGCGCGTGCTGGGAGCCTAAGAAGAGGCAGCAGTTGCCCTGGAAGAGGCTGGGGGGGATGCAGCGGTCCCTTCCCCTCCGGAGATCTCTAGTGGGGCTCCGCTAGCAAATCTGCTGAGCGGCTGGGAGGAGAAGGTCGCCAGCCCCCCACCTGGCTGCCTCGCAGAGCAGCTCTGGAGCCACTGATGAGCCGTCAGAGAGCCGAGACGTGCCAGGCTGGGACTGGATGTTCACCCACGGGCCGAGCCCCAGCCTGACCCAGAACCTCCCCCCACATCTCTGCGCTTGATAGCAGCCCATTCTCTTCTCTCGCCGGAGGGCGTCGCCAGCTGTCAGCGCGAGAGGCAAGAACGCCGCCTGGCTGGGGCCCAGCTCCACTGGGCTGGCAGTGCAAACGCTCCCTCCCGCTGGCATGCTGCACCCTAATGCTATCTGACACCGCACAGCCCAGGCAACACAGCCGGGAGGCCGTAGGCCCTTCCGTTCCAATCCCAGATGAGGCTCCGACTTATTTGTGTGACCTCTGCGCAAGCCATTTGACCCCCTTCCCCCCTGCCTCGCACAACACAGCTGTGAAAAGCAACAACCTCCCCGAAAACAGATGCTGTTTCTGAGCAGAACTTGAACGGGTATAAACACTTAATTGGCCTTTGGCCCAGTCCTACAGATCCCTACACAGACACGGGCCCCCTCTTCCCTTTTGTGCTAGGGCCTGCAGCAGATAACATCCCACAAGGCTCTCGCACTCCCGTGATATCATGGGTGAGCAGAAATCTGTAGCCCCCGCGGCCGGTTTCTCGTTTACACTCTTCTGGGAATGCAAAGGGGCCATCGTGTAAATGAGCCTCGGGTCTGAATTTCTTGGGTCTGTATCAAGACTTTAGCGACATAACTGCCCCCATCTTATTTACGTGCAAAGATGAAATTGCTGCCTAGCTTCGCACAATGTTTTACTTTGATCGACTGTTTCTCAGTAGCCTAGTCAATTGGATGCTGCCCACCTGCTGCATTTGCGCACGGAGCTGTGAAGTTTGCATGTCCCATGGTAGTTGTGGCTTGCAGGCATGCTTCATGCACATTTTTGCATGGCCGGTTTTAAAGCTGTGTGGTCGGATCCTCAACTGGTGTAAATCAGCATTGCTCCACTGAAACCAACAGCTAATTCACACCTGCTGAGGAATTGGGGTTTATTTTAGCAAGCTGCAAAGTTGTTACTCTACAAAGGAAACCTGCACTTTAGTATTCTCCTTGCTGCACGCACTTGCAAAGAAAAGAGACGGGCGTTAATAAGGATTAAAATGCGTCTCTGTTGTTATTCAGACAAATAATATATCACAAAGGAAGCTTTTTTTTTTTATCTTTTGCTAATATGATGATAAAGGATAAGATCCAGGAAATGCAGCTCTGGATGGAATGGAAAAGAATAATAATGTAAGTCCTAATTTGATTATTTCAATCATTTATTGTGCTTGTTGTGAAAGACATAACACAATGATCTCTTACTAGCCTGAGCCGCGGTCCTGGATTTAGTCTTTTTTCTGCTACCGTCTCCCTGCTTGACCTTGGGGCAGTCACTTAACTGCTCAGGGCTTCAGTATCCCCGTTAGCAAAATGGTGGTTACAACGTTGATCTACCCAACGGGACAGGCTCTGACGCTGAATGAATGGCAGTGCTTAGAGATCTTTGGGCGAAAGGCGCACTGGGAAGCCCGGGAACATTACAACAACCCGGGCAGTCTCCTGAGCTTGTCCCAGCAGAGGACGGCGCAATGTGAGGAGGAAAGAGCAAACTGCTTGCTCTTCCTGGGGAAGTGAACTGTAGCTGGGCACTGCTAGAGAGCGAGGAACAAGGTGGCAGCCAGTCTCCTTTGCAGGCACAATTTAGGCTCCTCTTAAATATTTAGGGCCCAATCCTGCACGGAACCAAGCACCTCCCGCACAAAGATGAGCCGTCTGAGCTCACTGGGAACCGCAACTGACTTCAGTAAGAGGTGTCTACCGCCAGCACCCCACGGGATCACGTGTTTGGGGCCTAGCCCTCCCTCAAAGTTAGCTGCTGCTAGCGGGTGGCCTATGGAGTAGCTACAGAATAAGATGCTTTCTGAGCGTTCTCGGACCCATGCCCAGAGCCCTACAGTTTCCCTTTGAGATCTGAGTTTCAGGATGGCTTGGCTTACGCTCACGCGAAGGCTGGATTTGCTCAGCTCGCTCCCCCTCTCCCTCCCTGTGCTGTTCGGGCCTGATAATAGCGTGCTGCAGAGCAAATGACCCCCGAGTGATTAAATGCCCCGTCTCCTGCAGCTGATGTGTGGTTACAGAGGATTACACACACGAGGCACAAACATCTCTCCAGCCACACGGCCACTGGCCATCCGGCGGCGACGCACTGACTGTCTGCCCGGCCACCAGAGCCAGCAAAACTAGTACCCCGGAAGATTTCATATCCGCTGCACGATGAACGGCAACCTTTTCTTCTCCCTCCCTCCGCTCAAAAACTCCCTCCACTGCCACTCGGCACCAGCAGCCTATTCTCATGAAAAACACAAGTCATTAAACTGGTAACGTTGCTCCCAAAATGTTCCGAATGCCAAGACGGTCAATCCCCTGAAGCGTCTTTCTGTGCACTGGCTAACGGCACCAAAATGATGCGGACAGGGGAGAAAACAACACACCATCCCCACTGAGACCCAAGCTTATTTGGAAGGGCTGGAGGGAACCAGTTTGGTGTCCGGTCTGCACTGGAAGGGGATGTCCTGGCCAGCTGATAGCTTGCCTGGAACCCAGTGCACCAGGTTTCTCTCTGACTAAGTGGAGCAAATGAGCAGTGCCTCAGCTCCGGGAAGAGATGGATCATGCGTTGCTGCTCTGGGGCTTAGCATCATCTCCAGCTAGTTTCTAAATGAGAAGCTGTTGTGTCTAGTAGTGGATCCATGCCCAAATCCGGGGCAGGACCTAATCCCCCGAACGTCCTGGGGAGTTCAGATCTGGATCTCAGCTACACCCCATCATTTAAGTCATACAAACCCAGGCTCAGGGCTGCGTTCAGGACCAGTTCCTCTTGGGTGGATCCTCGCTAGCCGGGAGCAGAGCTTGCAGACAGACCGTCAATGATTGAAGCCCCTTGGAGGCTGAAGAACAGCAATGCTCCAGCGGCGCTGCCTCACCTGCTAGCCCCGTAGAGAGGATGCTCTTGGAGATGGTGACCTTGTCCTCGGAGGCTTTGGCCCAGTCTACCATGCCCCTCCAGCCTTTCATGGGGAAGCTGATGTCGGTTGCCATATTGGCGGGGAGCTTGTGAATGCTGAGGACTTGAGGGGAAACAGAAACAATAAATAAAACAGACCCCAAATGACCAGTTCAATATTCACACTCCCACCACTGAGAAACCTGTGGGTGGAATAGCCGGAGAAGCACTTCAGAAGAGTGAGTATCTGATTTCATTTATGCTGGTGTAAATCCAGAGTAACTCTGCTGATTTCATTTATACCAGCGTGACTCCACAGTGACTCTGATGACGTCATTCACACTGGTGCAAACATGAGTAGAAATTTAATCTCTGGTCATTCAGGGCCAATGAGCACCCAAAATTTTGCAGATGACATTGAGCTGGGGGGAGGCAGATGATAGCTAGGCTGGAGGCTAGACATAGGACACAGAGTGACCTAGACAAATTGGAGGATTCAGCAACAAAAAAATCTGATGAGGTACAACAAGGACAAGTGCAGAGTCCTGCACTTAGAATGGAAGAATCCCATGCACAGCTACAGACTGGGGACCAACGAGCTAGGCAGCAGTTCTGCAGAAAAGGATCTGGGGGTTACAGTGGACAAGAAGCTGGATATGAGTCAGCAGTGGGCCCTGGTTGCCAAGAAGGCTAACGGCATCTTGGGCTGCATTAGTAGGAGCATTGCCAGCAGATCACATGAAGTGATTTTTCCCCTCTATTCGGCACTGGTGAGGCCACATCTGGAGTATTGTGTCCAGTTTTGTGGCCCCCACTACAGAAAGGATGTGGACAAACTGGAGAGAGTCCAGTGGAGGGCAACAAAAATGATTAGGGGGCTGGAGCACATGACCTATGAGGAGAGGCTGAAGGAACTGGCTTGTTTAGTCTGCAGAAGAGAAGAATGAGGGGGGATTTGATAGCAGCCTCCAACTACCTGAAGGGGGGCTCCAGGGAGAATGGAGCTAGGCTGTTCTTAGTGGTAGCACATGACAGAACTAGGAACAATGGTCTCAAGTTGCAGTGGGGGAGGTCTAGGTTGGACATTAGGAAAAGGTTTTTCACTAGGAGGGTGGTGAAGCACTAGAATGGGTTACCTAGGGAGGTGGTGGAATCTCCATCCTTAGAGGTTTTTAAGGCCTGGCTTGACAAAGCCCTGGCTGGGATGATAAAAATGCATTGCTCCACGTCCTACAGACAGTGCGAAGGGGAGTTCAGACCAGACAGGTGGTGTTTCTTCAGCCTGGAGAGAGGTCAATGCTGTGCATGAACTGTCTCGGAGAAAGCCCCTCCTTGCCCAGTTGGCTAATGGAGCACCGTGTGACAAACACATTCTTACAGGACAGTAACCGTAAGAACGAGCCAGGCTCTGGGAAACGTCTCAGCCTACTTGCCATAAGCAGAGGCAACTGAGGCTTGAGAAAGGATGAGTTGTGAGTTTATGGGCCTGTGTGATCTTGGTGGCCAGGAGTGTGGAGGAAAGCCGAGGAAGACTGGGAGCCTCTGGATTAGCCTGATCTTGTCCAGGAAAGCTGGGATCTCTGGCACTGCACGAGATATCTATTCAGCTAACGTCTGTACATAAAGCAAAGCAAGGCCACTCGGCTCAACATACAGAGCGGGACCCCCACACATCCTTCTGTCCATCCGTACTTCCTCAGTCTCCTCCAGCCTCGAGACCCTCAGATTCAACTCAAAACACCTTCACTCAAAAAGCACCATTGCTCACAGCCATGACCCTAGCGACGACACTGGCCTTGCACTGGTGCGAATGGGCCCTTTAGCCTGATGGATGATGCTTTATACTGTGTACCAGATGTTCCAGTTACAGCTGGTGGGGCATTCAGAGAACACACTTGCCTTCTGGGGAGCATGAATGCAGCACTCGGCCTGAGACGCTTGTACCACCCCTTTGATAAACTCTGGTGGGAGCAAGAAGAAGAAGGGTGGTCTTGTGTTTAAATAACTGGGCCGCAGCTCCGGAGAGCCCCGTTCCATTCCCAGCTCTGCCGGATTCCCTCTGTGACCCTGGGTGACTCATTTCATCATTCTCTGCTTCAGCTGTGGCATGGGGAGGCCAACCCTCCCTCTCCCCGTTTCTTTGCCCATCTTGTCTGTTGAGTTTGTAAACTCATGAGGGCAGAGACTGCCTCTTCCCAGGGGCATGTCCCCGGCCTAGCACCACGGGGCTGCAGTCTCAGGTGAAATCTCTAGGCATTGCCACTAGAAGCATAACTCTGCTTCTGTTCCTGGTATCTAGGGTGACCAGATGTTCCAATTTTATAGGGACAGTCCCGATATTCGGGGCCTTTTCTTATATAGGCGTCTATTACCCCCCATCCCCTGTCCCAATTTTTCACACTTGCTATCTGGTCACCTGCTGGTCTTGGTCCACTGGCCTGGAGTCCCATCCTTTGCAGTGGTTCAGCTTTAGAGAAGCCTGAGCTCTGCTGAGAGCTGAGGACAACGCTGCAGTGCTGCTGAGAGCGTCACTTCACACCCCATCACCCCAGGAGCCTTCCGAGTCAGCACATTTCCCATTGAGAGAAAGAGCAGGGAACCTGAACCTAAGGGCTGCGTCTGTTACGGGTCTATTACATGATAAGAAGTTGCTGCTTGGTTCCCTCTGCTCCCTCCCCACTCCTGAACAGCATTCTCCACACGCTCACAGCCGGCTCGCAAAAACTGCAAGGAGCAACTGAATGGGTTGAATCTGCCTGTGGAGCAGGGGAGGGGAGCAGAATCCGAACCGACTCACCCAGATTGTCCGTCACTTGGTAGGAATCCCGGAAATCTTTCATGCGAAATCCAATGACATCAATGAAATCCTCCACAAGCCTGAACAGCTCCTTAGCATTCGACCCCATCTGTGAACCCAGTGAAGAGAGGTAAAATATTTAGCAGCACAGATAGCAATGAGCTCACTGTGGGCCTCTTGGTGGGCAAGGGTTCAAGACACACACACAGCTGCAAGCATTTTCTGGTCATGCTGGAGCACCGTGGGGTAGTGGACAGCCGTAAGGGCAGAGAATGACCCGAGGAGAAAGAAACATGGACAGATTTGCCTAGGAAGAGAACACTGTTCTCTGGAAAACTGGAAAACTCCCCATCTGAGCAGTCACTGTCCATTCCAGGACACCAGGAACAGGACACTGAGGGGTGTGGTGCCAGAAAAGAGTGGTTGGGTTTATTTCTTCATTTGTTTTAAATGGAGAGATGAGGGCGAAAGCCCTGTGTTAAAAGGAATCTCTTTATATGGAATGGTAGATCACATATACCTGAACCTATCCCCCCTGCTACATGGACTGAGACCGGATCCAGTCTAGGCTTCCCTGTAACCATTGGAGGATGCTAGAGAGGCTGTTACCAGTGATTTTCCTCAAGTTTCAGGCCGAGATCCTATTTCTCATTGACATATGGGAATTGGGCATCCAAATCCCCATGGCAACCCCATCTCAGCTGTGGTCCTCATGCTGTCTATCTGTCGTGCTGGTCAAAAGACAAAAATTCCTCTGATTGATCTCACGGCATCTCAGAAAATAACATTCACTGTCATGAGAGTGCAGACAGGGCACACCCCACAGGAATGGAAATAAAGAGAAATGGGACCGAGATAGATCCACTTCGCAAGAAGTGTCGGGAACAGGCTTTAACACCTGACCACACTTCTGAATGTAATATTGTAAAGGAAGTGAAGCTTTTCGAATTGGATACCTTGGATCAAGCCCTCACCAAGGGCCTGTAAGAGTCACCAAGCCCATTCTCAGACTTCATGGCCTGATATGATTATCGCAGGAGAAGAAAACAACAACAATGGTGCCAGCTGAGCAAGAGATCAGGGTATCTAGGTATGGTGGCACTGGGGGTGACAGGAAGCCGTATGTCCAAAAGACTGTCGAGTCAGCTTTACAACACAGGAAAAGCTGGTAAGGGAAAACCACCAGGAGCTAACTGCAGCCTGGAGAGAATGGCAGCTATTTTTTATGATGATCAATAGGGTTTCTGCGTTGTCATGACGACTCAACAGACTCCGCTCCACAGTGACTGTTCGGAAATATATATGCAGACATGTATTTGCTAAATTGAGCATTCGGTTCTCCACCTCCTCTGGAACCAGCCTGGGTCATTGGTTCCCAAATGTGCCAGAGAAACACCAGCCATAGGGGTGAAAGGGGAATTCAGTCTCAGGGTCTGGTCAATTCTTGGTCTAAGCCCTTTTACCTAGGTAACCGTAATGCACCTATCACCACATCTGAGCGCCTGCGTTTCTGCAGAGGCCGCCGACAGGTGTGCTAATCTGTGACATTGATGGTGGCGTAGGCACCTGCACGCTAAGATCTAGACCAGCAACTGATTTCAGAGAGGCCCCCGTATAGATGTCAGGGGATAATATCTTCCCACCATTACTGACCCGGCCCACCTTCGAACCTGTGACCTCTTGCAGAGGATCCACATCTCACTGCTGACCCCTTCCAAGATCAACCCGCATTCAGTGCCTGCCAGGCACCAATAGCACAAACCTTCGATGTGACCTAGGAGCTATTTATTTTCATTTCAGCTGAGCTCATTCCTTTATGCAACAGTCTTGCACACACCTTGTTCATCTGGGGGGGTGGGGGGGCGCAGATTAAAACGGCAGTTCATTAGATGTCAGAGGAGTACAGTGGCCACTCTGAAGAAAATTGACCTTAGGGTCTCAGAAGCCTAGTCACAAACCTGTCGGTGGTGATGTTGATTTCCAAGATGAAGGAACACAAGGGATTGTGTTCTGAGATGCAGTAAGGCGGCAGGGACAAGGGAGAAACTAATACAGACAAGGGCCCATCGGCCAGAGTTGCCTGAGAACAGGCTTTGCCTTCAAGGCAGAGTCATTTCACTCTGTTGCAGCTCCCTGGGGTTGCAAAGAGATCAGCACACTGAGCAGCGAGCGCTTTGAGGAAGAATGGCATTTTTCAGCCCAGATTAGGGACAATGGGTAAGTCACCTACCTACATGCACAGGCAGAAAGTGCAATTAAGGCAGAGAAGGCCGGGTAAGAGTTGGGTAGGACGTACGCAGGACAAACAGTAGTGGCTGTGCCCAGATAGGATATGTTTTATCTGCTGAACTACCCAGCATGTTCCCAAACTGCCAGCGTCCCTGGGGAGATGCAACGCAGCCTTGTGAGGAAACGGTAGCTAATATATAAATGAACCTGAAGCATTAGCTCAGACGGCAGAGTGTGGTCCAGCCCTTTAAAATCCTACGTGTCCTGTAGGGAAGGGCTTGCCTTTTCACACAGGGTCTCCATTTTCTTCAATTGTACACACCCCACATAGCGGGCCCCCTCCAGGAAAAGAGGAGGAATCTTAAAGGCCCAGGACTGCACTTGCCTCTGAGATCTACAGACTGATCAGCAGGGTCACCACTGATTTCTCCTAACGGGTTAATTCAGCACACGCGTCTTTCACTGGAAGGAGTTATGTCGGTGGTGCCTAGCAGCGTGGCCAGATGAGTTCTATCTCTTCTGGTGAAATGGAGGCACATTTAGTACACACTTGTCAGACACACAGCAGAGGGATCGCCCAACCCATTGGGAAACCCTAATAACCGCCAGTGTCATGGGCTGAGAGCCAGCGTTATTTGGGTTGTATGTTTAAGCAGCAGGTCCCTACCATTTGAGCTTCCTCCCACTTGTCCCGGTTTTCCTCTGACAGCAAGTTGCTGATGATCTGGACGAAGTTCTAGAGAGGAGAGACAAAAAAGGAAAAGAAAGTCATGATCAGAATATGATGGAGTGGGAGGAAGTGCCCAACCACATGTGAGATAGTAGAGTATAATAATATTAGCAAGAAGAGGATCTGCTCCAGTTCACAGAGCACCATTCTTCCCAAAGGACCCCAAAGCACTGGAAAAGCCAAAGCCCTGCTTCTGATGAAATAAACAGCACAACTGTTACTGCCTCCCAAGGAGAGAAGAGTCCCAACTTTCCACACCAGCGGAATGCAATGGGGCAACCCGTGAATACTGCACAGAGGCACAGTATTCTGCACGCAGTGGAGACCACAGGTCTTGGGCATAGGCAGACATGAGGCAATGATAAAAAGCCAAGATATGTTTTGACTATGAGGGCTGTGGAGAACAGCTGTGGAGATTCTGCACAGAGCTTTCCCACAGCACAGCAGGCTCCAGCTGGCTCTCTCAGCCCCTTTGTTTTACAGATGGATGGTCTCACACCATAAACTGCAGGCCCAGAGTTTGGAGATCTCAACATCCAGAAGTCGTGGGGATCTGGGGTTTTGGTTCAGCCTATTACAAAGACAGCAAATGCTTGCAAACGTCAGGTCTGGGTTCAGAATTCCTGGCCAGGTTCAGAATTCATGGGTGTTCTATCTGTCTGGGAAAACTTACCAAGGGACATGGTGAATTCTCCATCGCTTGTGGTCTTTAAAACAAGCCTGGAGCTCATAATGAAGTTATGGGCTTGATGCAGGAAGTATTGGTCGAGGTTCTCTGGCCTGTGCTATGCAGGAGGTCAGACTAGATGTCATAATGGTCCCTTCTGGCCTTAAAATCTACAACTCTATCCATCTATCCATCTATCTTTTTATCTAGCTATTTATCTGGCCCTGATCATTGCAGCTTCTGAGCACTTCGCCATCGTTCATGGTTCCTCCCCTCGCAACACCTCTGTGATACACAGACGAGTGTCTCCATTGTATTAAAGGGGGAATGGAGGCACAGCGCAGAGTAAGTGAATTTCCCAAGACCACACAGAAAAGATCAGCCAAGAACTGCACCCAGCTTTCTCCAGCTCCCGTGTAGTGCTCTATCTCTAGCCTTTGTTTGGCCCTGTCTCGAACAAACAGAGATGCTGATAGGTCAGGTTTCCCAGCTCAGTCACTCCTGTCCCCCTCTACCCTGGCACGAATCTCAGTGCCGCAGGCTTTCCATTTCCGTCGGGAGTTCATGGACTTTCGCTGCACGCTCTGCTGTGTACTGGCTTCACTTGACCAAACCTTCACCACCATTAAGAGAGCCCCACAGGGTGAGATCTTTTCCCTGGTGAGTGACACACAGGAAGTCAGGGAGCCAAGGAAATACCAAGCCAACCCCTTCTCCATCAGATCTATCCCCCTTCCGCCTAAAAGTTGCTGCTAGCACGAGGAGGGCAATCGTGCTGAAGCCAGCAAGCACAGGGGCTGCCATACTAGATCAGCCACTGCTTCCCCCAGCCGAGTCGTCATGCTTCATGGGAGAAAATAAAACTAATTCTACTGAGGACAAAGTGCCGGTGGCCCCACTTCCTTTATAAATGGGTAAGGGGAACAACAGAACGGCCTGTCAGAGGAAGAGGGCCCATCCAGGCAAATGTTCTGCTGGGTATGTGTGTGTGCGAGAGAGACAGAGAGTGTGAGAGGGAGCTGTAAAGGCAGGAGATATAGATTTCACAGCCATTGATTTTCCTCTCCATTTTCACCGCCGGTGCAGAGACCTGGGGAAGCAGATCCTAGACGATGAGTTTGATGTTTCAAGTTGTGGGATGATGACCTCTCCAGAGTATAGTCTGCATGCAAGTGCTGAAAGCAAAACCTAGCACAGTAAACCCTCAGCCTTCTCCCACATCAATACATAGACACCTAATACCTAAAGATCACTCCCCTCTCGTTCATTAGACTGCGATGCCTTCCAAATAATGCACCAAAATCAATTCGACTCCACAGAAAGTGCAGTTGGGTTGAATCAGCTCACATTGACTTTGCTCTTCACGATATTAGCTCAGGAGCCAGGGGAGACTTGGCAGAAGGGACAGACCTGTTAGCCTGTGAAGTGCACATTGGGAAACGAGGCACATCACGGAGGTAAGTAGAGACATTTCTGATTTTTCTGGGCTTTCATCAATTAAAAGTGGATTCCAGTATGAGCAGTGGTAACCCAAACACTGTGTACAAGGATCTATGTGCCCATGCTTTAAACTTGCCCACTGGCACCCAACAAATCATGACATGCATCTCTCTTCCTCAGCTCACCTGTACATCCCCAGCGGTGGGGCTGTAATATGCCCTGCGGAAGATCTCGGTCATATTCCTGAGTACATCGATGGTGGACAGCAGGTCCCCACTGTAGCTGGTCCCATCCTGGGAGATCTCCACGAGGTTTTGGAGCACTTCTGATACCCCTTCTCCCATCAGCCCCCTCTGGGCTTTGGCGAGATGCTCCCTTGTCTGAGAAGAGAGAAGAGCATGAGGAGTCAAATACACGTTATTGGGGATCAGGGGAGTAATCACTGGGTTAAGTTCTCTGGCCTCAGGAGCACAGACTAGAGGATCATCATGGTCTCTTCTGGAAACATGTCCCCTAAACCATTCCCTGCCATCCGAGGGGTCTTGGGCATTGGTGGTACTTGGTCGCTCCAGTTCTCTACCACTACACAACACTTCAGTCTCCTGAAGACTGAAACACTCTGGTCCAACCCAAGTTATTTGGCTCAGTAGAGGGTATCTGGGTGAAATGTAATGCCCTGTGACACACAGGAGATCAGGCCTTTAACTCAATGCAATCTGGGAGACTCCATGATATCTGGGAAAGGTATTAGGTGGCTATAGGAGGACAACTGAATTCCCACTTTTTTTGTGACCAGAAATGGAAGCATCCCTGCAGATTCATAAGAGGCCATTCTGTCACATAAGTTTGCTGACACTACCGCGGCCTTCAGTGGAGGATTTTGTTCACCCATCTGTCCTGTAGGTGTCTTATACCTGAGATACAGACATCTTAGCCCATGGACAGGGACAAGGATGATTCTGCTGCAAGCACCAGAGAATGCCAGAGGAAGGCCAAGTATTTGCTGCTTTTATTATTGTGATAACAGCTTGAGGACCCAACTGAGACTGGGGACCCATCATGCTATGCTCTAAAATACCTACTTATCCTGTTACAAGGAGTTTACAATCTAACTAGACAAGACAGACAAAGGGGGAAGAAGGAAGAATTATGATCCCCATTTTAAAGCTGGGAGTTCTGTGTTTCTCTCTGGGCAGAGATCTTATCAGGATCATGTACTGAGGGGACAGTAATGTCTTCCATTTACAGCACCTTCCCTCCCAAAGGATCCCAAAGCACTTTACAAACTCTTCTTTCACTGCCGCTGAAATGTGGTGACATTACACAATGGTTTAGGGCAGAAAAAGATGAAATCCTATGGTTTAACACTGCAGGGTGAATGTAAGGAAACTGGAATTTGGCCAGGATACCAAAGTTAACAACCTCTACTTTTGCAAAAAGTGTGTGGATCCCTTTAAATAATCACAAGTGGTCAGGCCCTAATTTTTATGATTAGTTCAAAAGACAGAGCCTTCAGTAACAGTACAAGACAGTACCAGGACACTGGCTGTCTACTGACTCAGAGGGAAGAGTGAGGCACTACTGGATCCGCAACAGCACTTTGGGTTTCACTGGGGAATCTCCCATCTAAGTAAAAAGCAACAATGGGGGGAAATGGATCCATTCAGACAAAACATTAATCTTTCTTACCATCATCTGTATATTCCTGTAGTCAATGGAAACACACTTGACGTACGTCGGAGTATCCCAGTATGCGATCCCCTCTTCATCTAAAGTGCATCTTCGGAGGATCAACCCTAAAAGAGAATGACAGGGGCATGGAAGAGAAGGCAGCTGGACATGGACCAAGGTGATCCAGGGGATATATTGTGCTTGGACTTTCAGAAAGCCTTTGACAAGGTCCCATGCCAGAGATTCTTAAGCAAAGTAAGCAATCATGGAATCAGAAGGAAGGTCCTTTCACTAACTGGTTGAAAAATATGAAACAAAAGGTCAGAATAAAAGGCCAGTTTTCACAGCAGAGAGAGGAAAAAGTGAAGTCACCAAAGAATCTGTACTAGGACCAGTGTTGTTCAGTGGCTATTAGCCAGATGGGCAGGGATTGCTGTTTTCCAGAAGCTGGTAATGAGTAAAAGGATGGTTCACTTGATGATTACCTGTTATGTTCATTCTGCCTGAAATATCTGGCATTGGCTACTGTTGGAAGAAAGCATACTGGGCTAGATGGACCATTGGTCTGACCCACTATGGCTATTCTTTCATTCTTATGTTCAACATATTCATAAATGATCTGGAAAAGCAGGTAAACAGTGAAGTGGCAAAGTTTGCAGGTGATTCTAAATTACTCAAGAATAGAGCTATCTGTGATGAGTTACAAATGCACTGCACAAAACTGAGTGACTTGGCAACAAACACAGATGAATTCAGTGTTGATAAGTGCAAAGTAATGCCAATTGGAAGACATAATCCGAACTATATGTATAAAATGATGTGGTTAAATTAGCTGTTACCACTCAAGAAAGAAATCTTGGGGTCATCATGGAGGATATTCTGTAAAAATCTGCTCAAATACAGCAGCAGTCAAAAAAGCTAAGAGAATGTTAGGAACCGTCAGGAAAGGGATAGATAAAACCCTCACTGGGATGATTTAGCAGAGATTAGTCCTGCTTTGAACAGGGGTTGGACTAGATGATCCCCTGAGGTCCCTTCCAACTCTAATCTTCTATGATAATAGGACAGAAAGTAGCACAATGGCACTATGTAAATCCATGATATGCCCACATGTTGAATACTACGTGCAATTCTGGTCACCCCATCTAAAAAAAGATGTATTAGAATTGGGAACAATTTCCATCTGAGGAGAGATTTAAAAGACTGGGATTGTCCATTTTAGAAAACAGTCAACGAAGGTGGGATATGATAGAGATCTGTACAATCAAGACTGGTGTGGAGAACGTGACTAGGGAAGTGTTATGTACCCCTTCCCATAACACAAGACCACAGGTCATGTGATGAAATAAGCAGCAGGTTAAAAACAACAGAAGGAAGTACTTCTTCACACAACGCAACGGTCAAACTGTGGAACTCATTTGCAGGGGAAGTTGTGAAAGCCAAAACTATGACTGGGTTCAGAAAAGAATTAGACAAATTAATGGAGGACAGGTCCATCAATGGTTATTAGCCAAGACGGCCAGAGACGCAACCCCATGCTCTGGGTGTCCCTAAGCCTCTGATTGCCAGAAGCTAGAACTGGATGACAGGGGATGGATCACTCAATCAATTGCCCTCTTCTGTTCATTCACACTGAAGCATCTAGCACTGGATGCTGTCGGAAGCCAGGATACTGGGTAGATGGACCATTGGTCTGACCCAGTATGGCCGTCCTTATGTTGCTATGGAAACCCTGAGCGTTCTCCTGGAGGGCACCCAGGACACACGGATTTAGCTACAGATGCGCACAAACTGACAGACAAGCGCTGAGCACAAACCACAAACGCTACCATTTCAGGAGAGTTATTTTTACCTCCTTTTTCTGCTTCTTCTCAGCATCAAGGGCTGGGACAGCCAAGAAAACCATAGCAGAAGCACTTTGCTGGCAATTTAGACCAGGCTAACTGGAACAAAGGAAACTTTATGTCTGCACCCATGAGAGGCAAACCCAGAGAGCCTCACAAAATTGCCTGATTCTGTATTTCTGAGCTGAGGGACAAAAGCAGCAGATGGTTGCTAGTGTCCCCAGGAGATCTCAAAAGAGGATAAATAACCGACAGCATCGCCTTTCATCTGAGATATCCTGAAACCCCAGCCATGGCCATTTGCTTCCTCTGTGAGTCTTGTGCATTGGCTGGTCGTTCCCAATTTAGAGTGATCTGCCACTTCGACAGCCTTTGCTTTGCTAAGACAATCCTTCCTACCACACAGGAAAAGATGAATCAGAGACGGAGGAGATGAAGAAAGCCATCTTGTCTGACCCTTCCTGCCGGCACCACAGACAAACCCTCTCCCTCTCTAGAAGTCCCCCAGGAGCAGATTTTGCTCAGTTCGTAGTCAGGGTTTTATTGCTAATCACTTTCATAACCTTCCTTTTGACACACTTCCTTTCACCTGATTGCAGTGCAATCCGCAGACCCTTCCATGACTGCTTACTCCAGGCTAGGACCTAGGCAGAGACTTTGCCAGTGGATGACAATAGACAGCACAAGCTGAGTCATCCGGAGAAAACACAGGGGTTTTCTATGTCCAACAGCCTCGATAAAGAACCCCCTTTACATTCAGCATGGATGAATCCGGTCCACCCTCCGCACCAGCCACCATTTCAGTTCCCATCAGGTGCTGAGAAAGACCCAGAGAAAGTCAACTTAGTAAGATCCACCTAAGACCTTCCTCTGAGACCTCTCATGGCTCTGGGTTGGAACTGCACCTTGCCCAGCATCGTCTCAGAAGGACAGTGGAGAGAGAGAACAGACATAGCCACCCGGTGCGTCTGGAGAAAGCTCCCCAGCAGCCAGGCACTTTATTAAGTCCCCCCACCCTCATAACACATCCTGGTCCTCTAGGTTGGCAAGGACCAAAATCTCTTAGAGTTTCAGTTGACTCCACAGGCAGGGAGCATCGTTCTCCTTACCAGTGGCATTGCGAGGACACCGGACAGCCGCAGCGTCTCCGGCCGGCGTTTCCTTCCAAACCACGGAAGCAAAGGTATCTTCATCGCATATTTCATGGGGCTCTGTAAAGGACAAAGATACTGGGTCAGCTACACTTCTGGCTGCTCAGCATAGGTAAGATGGGAAGAAAGGAAGGGGAGAAAGTAGCAAGGAGAGAAAGAAGGAGACAAGGAAAAGGGAAAGACAGAGAAAGGATGTGGCAGCATGGAGGAAAGAGCACTGTGAGAGCCAACAGCTCCTGCGATTAAATCCCAGCTGCCTCATAGCTTGGCCTTGGGCAAAGCCACCTGATCTCTCTGTGGCTTGTGCTGCCTCTCTGAAAACTGAGCCTTGATCCACTGTAAGGGTTAATTAGCTAATGCCCAGCTACAGGGATTGCAAAATGTGTTATGTGCTTCCTCCACTCTGTGCTTTCGCTCTCATGGTTGGGCTCTGGAGTTTTGGCGGCGAAGGTCCCAACGCTGCTGGTGACCCAGGCCTAGGCGTCATTACATCTGGTCTCCTGGGCTTTGCAAGTTTAAAACACTGCTGTATATAACTGCAGCATCCCGGGGGGCAAGATGAGGAAAGATTGCAAGGGGAAAGGGAAGGAAAGAAAGGGAGACATAGCTAGACAGAAACCAAGTTGAACACACACCACCTAGAGAGCCCCCTCAAGCCGTGCAGAGGCAGCAATTCTCCTTGGGGCACTGGGTATCAGCACTGTTTTGCCAGGTGAACATGGACAAGCAGAGAGTAAGCATCATCCCATAAAGCCAAGAAGCTGTGTTTCCATCGGCTGCTCATACCTAATGATTGCCACAGAGCCCAACAGGCTGTTGCAATGTTTAAAGGGTGAGGCTGCTCCTGTCACCTGTGGAGAGCATCCCGTGCCGTGGTTACCACAGCCTCTGGCCATGGACACAGGCGTGGGAGGAAAGGGGCGGCTGCAAAATGAGGCAATGCTGTGAGAGTCCACAGAGGGAGTCAAAATGGCCATGGTGCTTTCAACGTTTTGCAAGCACATCTGCTCCGTCAGTAATGGTTTATGTGGGAAAGGATTACTTAGGATATCTAAAACTCTGGGAGCTGTGAGTTGGGTATTAAAACTATTTCTCACTCTGTAGGGTGGGGAGGGAAAACCTTATATTTAATGCTTTTCAATTACATTTTCTATTTATTGTGCATGTCAAACTACCCAGAAACAAGGAGGCTGCATGCACGGCTGTTCCCATCCAACCCTGGCAGCTGCCAAGCCCATGCCAGCCATGGACCGGGCTCGGCAGCTGTTCACTGCGCTCTCCTCTCATGCAGGGAAGCTCTGCTGGTGCCAGCATTCAGTGGTGCCCCTGGTGATGTGCCAAGGAGACAATCAGCCGAGTTGTGGGGGAGGGTGGCAGTAGCTGCAAATGACTGAAAGAAATAAAATTCCTAGCTCTGGCGTTTTCCTGTGAGCTCTGGGGAATTAGGGGAGCGCACCTGGCCTGCAGCGCGGTGCACTGGAAGGCCTGTGAGTGCATCTTCCGTGTGAAGAGGCTCACATGTCCTACTTAAGACACCTGCACGGTGCATGAATAGCTAGAGGATCGCTGGGTTGTGTGTGCACATCTTTCCTTGCGCTGCTCTGGAACTGCCTGCCAGATCCCTCTGTATGGGAGGCCTGGCTGTGAATTTAAAGACGGGGCTCGAGCCAGAACACTGTCTCTGAACCACTTCTGACTGTGGGGAAGCTGAGATCCAAATCTTGTGGGTAACCCTGGTTTCTATAACAGCCCCAGACAGGAAGAGTGATCCACGTGCACCTCGTTCAGAATGGAATCCAAATCCATCTGTATTTGAAACACAGCTCCCTGCCCATGCTGCCTTGAGGAGCACGACCACCAACTAGCCATGATATTAGCTCATAAAGAGCTCCCATTCCATTCCTTTTAATTGGCTACTGTTACTATTCTTGATATTCCAGTCACACGTGAAGGACCCCCCCTGAGATCAGGGCCCCATTACGCTAGGCACAAAAAGCAATAGACTAGACTACAGAATGTACAATCTACATACACAGGACGGACGTGGGGGGAGAAAGGGAGTAGCTTTGAAGCACAGAGAGATTAAGTGACTTGCCCACATCACACAGGGTGTCTGTGGCAGAGCTTTGAATTGAGCCCAGATCTCCAGACTCCCAGGCCAGTGCCTTAACCACCAACCCATCGCTCCACTCTGGTTCATGCCGTGTTTCAAAGAAGGATTATGGGGAGCTGCTAGCATCCTTTGTTGCAAAGTGACTGAGCAAACGTGCTTCAGCAGCAAGGCGGACAGGCGAGGGGGAAGGGTTAAGGAGAATGGGTCTCCCACCCTAACCCCCTCACTCTCTCTCCCTAAATCTAACCTTTCCACCTTTCCTTTTCACTCCAGGGTGTGACTGCCCTCTCTGGGAAGCGCTGTGTGATGCTGTGCATTAGGGAAGCTCTTTAGAAAGTCATTGTCTCGCCTGGCATTGTCTTGCCGACAAGCGCAGGAGCGATTCCCAGGCCGGGAAGGAATTATCTGATCCCTGTAATTTTTAATATCACTTTGTAACTAAATCCTTTTTGCTCCTGGAAGCAAGTTACACTGGGAAATTTTAGTATCTAGCCCTATTGAGCTCAATCCTTCTGTTAAAACAAAATCGTGTTGGTATTAGAGATTTCCTTGAGAACAAATCGAGCAGGTTTATTTTAAACATCGACTTACAGACGCCACCTGGCCCTTCCGCTTCTATCCACCCCCCCAAAATGAATAATTACAGCAAGACCCTTTGATGTTAAACACCAGCACTGCTGAAATGTGCCTCTTTTTCGGTATTACAGCACAGCTGGAAGCCCCTACCAAAATTAACAAAATGATGTGGTTTGCTCTGGATCCACAGCTGGCATAAATCAAAGGTAAAGTTCCTGGAGCTGAGGATCTGGCCCAAAATTGTTCTATGGTCAGGGAATACTATGTGGCTGAATTAAAAGAGAATTCAGCAGTTGAAGTTAGGTGACACCTTCATGCTACAGTTTGGGTCTTTCCCCCTTCGATTCACAGAGACCATTGTCGTGATCTGGTCTGACTTCCTGTATTACATAGACCATAGCACTTCCCCAGTGACTCCTGCCTCCAGCCCAAGAGATTTTGGTTAAGCTAGAGTGCATGTTTTAGAAAGACACCCCGTCTCGATTTAAAGACTCCCATGATAGAGAAGCCACCACATCCCTTGGTGATCTGTTCTGATGATTAAATACCCAAACTATTAAAAAGCTGTATCTTATAAGAAAGAGCCATTGGGTTTCTCTAGTCTGACTTCCAGTACAACACAGGCCAGAGGATTTCAACCAGTGATTTCACCAGAAGGGGCTTTAAAAGGGGCTTGCAAAGGAAAATAAAAATTGCTTTTGAGCCCTTTAACTATTTTCTTCTGCTTATGTTTTGTCTGCCCTGCAAAACTCTACAGCCTGGACCTCGCTAAGGTTTGCAGACCCATCATTTGCAATGGTTCCTGGTCCCCAGGCAGTAGCACCAGCGGGAGCTATAGATTAGACAGTGCTCAGACAGCTCTGTGCTGCCTGCCTCTGTTCTGGGAAGTGTAATAGCGTACGGGTACTCCAGTGGTTAATGGCCCAGTGGGAATAGCATGAAAATGGCAGTGCATCAGGGATGCTCTCGTACTGCTTTTGTGGCTACTCATCCTCCAGTTCTTTGCCGCTTTATAAACCATCATCTGCCTGTCTACAACCATAAGCCAGTTGAGAAGCATTGAGCGTGTCCATCCACCCACGCTGAGCCCAGTCGCACACCCACTGAAATCAGGGGGCGCCTTCCTGGTAGCTTTGATGAATGTTGGATCAATCCTCACCAACAGGCCTGCGTTACGCAGGAGGTCAGACGAGAGGTCCCTCGTGGCATTAAACTCTCTGAGTCATACAAGCGGCAGCCCCTCCCCACGGCTTGCGTTACTGGTCTGAACAAAAAGCAGGAAGTGCGTGAGATACGTACCAGGACACTTCTTGTCATTACACTGTTTGTACTCCTCCTTGGGACCCTGACACGCGACTCCTCCGAAGAAAGGGCCATAGCACACACGGTCACGTCTCTGCGTCCCACCCCCACATGAGGTCGTACAACTCCCCCACGGCCCCCACGCCTGCCACTTTCCGTCCACTGCAGGAGAGCAAAAGAGGAGAGAAAACAGTTCCTAAGCTTTGTCAGCCGCATGAGGAAGCTAGTCCTCAAGATAAACACCGGACACAATGATTGGCAGTGATACGGCTCGATGTTAGGTGATGGTTCCCTGCCTTGAGATGGCTCTAACACTAGCTAAAAGAAGGAGGAGAGGATGGGTGGGAGTAATATAACAGCTCATACATTGATTGCTTTTGCACAGTGAGGGCCTAACTCTCATCTCACTTGCATGAGGGAATCCAGGAGTAGCTTCCTTGTAGTCAACTGGGTAAAGTGTAAAAGGACGTCATAATCAGTCCTGAAAATTGTGGATTGCTTTTAAATGGCTGAGTTGTGGTGGAAGACATTTGAGGGCTTTTCCAGATGGAAAGTTAGCGTGCAGCAGCCTGGAAGGTAAACGTACAGCGCTCTAGCGTGCTGCTCACTAACTGGTTATCTGGGCCCTGCCACGGTGCACTCAAGGTTCCTTGTTGCACTTTGTCCTATTGCTATTTGAAACAAGAGTATGGTCAAAGAGTTCTGAGGAATTTTTACTGCATGATGGCAGGGTCCACATGGCCAGTCAGTACACAGCACACCAGTGTGCTGGAGATTTGCATCCCAGCTTGCTGTGCACTAACTCGCTTTACTCTGAAATTGTAGGCTTATGCCCAAAGCAAATACAACATGTTCTGCTCCAGTCCAAGCTTCTCCTCTCTTCACCTCAGTCCTGACCTGGAAGGATCCCTAGGGCAGTTCGGTTTCCATGGCCCAATGACTCCTTGGATTCTCTCCTGACACTGCCATTAGGGTGCCAGTCAGGTGTCACACTACAGACATTTGTCTGGTTGAAACCAGGCTTAGATGATCAGCTCAGTTCAAATCATCTGCCAAAGAGCAACGTTAATTCACTTTTGAACCTGGGCTGCTGACCCCTATCCCGTTTCTCATCCGCTCCCGGTGCAAGGACAATCAAAAAAAACTAACAGCATGTGAGGAACCATTAGGAAAGGGATAGATAATAAGACAGAAAATATCATAATGCTTCTATATAAATCCATGGTATGCCCACATCTTGAATACTGCATGCAGTTCTGGTTGACTCATCACAAAACAGATATATTAGAATTAGAAAAGGTACAGAGAAGGGCAACAAGAATTATTAGGGGGATGGGACAGCGTCCATATGAGAAGAAATTAAAAAGACCGGGACTGTCAGCTTGGAAAGAGATGTCTAAGAACATTAGAACGACCATGCTAAGTCAGACCAATGGTTCATCTAACCCAGTATCCTGTCTTCTGACAGTGGCCTGGTGCTTCAGAGGGAATGAGTAGAATAGGTAATCATCCAGTGATGAAGGGGGGATAAGATAGAGGTCTATAAAATCATGAATGGTGTGGAGATAGTGAAAGGGCTGTAGCACACATGGTCACATCTCTGCATCACACCCCCACATGAGGTTGTACAGCTCCCCCATGGCCCCCATGCCTGCCACTTTCCATCCACTGCAGGAGAGCAAAAGAGGAGAGAAAACAATTCCTAAGCTTTGTCAGCAGCATGAGGAAGCTAGTCCTCAAGATAAACACCAGACACAATGGTTGGCAGTGATACGGCTGGATGTTACATGATGGTTCCCTGCCTTGTTATTAACTCGTTCACATAACATAAGAACCAGGGGTCACCTGATGAAATTAAATAGGCATCAGGTTTGATAACACCTGCTCCCACCACAACCATAAGGAAGCACTTCTTCACACAATGCACAGTCAGCCTGTGGAACTCATTGTCAGGATGGCGTTGTGAAGGGCCACCATAAAACAGAAGAATGAGATAAGTTCCTGGAGGATAGGTCCATCGATGGCTATTAGCCAAGATGGTCAGTGATGCAACCCCATGCTCCAGGAACGCCTAAACCTATGACAACCAGGTGCTGGGACTGGATGACGGGGGATGGATCACTCGATAATTGTCCTGTTCTATTCATTCCCCCTGAAGCATTGGGCACCAGCCACTGTCGGACGACAGGACACTGGCCTAATTGGACCATTAGTCTGACGCAGTATGGCCGTTCTTATTTCCACACCTGAGACATCCAGGCCTTCTGACTCAATCTCACCTTGAGCTAAGGTTTTGGAGTCTGCCTGTGGAAGCTCTGAATGTGTATGGGCACAAGGACTTTGCGCTATGTATATTACAGAGACAAGGTGAGTGAAGGAATATTTTTTAATGGGGCCATCTTCTGTTGGTGAAAGAGATAAGCTCTTACAAGACCTCTGAATAAGGTTGAAAGTTGACTCTTTCACCAACAGATGTTAGTCCCATTAAAAAAAGATCTTATCTCATCCACCTCGTCTCTCTCATACCCAGAGGCCAACACAGCTACAACGACGGACGTGGCAGACCCTTATATTACCATTTGTTAACCAAAGTCCATAGCTGCAGGGAAGTCCGATGACCATTTCACATGCAAAAAAGCAAACCTTCCCTGCTTCAGGTTAGGAGGTAGGGTGGTACCAACAGAGCCGATTTACAGAAGCAGAGAAAGCACAAGGATACATCCAAGAAGCCCTCCTCCAGTTGTTGTGTTATTGCCCACTTTGGGATTCAGTCTGAGTAAAATTCACTCTTATACAGATGGGCCAAATACCCTCTTGGAATATGTCACCTGTTTTCACATTCTGGAGTCTCAGGTGTAAAAGGTTTTGGCTTCAGTTTAGCTGTCTTCTCTCAATATGTCTGGATGTTTCACAAGTCTTGGAAATGGGATTTGCAGGCACTTGGAGTAATGGACTATAAGGTTGTCTAGTTCCATTGTAACGTTTCCCAGTGCTTCTGCATCCTCCGTGGACATGCTGCTTTCCAGCTCACGTCTGACTATTAATAATGACATTTAACATCTTCAAAGCACCCTACATGTGTGAATTAATCTTCCCAACATGTCTGTGAGGTAGAGAAATATCCTCTTCATGTCACAGGTGGGAAATCGTGTGTTGTCTGTGGCCACAGAGCTGCTCAGTAACCGAATGAGAGCTAGAACCCAGGAGTCCTGATTCCCGAATTCTAATCTTAGCAAGTCAGTTATGATGCCTATTTTAACAGGACACTGAGAGATGTGGGATTACTTTCCTTCTTTCCCTAGCAGTGGAAGAACACGGTTATCTTAAAAATATGCTATGCTACACCCTCTAGTCCTTTCTACATCGATGTCAAATGCACCTGCAGTTTAGGTCATGTTCCCACCACACTCAAAACCATGCTAGCAACAATCCTGATTGCAGAACTAAGCCGGGTCAGGCAGCTGAATTCTCTGCCATCCCACGAGCCCTGCTTAGTTCTCAGCACTGCGTCCATTCCCTCAGAGAGCAGTGAATTGCACCCAGACCGTAAACAGCTGACTCCACAGAGCCAGGGCCAGGCAGACAGGTGAGACCTGCTGGTAGCAGGTGTCTCTGACATGTGCTTCTAGTTTATTGTCCTTGCTGAAATGGCCTTTCCTGGGGCTTATCCCCCACGACAAAGTAAGGGTGGTTATTTTGAACCATGAAGGGCCAGTCACAACGACCTAGAAGCCATGGATCTTGTTTTGCTACTGCACGACCCCATGAGCAAAGACAAGCGAGTGATCATTTCTGTACAGTCCACATTCAGCACTTTCCAACCAGCCTTACAGCCTACTCCTGGTGAAGTTCCAAGGTGTCAATTTCAAACATAAATTGGATGGGATCATTCTTAGGAAACAACATAAAATAGGAGAAGAGTGAAAATGCCATAGAGATGTGGAAAGAATTCCACAAAAGAGATTTAATAGGTTGGGGTAACGTTTTCAAAAGCACCTAGTCACGTAGGACTTTTCAATGAGATTTAAGTTCCTAAGTCATTTTGGAAATGGGAGTTAGGCACATATGAAAATGTTACTCTATGACTATATTATTTCAACAGAAGATAAATGAGACGTTCACACCTCAAAGGCGATAATCAGCGTCTCTTTACTGACCCTTCCTCTTAATGTTAGAATAAGGGGACATCAGCGAAACTGAAAAACAACCAGTTGGAAATATTGGTTTAAACAGCACTTAATTAACCTGTGGAACGCCTTGCCCACAAGTTGTTATTGAGACCAACTGCTTAGCAGGACTCCGAAAAGGATTAGAAAATTAGATTAATAACACGGACATCCACAGCTACATGAGATAGAACCAACCAATTGTAAGGGATAGACACCATTATTCTTCATGTCATATGGCAACCATTGGCCTGCGGTTAGGAAAATACTTCCCTCTATGGTCAGACTATTCAATTATTGTCTGCTATGGGGTTTCTTGCACCTTCCTCTGGAGCATCTAGGCCCGATAGGGTACAGGAGTAGATGAACCATTGCTATGATCCATTATGTTCCTGCTACTATGGCTAATGGGGAAAACTGCTGTTCTTCCAGAAGGGAAATGAAGGGACATTTGCAATAGTCTCTGTGGAACTGTAGACAGCAGGGGGAGGATCCACAAGACACAGGAACCTCTTTGGCACTGACCTGGGCACTGCCTTAGGAAGCAGTCTCTGGTCTCCACCCAATGCCCCTGGCACTCTGCTCCCCCATAGGAAGGTCCGTTGCACTCCCGCGTCCGCTGCTGGGTACCGTTGGAGCAGGTGGCGGAACAGGAACTCCAGCTGGACCATTCATTCCAGTTGCCATCCACTGAGTGGCCCAAAGGGAGATAAAGACACAGAGAATGTGAAAATCCCTTTCCCCAGGAATAAGGAGGTCTGTTCCATGAGATCAAACCAGTGAACCCAAGGTCCTGTTGCAGTGGACACAATACAGTGGGCCAAAGCAGACAGAGCCATACTGCATGTATTGACAGACGGATTTAGACAGGTACCACAAGAAAGGAGTGCTCAAACTCCGCCCAACTGAGGCTGCAACGGCAACTTGTCTGGAACCTTTGGAACACTTAGAATATTACAGAAGGACATGATGTGACATATGATATTATAACACGGCCCATGATCATCAAAATGTTTTGACTTTCATAGTAACATGATAATTCAAACGTAACATGAAAATCAACATGATAAAGTAAAACAAAAGATATTTTGACCCAACTGAGACAAATTGTTTTGATTATTTTTCATCAAACATTTCTTCAAAATCAATATGTCCCTGTGGAAGGTTTCAATTTTGCCAAACCACCATGTTCCAATGGGAAAATGGGAAAAATTTTGACCAGCTCTAGTCCAAAGTGGTGTGGAAGATGGATGGATGGATGGATGAGCTTTAAAAATCCATCTGTATTTCAGAGAGAATCTCTTTTACAGGAACTCAGTATTATTCTGCAAAAGAGAAGTCTGCAGAAGAGAAGAATGAGGGGGGATTTGATAGCAGCCTTTAACTACCTGAAAGGGGGTTCCAGGGAGGATGGAGCTAGGCTGTTCTCAGTGGTGGCAGATGACAGAACAAGGAGCAACGGTCTCAAGTTGCAGTGGGGGAGGTCTAAGCTGGACATTAGGAAGATGTTTTTCACTAGGCGGGTGGTGAAGCATTGGAGTGGGTTACCTAGGGAGGTGGTGGCATCTCCATCTTTAGAGGTTTTTAAGCTGCAGCTTGCCAAAACCCTCGCTGGGATGATTGAACTCAGGATAGTCCTGCTTTGAGTATGGGGTTGGACTAGATAACTCCTGAGGTCCCTTCCAACTCTAATATTCTATGATTCTATAATTCTGTGGAATTCATCCTGTGTTTCAGGACATACCCTATAGGATGAATGGAATTTAATAGTGTGTGTATGTATATATTCAATGCACTTCTCTTGTTGCCAAATTAACATTGACAGACTTTGCGTGTCTCTGAACAGAAATATATTGGATAATTAATGAGCAAAAAGCAGCAAAGGGAAATTACAAAAAACACAGGATTGGAATGAAACATGAATGGGTTTTATTAACCTGATATATTTTAAAGCATTTCCCAGAGTGGCAGCCCTAGTCTAATTAGTCCCAATCAACAGATATTTCATCTAACCTTTCTACCATTCTTGCTTTACCTCATTAGCAATGGTGGCTGTTATCTCACTGGCTGAGAACAAGCAGGGCTAGTGGTATCCCAATAATTAAGGTTCTGGTTCTCTTCAGAACCCGATTTCTTGGATATATCAGCTTTGTTATGAATAAAAATGTCCTCTCTTCAGCTCATCAGTCCCAGATGCAAATTGATCTTTTAAAAACATGTTTGACATCTGGTTCCTTTTGTAATTTACAAGGTCTCAGAAGGCACCAAAATTATGCTCACGGGTCTCATTGCTTTTTGCTTGTGCACTTGAGAGAAAATGCATAATAGCCAAAATTTACAATTTTAAAGCCAATGGGAGTTGCAGCAGAATATCAGGCAACGTAGTTCAGTAGCTATTTATGGATTTAGGTGCCCAGCTTTAGCGACTCCAGCACGAAGGCTTTACACGCCTATGTTCATGTTGGTACATAGAGGCACATTATTACCACGGGGGTTAATTGTAAGAGCTGCTCACCATCTGCAAACCCCACTGGAATCAATGAGATGATTCCTCCCATGAATTGGCCCACTAATAGTAACAATAACTGTGGAGCTGTTCCTAAACTGGTCGAACAAAGCATAGCTTCATTGACTTCAACGGAGCTATGATTTACACCAGCTGAGGATCTGGTCCCATGTCTCTAACAGTCCTCAGAAATATATTGCAGCACTTACCACAATAGCCCCATGTGCTACATTACCACACCTGGGGTTGGTCCTACTTTGAGCTGGGAGTTGGACTAGATGACCTGAGGTCCCTTCCAACCCTCATCTTCTATGATTCTGTGTACTGCAAGGATAGAGTCTATCCTTATAGAATCATAGAAGATGAGGGTTGGACAGGACCTTAGGACGTCATCTAGTCCAACCCCCTTCTTGTCATGGAGGAACACAGTTTTTTTGGTGTAAGGAAGAGAAAATGAGAACATATCTATAGGGATCTGCCTTGTGCACCTACCCATTAAACGAGGGAGTGGGAAAAGGTCATACTACACAGAGACAGGACTATCATGTGTTTGGTTTATTCATGTATATTTTCAGAAGTTTAGGAATGAGAGCCAGCAAAGCTGACTGTGGTTTCAGGCACTGGTCTACACTTACCTGGCAATTCAGCGGCAGTCGACGGGAGTTATGCAAAGTACGCAGAGTAGCTTGTGTAACTCCTGTCAACTGCTGTGCTTCCCTTCTGCACGGCATCTTCACTGCACTGCGCCGCCAGGAACCGTGTTCCCGTCGATGCAGCACTACACCACTTGAGGGGGTAGTCGACTTCTGGATCAATTGAGCGGGTCTTCACTGACCGCTCAATCGATCCAGATAGGTCGATCTGACGGCAGCAACTTTGCCGCCATGAGTATAGACATACCCCATGTTACATCTCTACTCATAGCTCCAAACATAAAGAGCTCCAGTCCTGTAAGGTGCTGAGAACCCTCCATTCCCACTGAGATCATCGGGAGCTGAGGGTGCTCTGTAGCTGGCAGCGTAGACCACAAACTGTGCAAGCTTCTGAAAAGCAAATAACAGTGTCGTTCATTAGAAGTTCAGCTTCTATAGCTGTGATAGACAATTTGCTTGTCCTGGCCTCTCCTTCCAAAGTGGCTCACTCAGTGACGCCTACCACACAGAAGAAAGTGGCAGTGTCCCAGTAGCGGAGCATTGTAATCATTTGCAAGTAATGAATCCTCGGAGTAGGGCCGTAATAACTGATATGACTGTCAAGTATATAAAACACTGAATAGCTCCCATAGTTGTGTTTCAATGAGTCCTCCAATGCTGCATTCATTTGGCATAGAAAAGCTGATGATTACATTTGTGGCATTAATTAGAAATGAAAGGTTTCAATTGGGCTGCCTTTATTTACATTGCTTTTTTATTTGCTACAGTATAGGCATTTATTTGTGTCAGGGCAATTAATTATGTATCAATGTTAACTAAGGATATGCTTTATTACCTTAGCATTGCCAGCTCTGACCGCCTCAATTTATCTTTTTATAGGAGAGCCAACTTAATCTCTGGGAAGTTCTCATTCCAAGCAAAGCCTTTAGGAACAAAGGCAGAAATCAAGGGATAGTTATCCAGTTTGGGAACTGGGTAGAAAAATGGGTAAAGATGAGAGAAAAATGTGGGAAGAAATGTCACAAAATTCTCACACACACATATTTCTCCCCCTACAGATATATTAAATTTTTAAGAGGATTTTTTGTCAAAATTCAAAAAATTTCAACCAGCCCTATTTTGGGAGCACCAGTTACAGATCCAGCATTGGCACCATGTTACTCAAAAACTTCTTCAGGACTTGCAAACCTCTAGGCCAATGTAGGCTAAGTTTTGGGACAAGCCCAGGGCTGATTTATGGTTCTGAGGATGAGGATGAAAACCGTGCCAAGTTCAACTGGTTTGATTCAACTGGGCAAAAAAACCCAGCCATTTTTCCAAGATTCACTTGGGTTTCATTCCAACTTTAAACACCACTCAAAACTCAGTGGGGTGCAAATCTTTAAGAAGCAACATGGTGGGTGGAGGAGGGAATTTTACATGAACCACTATAAAGCTGCTGAGTTCCTCACAGCTCAAATGCTAACCTGGCAAAGTAGCTCCCAGCAGACCGCGTGGAATAATATATTAGAGGATAACAGAATCCAGCAGTCAGATACTAGAACCAACCCTTCTGTTTCATGTTTTGTGCCCCATGTTACTGAGAATGGGCGTTTTGACTCAAAGATTGCATTTGGTGCCAGGCAAGTTTCCAGATGGACATCCCTGGAGACCAAAGTCCTCTAGCTATTGGGAGAAACAATAGTGCAAACTTTTCCTACATTGCCCACCACTATCCTTCATCCTGTAGTAAGAAATGAGCATTAGGCTTGTAAAACAGGCTAAGGCATAAGAGTTAAAACCCAAGTTAACTGAAACTGGCACAGAAAAGTGCTGATACTGCAAAATACATTGCCAAAATACTACTAATATGTAAATTATGTAGCTGGTGCAGAAGGCACCAAGATGCCAAAGAGAACTAACTCCCTAAAATGACACTGTGGTGAACAGAAATGACTAAAAGGTGATAAATGGAGTTGTTTTGCCCAAACAAGCCAATTAAAGGCAAAGGGTGGTATTAGCCTATGTCGAAAGGGTGGCAACTACCTATGTCGAAGGGGGCAAAATGAAATTGTCTGTAACAATGTATAAAAAAGGGTGTCCGAGGGAACAACACCGTCCAGTCTAGGGGATAACGGAAAGTCCCACGGTTGGGCCATGGCCATTGTAACGCTCCATGTAGGAAGCTGACCCAGAGATACTCTGTAGGTCACTTCTCAGTGTGCCGGACATAATAAACCTGGCGCGGGTGCCTTCGTTGCTCAGCTAATCCATGGACGTGTCGATTCATTCGATCGTGAGTGCCGTCTCGGTTGCCTGATCAGACCTGGGACAGCATCTACACGGGGACACACACACGCCACCTACACTGATAAACACCGGTAACCAACACCGTACCACACTGGAGACCCCGGCGGGGCAGTGGTTCTGAAACGTTTTAAATGGAGCCGCCCTGTGGATTTTGGAAGACAATTGCACCTCCTTTCCTCCAAACATCCCCCCAGGGCAGGGAGCAGGGGCAGCAGCAGTGCAGGGAGCCTGGAGGGGGACCAGCTCTGTCCCCCACTCCGCCAGCAGTGCCAGGCCCACCACCTGCAGTAGTGTCCCCCCCCCCCTCTTAAGGTCCCTCACCCCCAACACTTCCCGGGGCTGCCCATGTGAAGTACTGGGGTCATCACAGCCTCCTGGCTCTGCTCTCAGCCCGGCCTCCCTCACCCAGCAGGGGAAGACGGCTCCATCCTCATAAGTTTTGGGGCATTGCCTCCTGAAGGCCCCCCAAACTCCATCCATGGCACCCTTGCACGATCCATCTCATGCCCCCTTAGGTGGGCCCACCCCCCAGTTTGAGAACCACTGTTCTAGAGGAACCACTCTTAGCATCGTTTAATTTGCACGCCCTGTCCGCTGATAGGGCCACCAGGGAGCCAGTTCCTGTCTAACGTGTTGGCAGTCTGTAAACAGCTGTCCACCAGGAACAGGGCTGAGACCTGCTGCAGGGAATGCTCTGTTTTTTACCACCTTACCTGGGCAAAGTGCAATGTTGCAGAACTTAGTTTGTTTCTCAGGTCCCTCGCAGGGGTTTCCACCAAACTGAGGGGGTTTGCAGGTGCGGGTTCGATCCCTGTATCCTCGCCCACACGTTGAGGAGCACAGACTCCACGGAGACCACTCGTCCCAACTACCGTGCACTGAAATCAAAGCAGAAGGCGTAAACATCCCTTCCCAGGGAGTCTTAGATAGCTAGAGAATCATTGCAAAGTTAGAAACCCAAAATAAGCCAGTGAGGGAAGAACCAAAACAATCCAGCCAGGAATATGCAGAGGAGAACTGCATGGGACGTTTCATGAATTGCCACCACAGGGGTCTTGGCTAGTTTCACAAAGATGAAAGATCCTGACACGCTTTTCACTGATCTCCACTCTTCACATTTTTGTGCTGGGGGGAAAAAGGCATTTTTGAGACACAGAAACACACATTCAGAAAGAGAAAACTTTGATGAAATTTGGACAGATCCATGTCAAAGGCACTGAATGCAACACCTTCGCTAATGCTACTATGCTACTCAATGCTTTCTCTTTTATCTCTAAATCTTCACAAGGCAACAGCCTTTTAGAAAGTCTCAGCAATGTCAGGAGTGGACATCTAAGTGCTACTGTACCATTCAGCAGTGACACCATAACAGGCAGAGCTAAAGAGACTTGGAATAGCTAGATGGGCTTGCAAAACTCCAATGTTGTTATGGCTGTCCAAACATTGAGTAGTTACCACTGGTAACTGCTAGAATTAGACATCAAAAGGTGAAGCATAGAGCTGGTCAGAAAGACTTTGAAAAAAACATTTTCCATTAGAAAATGTAGTTCGACTAAAACCAAAACCCTTTGCAAAATCATATCAGTTTTGCTTCAGAACAAAAAATAATTTTTGAAAATGTTAAAACATCCCGTTTCAACATTTTCTAAATGAAATGTTTACATTTTTTCACTTTGGAATGACTTTTTCTTTTGGAAAAAAAATACATAATATACCATTTTAAAAAGTCAAATCAAAACTAAATGTCGTCAGAGATCCAAAACTAATTTTTTTTCCAGAATTTTCTTTCGTCGACAATTCCAAATAGGAACGACAAATTGGACAATCTCAAAACCCTTTACGAAACAGACTTTTCATTCTCTGCACAGGTCTAGTGCAGTGGCTCAGCTTGGAACAGCATCTGGGAGTTTGCATGTTTATCCTAGCAGCCGTTGGGTTATAAATTAGGATAGCATAGTATCAGGTTTTCCAGTACTGCTCAGTTTTGGTAGAGCAATCCAATTTAATCTAATGAAGGTATTTATGTAGAATCTAGGTTCCAGAGGCCACAAGACCAGCCCCAACCTCCTTTGTGGGTTTTGTCCTCTCCAGCTCCAATTCAGGGTCAAAAAAGAAAGTTCAGATGCAAAAAAACAAATCATACTAAAAAAAAAGGTAAGTGAACTTTTCCAAACCTCAGAATCCTTAGAAAAGATTCAGAGTGGTTCTAAACTGAATGGGATTGCCTATCCCTAGCAGTTGGTTATCTCATATGGGGAAAGAACACGTTAATTTCTGGTGATGAATAAACCACCAGCCCCAGAAACACATTAAAGCCTAAGGTTCTGTGGCTTTCCATGGAAACCAGTGGTGACCATGGAATAAGGATAAACGCAATGCTGGGAAACTGGGGAGGTGGAATTAAGCAGCATCGGTGAGCACTGGACAGCAGAGGTTTCTCCATTATAAATTGGTCTCTGCAATCTGACTTGGCTGTGTGAAAGCATAATGGCCGCTTAGGAGACAGAGATTGCCTCAGGCTCCAAATCCAGGGTCTTGGATCCTGAGCTGGGGAGCTTTCGTTGCCATTCTGACTGAGACAGCAGAGCAATCCCTGATAAACACTTGCTAAGCGCATTGTCGGGAGCCCGCCTCCCAAGCGTCTCCTCCTTTCCCCGTGTCTGCACGTGGAGCTGGTGGCGCACCTGGGCAGACGGCGGAGTTGTTGCACTGTCTCTGCTCCCGGAGAGGGCCGCTGCACTGAGTGCTGTAGGAAGACGACACGCAGAACCTGGTCCGGGTCTGCCAGCCCTCCCCGCAGGTGGTCGAACACACACTCCACGGGGACCACTCCTCTGCTGCCGGGTCACCTGTCAGGTCCAGAGCAGAAGGTGAGGCCACGGCGTCAGACCCTGGGCGCGGTAACCTCTCCATTTATAGCCAGGGAAGGAGGAGATGGGGAGCAGGTGGGGATGATGGCACACTTTGGCAAACCAGAGAGAACCCACCCTGTCTTTCCCCTTCCTTGCTGGCCTCTGGCAGCCTGCATTGGTGGAGGCGGGGGGAGCAGAGAACGAGTCTGGTGGGAACACTGACTGAAGCTGCCCCGCAAGTTGATCCTTATAATCCGTGCTCACCATCCAAACCTCAAGCAGCTCCTTTGCAGCAAAAGGAAGAACTTTACAAGATCGTGGCCCAAATGCCTGCCTCACCTTTCAATACCTAGCCCATGGGAAGGGGGTCAGGAAGACAAATAGAAGTGTCCCACTGAATATGAGATGGGAGTGCAGGGGAGAGGAAGATACAGGCCTGCATGTTCCCTCCATCACCATAATGAAACTAATGAAATAAATGACCCCTGTCACCCGTGTTTGACCCAGGTCACCCCTCACGAAGGGGTGCTGGTTGGCTGACCCATCTCTTGGTGTGAGCAGGTGACGTGGGCAGGGAGGGAAAATGGTTTCCCATAGCTTCGATCCCCTCCAGCACAAACGAGAACCTAGCGCCGCAGATAGAGGCCCAACAATAATCCATGCCATTTAGTGAAACCTCGTTTGTTTCAACTAGAGTGTTGAAAAAGACACCTGCTGCACCTAGAACCTACCATACAGGATCTATAAAACACAGAGATGTTCCACAGAGATGGACCTGAGAGGGAGAATGAGCAGAGCCACCCGTTGACCCCAAGAGAGGAGACGAGGAACAACCAACATGCCCCTCTTTGCAGTTCCATAAGAGGGTCAGGAGACCATCAACCTGCCCACAAGCGCCACAGGAGATAGTAAGCAGAAGCCCCTGTGATATCTCCCTTTCAGAGCTAAAAGCTGCCTATGATAGCCAATGACTGCTCAGGGAGAGCTTTGTGTACTAGCGACAGGTTTTTCAAGTGGTCCAAGCCAACCATACCTGACCAATCGGAGTCGGTATCTCTATTTGCCCAGTGATATTCTGGGAACCGCTGGTCTCTGATTCAGTGCATGTGTTGGCTTAGATTTCACTTGCTTTTGAGGATTGAAGCTATTTGGACAGTTGATGTTTAATAGTAATGTTTAATCCCACTGTAAGGATTACGTGAAGGCCACTGGTAACTCTGGATTTAAGAGCTAACCATAGATGAGGGCCTGTGGAAGTGGTTTAGAGAGAGCCCTAACCACAAAGTAGGATGGACTTGTCTTGATTTGCTCAGCTTGAATTCCCACTGACTCCTGCTCTGGCTGATACTGCATGGCAGGATTAAATAGGAGAGAAGGGTTGGGACAAATCTTTACCTTCTACAAATTCAGGTCCACCCAGGCTGTCAAACAAACACCTTGGGTTGACCACGCCACAGCATAGATGCTGCCGCCCCCCAAGCTTAGAAGACGAGAAAGGAGGCACTTTTGTGCTTGCTGTCCTGTCCCCCCTCTTCAGTGTGAACGGGGGACATGGGAAGATACTCGATGCAACTGATCATGTTCATTAAGCCAAAGATGATCAATGCTGCTTTGTTCTGTGGACGTGCACTTGGAGGTTAACCCATCCCACCCAGCCAAACACTGGGACCCGCTAGTCTCCGTCACTGCTTCTAGAGTAGTCAGCCCATGTCTAGAGATCTTGGGACAGCAGAAAAGCATCTCTCTCCAGCACCTGATTTTGAAGTATAGGATCTTCTGGTAGATCGGTACAAGAGAACAGGATTGTCATGACAACTGGGCCAGCTCTCTGATAACTGATGCCACTATGACAGCCCTGTGGGACAGATACAGCGTTATTGGATTTAAACTTCACTAGCAGCAAGTTCCACTCCTAATGAGCAGCCTTGTCCATTGCCACCACCTTAGCAGCAGCCTTGTCCCCTACAAGATGCCCAACAATCAACGTAACATCCAGGGACAGCCCTGCTCCACCTCTTAGACTGCAGCCACCGCTCTTCCCTTCAAACCATCCTTGCTCGAGAGGTACATCTACACTGCAAGTGAAGGTGTAGCTGCAGCATGGGTGATAATACATGAGATAGCTTTATCTAGCTAGCATGGGTAACAAGAGCAGTGTAGATATGGTGGCTCACGTTTCAGCCCAAGCCAACAAGCAGAGTATCTACCCAGGGTTCCTGGAGGGCTTGTACTCTGGTTGTTAGCCCATTCAGAAGCCGTGCCACCCCGTCTACGCTGGTCTGATTACCTGTGCTAGCCAGATTTAAACTAATACAGGTATGCCTTCCTTTCACACGCAGTGTAGACATACCGGAACACCGTGTTAATTGTGCACTTAATGATCTGCACTGCTCAGAAAACCGCCACTGCTGGTATGGGGTTGAAAATCAATTCCAACCTCCACTGCAGCAGTCTTTTAGCTGAGAGACAGCCAAGCCGAGAGTGTAAAGACAGGGACTTTTTGGGGAGGGCTAGGAAAGGCAGGTCAGGGCCAGCTGCTCTTTGGGGAATCACAGCAAAACTTGACCCTTAACTGTAAACAGTGATGGGGCTTATCTGCTTCTGCCTCAAATCTGCTGCAGTAGCTTATGCTCTCGGTACATCTTCTTACACACTGTTACCAAGAGGCAAGGCCGTCCCTCTTACTTGGCTCTTTAAACACTACCTGTCTAAGCTGAAAAGCCGTTTCCAAAGAGAGAGGCAGGAGAAAAGCCCGCAGTGAGACTTATGTGTTTCCTCTGTCAATTGTAGGGTGCACAGAGAATGGAAAATTTAATATTATATTCTGCAATCTAATCATATTCCAGCTGCTATCTTGGATGCACATTTGAAAGTGCCACATTGAAATGAGAGGTAGGATGCTCCCTTCCCTACATCGTGGTACTATTAGAGGAATTAATGTCCTCTGCAGCCCAAGTTTCACCTCCTCCCTCTCTTCCCCCATTTTTATTCTTGGCATTTGCCCTTTCACAATATGGAGAGCGTGATTAGAAGGGAAAGGGAATTTGGCGGGAGCCCGTGTAATTATCCTCACAACGCTTGCATTTCCCTTGTCATCACGTTCTAATTCAAAAGAGCGTTTATTTCCTTTTAAAAGTTTTATCTCCGTCGACTTGGGAAATATGCCTGTACAAGCCTCAAGCCCTGAGAAACAGGAATGCAACAAGCTTCCATTCACTCTGGACCGGCTCCACAGAGTGGCTCGGAGCTCCTGGGCATCCGGCTACAGGAAGTCTTCTGAGAGTGTCAATTGCAAAAATCTTTATGCCTCTCGGATCAGGTCTTCACCTGGTGTAAATCAGGGTCACCCCATTGACTTCAGCAGAACTACTCTCATTTACACCAGCTGCAGATCTGGCCCTTGTCATTTAAATATGTTCATATTTACTAATGGCTGCATTCCATGGAACTGCCTGTTAAATGTCACTGATTTAAGGGCAAGATTCTGTCCTGGTCACTGGACCGGGTGTTGAGGGCCACACTGGAGATGGAACCCCTGGCTAGAACTTCGGCTGGAGCAGCGAGAATGCCTGCTGGGGGCTGTAAGGGGGGCCACTCGCCTCCAGTGTGCCTCCTGCCGCTGCATGCGGTACTGCAGGCTTTTGCTCCTCTTCGTGCCCCCTGCAGGTTGTTGACCTTGTCTCGCCGGTCTTCAGTGGCTTGGCCCTCCAGCCAGGTCACACAGTCAACAATGAACCCCTTCCAGGGTAACAAAAATCCAGCCAAATTGTTTATGTGTCTTCAGCCCCAGCTGTGGGCCCTTTAAATTCAGCCTTTCACTCAGGCTTCCAAAATAAGCCTGTTCCCTTCTTGGGGTTTACAGCACTTCGTCCTGCTTAGTGGGTCCCGTTAGTAAAGACAGAGTTCT
This sequence comes from Mesoclemmys tuberculata, assembly GCA_007922155.1. Classification (NCBI taxonomy): domain Eukaryota; kingdom Metazoa; phylum Chordata; order Testudines; family Chelidae; genus Mesoclemmys; species Mesoclemmys tuberculata. Next base: position 13,692,260 of record ML675632.1, on the reverse strand, counting down.
CTACTCTTTTTAGAACAAGAAGTGCCATTACCAGTCACCAGTATTGTATGAAATGGTTTTACTTCCCCAGTAACTGCTAACTGGTTTAATCTGTGGTAAGCACCATGTGTCAGTGGCATTTTAGCATAGTATGATCCATGGTAATTTCACAGGGCCCCGTGTTCCCCTTCTTTTACAAAATAGTTAATTGCAGACTTCTTAGAAGGAGGCCCTAACCTAATCCTAAAGGTAACCCTGTTCCCTAGCCCTCAAGGAAACAGCCCCAAGCACACACAAAAAGAAGCTGATTTACACAAAACTTGATTTCCAGCTTTGTTTCATTTCTGTACCGGGGAACACAGCCTGCCTGGAACTTTCTGCAGCACACAGCGCTACTTAGTGATTGAATAATGCAACTGCAGTAAGTGTCTCATTGCTTCTCCCATGTAAAATATGCCAGGGCAGGTTGCGCCAAGTAGATACACTAAGCTACAGAAGCTGGGTTTCATGTCGGAGTTTCCACAAGCCGAGGCAAGAGGGCTATGCCACATTGATCCCTCTCCCCTTCCGCTGACAATCATGGGGCACTCGGGCAGATTTCCTCCTCCCTTTGTCCCCCCTGCATCATGAAACCATGGGGATGACCCATCCAGTGTATAACGCCAAGTCAACCGGCCATATAAGCAACAGAGAGGGGTGCTGGCATGGAAGAAAGAGACCAGGACACCTGGTTTAAAGGGCGGCCAGGCAGATCCTCACCCGCTATGAAGGGGCTTGGCACGGGGGGTCTGCGGCAGAAATGCTGGCTCGGAAAGTGTCAAGAGTAAGGCCCTGGAGCTGGGCCCGATGGGCTGTCCTGCCTGACTGGCCAAGGAAGATAGCTGGCAGCGCTTCAGCCCGGTAGCGGCTGCAGATGGCTGGCTGCTCCATGCGCGAGCCTGTGGATTCTCTTCTTCTCTGCGTCTGCCTCGCCCCCGCCCTGCACCTGGCCTTGTTCCAGTCCTGTTCCAGCCACACCCCTGCCTCTGAACCAGCCCACTCCTGCCTTCTCTGACTCCAGGTTTGACCCGTAGCACTGGTATCCGGATTCCTGCTCCGACCTCTAGGCCTGCTGGCCTTTGACCCGGGCTCCTGACAGAAAGCCCTGTAACTGCACCAGCTCATGGCATGCTGGGAGGATGTGCTGCGGCTACGTTCACCACAGCTGACATCCAGTAAGTCACATCAGGGACAAATTTAACCCAGGTGGCCAGTTCTGACTTCACTTACACCTGTGTAAATCCAGAGTACCTCCCCGGAAGCAATGGGGGGAATGCGGAGTAAGCCCATTGATTTGAACAGTTAGTCTGGATGTACACCTATGAAACTAAGATCAGAGACTGCTCCAAGGGGAGCTGCTGGGACAAGGTGCAGATGGGCAGGGACAAGGCCCAATGGGGCGTTTGCAATTGCTGCACCTGGGGACCATCTGCAGTGACTCACCAGTACCCCAAGGCCTCCCCTGCCATGGGTGAGGGCCTGGCAGATGCAGCAGGAGGAGGGAACAAGCTGGGCATCGCTCCGCGGTTGATTCACACTGCTATCCGGTGACTTGCTGGCTTGGAGAGGAACCGTAATCGGCCTTGAAGGGAAATTAAATCTGCTGCAGGTTCCAGTTTAGTGCCCGCAGCTTCTCCCTCACCCTCCCGCCTTCTGCTATCATTCCTTCCCTATGATCCTACCTGGCATTTCAGCGAGGCTGGCAGATCTGGCACCATCCCACATCTCGCCTCTTCCTCATCCATCCTCCCTGCCTTTGGCCAAGGCCTCTGGGAAGCCGCACGGGAGCCGCGTTAGGAGGAACAGAGCCCGGTGCCTGCTGGATTTTGGTCCTTGCTCTTGTGCGGTGACCAAACGAACACACCAGCAGCATGGCCAGATCCTCAGCGGCACAGCAAAACGCCATCGAATTTTACAGAGTGATGCCAGTTTACACCAGTGGAGGATCTGGCCATCTTGTTGCCAGCACGGTTCCCTGCCCCATGTTAGCAGGGATCTATTTATTTGCATACTCATTGGACAAAGCATTAGCTGTAGATTCTCTCCCCTTCCGTGCCTCTTTTGTGTGCATTGCTTCTCCATCTCCCCTTGCCTTTCGCTCTGCCAAGAGAGGCTCATTTCTCCTGGTGTTAACAACGGACCTGCCATGGAGGCTGGGTGAGAGGTCCAGCTGCGCCGCAGAAGGGAGTGGCATGACATTCCTGCTGCCTTCACCAAGGGGTTAGAGAGTAAAGGTGGGTGAGGGAATTGCTTTTATAGGACCAGTGTCTGCTGTGAGAGAGGCAAGCTTCTGGGATTCACAGAGCTCTTCTACAGGTCTGGGAAAGGTCCTGAGGGTGTCATAGCTAGATACAAGCCCAAACATTTAGTGGACTGGATGAGGGACACCCCATGTCATGACAGCTCCACAACAATGATCAACAACACTCCCACAACCGTTCAAAATGCATGGGTCCTATGCTCGCTTAACACAGTCTGGGGTGTACCTCCCCCAGTGCCCTAATACCGACTTCGTGGGTGAAAGCACACAAACACTCTCATGTGATAAAAGACACCATCACCCTACCACCTGCGTGGGGGGACACTTTTCACAAAGCTGCCCTGTCAGCCCTCATCCGGAAAGGGAACCTGCGCAACACTTTCAAAAGATGAATCTGAGAGTTAAATTCACCACTTTGCTAGACACTAAAAATCAGTCACAACATTAGCGAAGGGTTGTTACACAGCTGCTTCTTCCTGCACTAGAACACCTGCGACCATAAAGAGCAATTACTGCAGAAATGGCCGAGGAAGTGAGGTGCAATTTACTACTATTCCCCTCCCTCAATGTCTCACCCTTTGTCTCTCATTCTTTTTCTTGTGCTTTAAACAAGTGCCCAGAAACTCAACTTCCATGCCAAGATTCACCCGCATTTCTAATGCAAAAGCCAGCTCCTTGCTCACAGGACATTCTCACCGACACACTGTCCAGGCAGTTCAGCTTCCTTTATTCTGTGGCTGCACAACTCCCCACCCCCATGCTGTCAGCTGGTGCCGGGCTGTCAGGAAAGGGAGCAGGAAAAGCCATGGCTTTATACTTCCAAGAAAATTCAGACCACATCCTGTCCCCCTGGGGAAAGCTACCAAACTCTGTTCCCCCGTATCGGCCCTAGGAGCCTCGGAAACGTTTACACAGTGCTGGTTATTGACATGGGGCCGGATCCTCGGGGGGCATCAATTGGCATGGTTCTGCTGACTTCCATGGAAGTAGACTGATTTGCACAAGCTAAGGATCTGACCCATCTTGCCGTTCCAACCAGTCCTTCTTCCCTGCAATTTAGATCACAGCCTTGGCTTTTCCAAAGAGCCTCTCTCTGGGCTTTTGGAAAACAAACTCGAGTGTCAAGGCCTCCAGGCAGCGGGTGTAATCACAGGGCAGGTGGGGGTCTAACAACGTGATGCTTGGAGCTCCTGCCAAATGCTGAAGGCTGAAGTCGGCAGGATGGAAGGGGCTTAGAACCAACCAGGGCCTCAAGCAGAAATGGACGCAGAATCCTTGATCTCCCCTGTCCTGCTACCTGTGTCCAACCCATAACTGCAGTGAACGAGATACAAACAACATGGCAGACGGGGGGCATGCATGTGTCAGCTCGGTGAGCTCCTGTGTTCCTCGAGCATGTTGTCTGCTGTTGCTAATATTATTTCCTGAGAGCTGGAAGATCCGGGTGGGAAAACCCCCCCATACATGACTTCCCACACAGAAGTGACTGCCCAAAGGCAGTGCCTACACCGATGTCCTCTTCTCCCCCACCCCCGTCTCTTTTATGTCAGTCAGCTCAGCTTTGGCTTAATGGACCCACAGGTGATCCGAATCATTGACAAGCGTCAGTTCTATAGCCAGGGACTCAGAGGCGGGCCTCGCTCCTGCTGATGAGTGGATTGTGAGCAACACGGACTGAGTTTGGTTTATTGACACATGTGGGCCACCTCCAATGTGCCCGGATACCATGGTGATGGGTGGCCTTAGAAAGGGTGGGATAGGATTACGCTGATCAATGACTGTGACCTTAGTATCTGGTGTCTGGGAAGAAAATAAAAACCAGCTAGGGCTTTAGAGCAGGAAAGAACCCAACTCTGCGTGGAAATCCAGGTCCCAGCCCCACCAAAGGATCAGGAGATGGGTGCCTGAGTTCGGAGCTTACCTATTTGAGGCGCAGGGTATCCGTACTGCTGCAGTTCGTCAGCATCCTCTCGCTTTCTGTTATCTGTGGACCTCAGCGACTGGCTTCTGGAATTATAGCGCCCATTGGCTGCAGCAAGGCAATGGGTCATGTAAATAAACCTGGGTTTGTGCTCTCCGAGCTTTTGCTACCAAGTTACATTTGACAAAACAACAACAAATAGCACAGCCCCGTTCACGAGAGCATTGGTCTCCGAATCCCAGCCCCACAAATCTGCATCACAGACACTTCCCCTCCCTCGTCGGCATTAGATCCTGAGCCAAATCATTGGCCTGGGCAGCCATCGAACCGGTGCCGTTAGCATCTAGAAGCACTGAGACCCATTTCATCAGTTCCCTGAGCTTCACTTAATAGCTTTCAGTGAAGGTATGGGTCTTCCATGTCCTTCCCAAGGAAATCCCCAGGAGGTATCAAAGGATTAAAGTGACTTATGGGTGCTTAACGCCGAGCATGCTAGAAAAGTGTTTGGGAACTACAGGCAACTTCATATTAGACCTCTAAGACAAGTCAATTTTTCCAGCTTTCCTTGCACACATTAGAGTTCAGCTTACTTTTGGGATGCAATGACAATGAGTCTCACCTTGCTCCGCAAAGTGTTTTGAGCTCTACGATGAAAAATGCTACATAGGAGCTAGATATGGGTATTATTAGCATAAAACATCACCTTGCCTCAGTTATTTCCTGAGGATTGGAGAGGGATGAGGAGGACATATCATCCCCAGCCTCCATCCCAGGATTGGCAAAGGGTAGAGATCAACCGCTCTGGTCATTGAACCCAGGAACTCAAGAGCTAAGAGCACAAACCTCTACTGCTTGAGCTGAAGGACAAGAATCCTCCTCCAAAGCACACGGAAGCCCATGGAAATCTCCCGTTGAGTTCAATGGACTCTTGACCAGGCCTTGAGGTCATGTCTTTATGGGGACACTCGGGGAAGTTATGCCAAATTAACTAATTTGAAGTGCATTCATTCAAATGCATTAAACCCATGTGTGGATGCTCTTATTCAGAAGTAAATGGCTTGCGTTCACTTGAGCTTAACTCATTTCTAATTCGGCTGAACTTCCCATGTTGAGGCCTGAGTGTGCTAGCTGTCACCCGAAGTAGACTCATATCCTCTGTGGCATCCAGCATGTTGCGCACCCAGACAAGTGGTTTCTACATGCAGATGCCCTTAGAAGGAAACACACAATAGAAGAGAGAAGGGCTGGGATCTAAATCCTGCTCTCAGTAACCTGGGTGTACATCTGAAGTAATTCCACTAACTATCAGAATTATATGGTGTAACGGAGAACAGAGTTTGGCCCTAGCAATCTATGATCTGGCAACCGGTTTGTTTCCAAACAGAAAACACCGGACAGAGGATCTTTCCACTTAATGGAGACACAACAGCCTCTCGCCCTTTCAAAACAGCACGTGCTCTGCTAAGGGCTGAAAACGGTGACAAATCTGGTGCTTGGAACCCTGGGAAAACTCATAAAGGTTAATGAGGCTTCTAGCCATGTGCCAGTGCGACTATGGAAAGGGAAAGCAGAGGAGGGGGAGGAAGGATGCAGAGCGTCCCTGCCAGGAGCCAGACTTCGTGTAGAGTAGGTTGGTTTGCGGAGGAGGCCAATATGGGCTGCCTAATTAAAGGCCAGTTTGAAATTCTCTCCCTTGTCTCCTTCCCCCACAGCATCCAAGGAAAGGAGCCCTGGAATCAGTCTGGTATGACTTCTCTTTACCTTCCAGCACTGGCAGTCTGCAGACCGACTGCCAGCAAAATAAACGAGGAGGATGGACAGTGTCTGTTTGTTATCAGAGAGGAGTTGAGGATGCAGTTTGCATTGATATCTGGATTGTGAACTTCCCAGTGTTCAAGTGTATATGGGCCTGGGGATTTGATAAGGGTCAATTACAAAATCTGGACCTGGCCTCAAGTTCATATTTGGAGTGCCTGGAAAACTCGGGGATGGTCCAATGTGGGGTTTGGTTTTGGGCTAGTACCTACAAAGCGACCCCCACATCTATCCATCCATCCCCACGTGTACCACTCCAGTCTGAGCTAGCCTAGTCAAATCTACTCTAGTCCCTGCCTTGAAAGGATCAAAACCAGGAGATTCTACAGTGTTCATTGGCCACCCTAAACCACCTTCAGACCCCAAACTCATTCAAGTAGGGAGCCAAAGCAGGGATGAGCGGCGAAGCCTAGTTATGGAACTTGAAATTGATTTGTTGGGAGATCACAAACCACAGCAATGGATGTGGTGTAAAACTGGAGGGCCAAAATTTTCAAAAGCGACCAGTGATTTTTCGGCGGGAGGGTGGTTAGGTAGATAGATGAATAAAGCAAATTAGCTTTTTAATATTTAGTTAGTTTCACTAATCTCAGGTTCTATTAGTAAGACTCTCTACATGCAGATACGTGATTTTTAGCTCAGCTGTGCCCTTCTTTTTCTCCAGTCATGCAGAAGATGTGCTGTGTGTAAAATTCACTCCAGTACAGTAGGCCAGAACGAGGCCTAAGAACCGTTTAATCTCTTAAAACCAGATTTTACAATAGGCCCAATGCCCACAATTGGGAACCAATTTACACAAGAGCTCAGCTCCCATTTTGTCCCTGAGTGAGAACAACGGGAGATATTGGGTGCTGAACACTTTTGAAAATCTGGCCTGGGTGGGGGACTGACACGGAGGTTAAATGGGGCCTAGCTCTGGGGCTAGGCCCCTGCACAGAGGTGAATCTGACTGTACAAGTTGCAGTAGGAGATGTTTCCATGGATGATTATTCATGACAAAGGCATCTCAGACTGGTTCCCTCCACAGCAGCCTATTTACCAGTCTATTGGCAGGATCACATTAGGGAAACGTTCCATGCTATTCCATTGCTTTCCCGAAGGAATTAGTTCCCTGACGGAGCCTATCATAGAGTCGCAGGGGAAGATGATCCTGTCCACCTTTTTAATTGATGTTTGGTCGATCTGAATAGAGTCTCCTAATGGCTGGTCTTGGTCTCAGGTAATTTGTGTGATTGCCTCTGTCCCCCCGCTGACATGATAGGCCTTAGACGCTGTATCTCATCCCAATGAAAGCTAATCAGCACCAAGGGTTAAAAGCATCAGCCTTTTTGCACACTAAGGATCTGATTCGCCATTCGGTTATTCCACTTTTACTCCAGTGTCCCGCCGTTGAAATCAAGGGGGCGACTCTAATGTCCCTCACCAAAGGCTCGTAAGCAAAGTAAGTGGTCATGGGAGAAGAGGGAAGGTCTTCTCGTGCCTCAGTCACTGGTTAAAAGATAGGAAACAAAGGGTAGGAATAAATGGTCAGTGTTCAGAACTGAGAGAGGTAAATAGTCGTGTCCCTCAGGGCTCTGGACTGGGACCGGTACTGCCCAACATATTCATAGATGATCTGGAAAAAGTGGTAATCAGTGAAATGGCAAAATTTGCAGATGATACACAGCTATGCAAGATCGTTAAGTCCAAAGCAGACTATGAAGAGATACAAAGGGATCTCACAAGACTGGGTGACAGGGCGACAAAATGGCAGATGAAATTCAATGTTGATAAATGCAAAGTAATGCACACTGGAAAACATAATCTGAATTATACATATAAAATGATGGGGTCTAAATTAGCTGTTGCCACTCAAGACAGAGATCTTGGAGTCATTGTGGAGAGTTCTCTGAAAACAACCACTCAATGTGCAGCAGCAGTCAAAAAAGCTAAGAGAATGTTGGGAATCATTAGGAAAGGGATAGAGAATAAGACAGAAAATATCATATTGCCTCTTTATAAATCCATGGTGCACTGACATCTTGAATATTGCCTGCAGATCTGGTCGCCCTATCTCAAAAAAGGTATATTGGAATGGAAAAGGTACAAAAAAAAGGCAACTGAAATGATTAGTGGAATGGAAAAGGTTTCATATGAAGAGAGATTAAAAAGACTGGGACTTTTCATCTTGGAAAAGAGATGACTAAGAGAAGATATGATAGAGGTCTATAAAATCATGAGCGGTGTGGAGAAAGTAAATAAGGAAGTGTTATTTATTCTTTTTCATAACACAGAAACTTGGGGTCACCAAATGAAATTAATAGGCAGCAGGTTTTAAATGAACAAGAGGAAGAATTTCTTCATACAATTCACAGTCAACCTGTGGAACTCCTTGCCAGAGGATGTTGTGAAGGGTAAGACTATAAAAAAGGGGTTCAAAAAAGAACTAGATACGTTCATGGAGGATAGGTCCATCAATGGCTACTAGCCAGGATAGGCAGGAATAGCTGTTTGCCAAAGGCTGGGAATGGCCGATGGGATGGATCACTTGATGATTACTTGTTCTATTAATTCCCTCTGGGCTAGATGGACCATTGGTCTGACACCGTATGGCTGTTTTTATGTGTAAAGTGGGTGAATCCAGCTCTGTTTTCAAATTGAACATTTCCAGTGTACCTTGTTTGGAATTGCTTGGAATGGTCATCGAAAAAATACTCAGCTGAGATTCTGAACCCTTCAGAGGGACACTGACTTCCCTTGCATAAAGGAGGCCTGATCCAGCTGCCAGTGAAGTCCATGGAAAAACTCTGAGTGAAATTTGGATCCAGGCCATAGTCAATATGCTGAAGTTTTGTTAGGGGGGTGACAGAAGAGAAGTGAGGAACCGAATCAACCTGGGCGCATGGAAGTCAGTGGACCCTTCAGAAATGTAGCAAAGGGGAGAGAGGGTAATACAGGGATTAGTGTTAATTCCAGTGTTATTTTAAGTTTTATTGACATAAATGATCTGTCATTAAAACTGTAGGCTAAGGAAATGTACAGATGTAGCGGAGGAACTGGCTGTGAGGACACAGAAATGACAACAGGGAATCCAGAGAAGTTTTAAACATCGGCAGAAAATAACCAAAGGAGACTCTCATTAGAAAAATGCACCTAATATATCGGGGGGAAGAAATTAATCCCCAGCACAGCTATTCAGTGGGTAGGAGAGACCTGAGAAGCAGCAGTGCTGAAAAAGACAGGAGGTTGCCGAGCGAGATGAGCAAAAAAAAGCTGCCTGTGCAAAGGCATTGCAATATAGAGCAAGGAGGTTACAGTCCTTCTCTACATGGTTCCAGGGCAACCACAGCTGGAGTATTGCTTTCCACCACTGGAGCGGTGCATCCCACAGCTGGAGCTCTGTGCTCATTTCTCTGCACCTCATTACCAGAAAAAAAAAATAGAGGGATTTCGTAAAAAAGCTACACAAATTTTCAAGGGGCCAGAGTGATGGATTTATGTAGAAAGACTAAAGGTACTCTCTGTGCTGGTTATAAAGCAACAAAAATAGGAATGACACCAGAATAGCCCACGAATATCGGAATTGTGCAAACACAAAAGAAGGAGAGGGATTATCTACAAGGAGGCATAACTAGGAGAAAGGGGAGAACATTAAGAAAGGGGAGCACTTAGAAACCGGGCATAAGCAGCCATCTCCTAAACTGGTATAGAGAGATGTCATTCCTTTAAGTCAATGGAGTGCTGACTGCTTACACCACTGAGGATCTGGCCCCAGGTAGCTTGATTCGGGCATTATGAAAATGTTGCCCTGTGTGATCAGTGAGTCCCAGTTACTAAACACTTGAAGTGCCCTCTGAAGGAGAAATGCAATTAAAGTATTGCTGGCGACAGCAGACGGCTCCATACAGGACAAGACAGTGCTGTAGCTTGCTGAATCCCAGGCTTGACTGCAGGGAACAGATACGATCACACATGGAGGACGTTTCATCTTCCTTTGTGGTTCCAGCAAACGGGCTATTTTTAATAGAACTTGGGGGTGGCGGTAGAAATTCAGTATGAGCTGCAGTCCTTTGAATGTCAGATTGAACATATGCATCGCTGAATGTTACACCTTCAGGGCCAGATCCCACTCTCTGTTATATCCATGAAAATCCAGAGCGATTCCACTGAAATCAGTGGAGTCACTCTGGATTTACACTGGTGTAACCCAGGGCAGAATTTGGCCCTGCTTGTCTTTAGATTAGGAGCAGAGATGTAGGTGCCTGTTCTGCATATTTGTAAATGTCAGCTCTGGTTTGCACTGCCTCTGCCAGACTGGATGGCTTCATTTCAGCTGGCGTCCTTTCTGCTTTCATTTCCCAGGAGTACATGGGGGCTGGTGACGTCTTTAGTAGTTCTTGGGGTCCACCGTGCTGCTGAACCCCGGCACTGGTGTCAGGATGTGTGGTACCCTCTCTATCAGCCTACTCTATCTCCATCAGCATCCAGAGACAGCCTCCTCTCCAGGACAGCAGCCCCACTTAGTGTGCCAATTTGTCAGCAATCACTGCTTTTAGCACCGTGTGGCAGGGCCAGGCCATTAGTGCAAGGGTTGTTGCCCCTTCATTCCACAGGGGACAGGGCAAGCTAGCTGGTCCCCAAAGCTTTTTTTATTCTGCTCCACTTTCCCTATGAACTAGCAGCTTTGGGCCAAGTCCAACAGATGGCAGAAACCTCTCTGCCTGCGTGAGGCAGGAGGCTATCACTGGGTTCTTTGCCTCTAGCAAGGAAGAAACCGAACAATAACAAACACTGAACGTTGTCCTTCAGATTAACTGATTTGAGCTGCACGGCCGAAAAGACCCTAGCCAAATCGGGCTGTGGTTAGCAGACAAAGTTTTGTTTTCAGCCCTGTGCTGAGCCTTGATTCCAGCCATCCCTCGGCCTCTCAGGGCTACAAGCCTTGCCCGTGGCCACATACTCCCGACTCCCACTAGGGCTGATGGGAGCGCTATGTGTATATCCAAGGCCCTCATGTAGCCATGGAGACTGGGCAGATAGCCAACTTGACTGCTCAAGCTACGCATGCGAGGGCATGGATAGTGGGTCAAGCCAGGGGAAATCTCTATATTATAAGGTCTACAAACAGTCATTACTTGGTGGGTCACCTGCTGGAGGTTGCATCTGTTCATTAATTTCAAATTATGTTGAAGACTTTCCATGCCCAAGGCCACACATCCATGTCTATATTAGTCATCTAAAAAAACGTGACCTGATCTTCAGAAGGGCAGGGGGCCTGCAGTTCCCACTGATGACCTTCAGGTCCTACTTCAAGGCTTATCTGTTTTGGTGGGCATTTTTGGAAGAGGGAAAGAAGGGGTTTCTTCAAGAGAAACTTATCTTGGCCTATCTGTCATGCATTCATCGCCATGGGCATCCAAACTAAACTTACACAAACAAACAGTCGCCAGGCCCTCGGCTGGTATATATCGTGGTAGCACTAGTGATTTCAGTAGAGCTATGCTGATTTTCTCCAATTGAGAATCTGGCCTGATCAGTGGAAGAGACTGTCCTGATCCTTGCATTCTGTGATCCCTAGAAATTAAGTGTGTGGTAAAGATTGCAGGTCAGTGAGGGACAGCTAAAGTAAAAAGATGGGTCTGAAATTTTGTTCCAAACAATTTCTGCAATATTCCTAAACTAAGTTGCTTAATTGGGCCATTTAATTTTTGTCGAAGTTTGAATTGGTTACCACAGGCAAATCACTGAATTCTGGATTCTTACCCTGGTAATTGGGCTGTCCTTTTTCGTCTTGCTGCTTTGTAAAGTATATAGAAGGACTGACAGGTTTTTGTCAAGGAAAAAACAAGACGTTTTTCCTCCTATTTATTTTTTACATTAGAAATTCAGGTCTTGTCTACTCCAAGGCAGCTGGAGAACTACTGAAGTCATCACATCACAAGAGACTGAAAGCTGAGCAACTCAAAGGGAAAGGAATTTTCAGTCATAGTCTTTAAAACGCCTTTTTTTTTTTTAAATTAACATCTATTTAACTCCAGTGCCTAATGAAAACTTGCAATAAAGGACATCTTTTTAAAACTGTCAGCACTTCTTCAGTTAAGGCAGCTGTTCCCAAAGAGTGGGTCAGGACGCCAAATGGGGTCGTGCCATCAGCAGATGGGGTCGCAATGACCCCTAATGGACAGAGGAAGCCATTTTGCTTTGCACAGTGTAACCTCACACGTGCGAGATCACGGTGCACGGAGGATGCCATTTTGCTCTACTCCTCTGTACAGTGTGACCTCATAAGCACCATATGCTTTGCAGAGGATGACATTTTGAGGAGCAAAATGGTGTCCTCCATGCTCTCTGGAGTCAAGAAAGGAAATAATTCATTAAACTGGCAAGAAGTTTGAGAGCTGGCGATATACACCTCTGTGACCATACAGAAGTGGCACAAATTCAGCCTGAAAATAAGGTGTACGTTTTTAACACAGAGGACAATGAACCATTGGAACAATTTACCACGGGTTGTGGTAGATCCTCCATCACTTGCAATTTTAAAAAATAAGTTTGGAGGTTTTTAAGAACACTTTAGACAAACACCTGTCAGGGACGGTCTAGATAAGAGTTAGTCCTGCCCCAGTCCGGGGGACTGGACTAGATGACCCGTTGAAGTCCCTTCTAGTCCTACATTTCTATGTTTGGATTGCTTTTTTTTAAAAAAAAGATATATTCTAGTTCTAACTGGAATTGTTTGGAGGAAGTTCTATGGTCTTTGTGATACAGGAGGCCAGACTATATGATTACAATGGTCCCTTCTGGCCTGGAATTTATGAATTTATGACCTCTATAACGTACTCCAACAAAACCAAGATCAGACTTGACCATTCCTGATAGTTCTTAAACAAAAACAAACAGAATTTAAAAACATCTTTTCAGACCCCCTTTATGTGCCATAAAAAGGCAAAAAAAAAAAAAGAAAAAGGGGGCGGAGGGGCTTACACAGAATTTGTTAAAATCCCTTTTGCAGGCCCCCTTTCAGTTTTGTAACCAGATCCGAAGAAAAAATAAAATGACACTGGAAATGGACAGCCCTTGGGCAGTGTCGTAGGGAAGGCATGACAGATTCACCAGCAGAGGAATTCGGCATCCAATTTATGGGCAATAGAGGCAGGTCCTGTGCCGAGATGGGGCTGAAGGAGAGGGGCAATCTCAAGACTTTGCGGCATCTCTGTAGCACTGTCTATCCATGAAGCCCAAAATGTTTCGCAACTCCTGAGTGGAACCTCACAATAGACAGGGGGAGAGGTATTGATTCTGATTTCCATTTTACAGATGCACAGGGAGGGTAAAGGAAGTTGCTCACAATCGTACACTAAGTGAGTGGTTGAACTAGAAAAAACCCCCAGTCTTCAAAATGGCGAGGCCCGTGATTTGGCCAACAGATCATCCTTCCTGTTTTTTCTCCCACTCGCAGTGCTCCCATCTCTGGTTCTGTCTACACTAAGGAAATGAGCTGCTAACGCAGGTTAACTCCACCTATACAAGGCATGTCAGGAAGCTTGGAGTCAATGGGCTGTCAGCATTTTATAGCCCCGCAACCTGCGTCCTGTGAGCCCAGGCCAGATGCAGCTGTGCTGTGCGTCTTTTACTGCAGTGTAGCCTTACCTTGTGTGGATCTTTGCTCCTCCTTTAGGAGCTAGATCATACAGAGCACATGTCTATACTGCAGTCAAAGGTGTGACTGCAACACGTGTAGATGTACCTGGACTAGCTTTGAACTAGATAGCTTGGGTAACAGTTGCAATGGAACCACAGCAACACGCTCAGGCCGCTGGGTATGTACCCGAACAGCCAGCCCGTGCTGTCACAAGGTCCCTGTGATTGTTATTTGAGTTAATTAGACCAAAGCCAGCTCAGGCAGCTGCAATCTAGAAATACCTTTAAATATTTAAGAGCAGCTGCTACTAGCCTGGAGCTAAAAGGCCTTTAGCTCAAGCCATCTTTAATTTTTAAATCCGGAGGTCCCAGGTTCGGTCCCCACAGATGACACAACCAAAGGCACAATGTTCAATTTAAAATGCCAGTAGCCCATCTGCACGAGTGTTTCCAAAGTTACTCGCCACAGTGGGAAAGGGGAACAAAATGTCTCTCATTTAGATGGAGCCTCAACAACAAATCAGCTGAAGGGACCGGAGAAGATGACGTTTAATATGCTGGAGGGCTCCTTTTTTACTTTATTTTTTTAAAAAAGCCTAATTGCAACATGATTTAACTGTATGGAAGTGGTAAAAAATGCATGAAATGGTTTTAGCCCTCGTTAGAGAAATCCATTCACATCCCTCTATTTGAACTTCCCCTTGGTCAGCTAGTCCACTCCCCTGCGTTTGAAGACAGTTGAACCTTCCCTGATTCTCAGCCTCATCAGAGGACCTAATCAAACATGCTTCTCTGCAAACGGGAAACAAAAAGAAGGGAATAATTATAATCAGAGCCATTCGCTCACATTAGCTGGGCTCGGATTTCTTCTTTTCCCCCCCTTCTTCCTACTTGGCTAATGCAAAAGAAACATTTGAAATGAAAATGCCTGAAGAGCCAGGCTTGAATCATCAACATCCCTGTGCTGGCCGGCACTGGGAGATTGTCCTCAACCCTCTTGAGAAGGTGGGAACACCAAGGGTATGTCTGCCCCGCACTGCAAACACGAGTCCGTGGGACCTGGGCTCCAAGCTTGAACGTCCACACTGGGCTGGACACCAGGGCTTCCAATTGCTGGACCCAGATCTCACAGCCATGCTAACACGTCCATACTGCCCGACACAGACCTTGTGATGTGGGGCTGCAGTTTGAGCTGAGTCCACACTGCAAAATGACAGGGATTGGAGCTGAATCATTGCAGGACTTGGGCTCAAGCCGCTCCCCCCGCAGCAGGGTCCTAGAAGACCCAGGTCCTGTGCCCTTGCTGACCCAAGGGGGACTGATTTGTATGCGGACAGACAGAGGACTTGGCTCAAACCGAAGTCAAAGCCCAGGCTTTTGTGTGCAGTGTAGACGGACCCTCAGGGGTTGTGTGTATGGAAAGGATTCCAGTCGTTGTCCAGTCGCTTCTGAAAATCCTGCCGTCTATCCACTAGTCTAGTAACCAGGTCTTGCTCTATTTATCAATATTACTGGGCATTTCTTCCCTGTAAATCTGAAAGTGCTTTACAAAGGAGGGGGAACTTTCACAGATGGGGAAACTGAGTCACAGGAAGGCATGATTTGTCTAAGGCCACACGGTAAGGCACTGACGGAGCAGAATGTCTTCTACCTGCATTCTCCAGCCAATGGGCAGGACCACTCCAAAGCAGTAGGCAATGCCTTATGTTAGAGCCTTTAAGGAATATGCTCCAGCACTGGAGCGAAAGGAAAGAGGTTTTTTCACCCATTTCAGAATTTGCACATCCCTCCCAGAGGAGCCCTCTGCCTGTGTGAACCCCCCACGTACCTCAGCAATGCACCCAAAAGCGTGCTCACGCGTGTGCGAAGACGCACGGCCATGAACATGTGTCTTTTATATTCCCCAGTAGCACGTTCCCTTGACACGTTAGCCCATACTGTAACTCAGATGTAGTCTCTGAACAATCACACCCTGTGTCTGAAACGCCTTCGTTGTTTACTGTGACAGAGCAGGAGTAGGAGACCAGATTGCTCACCTGCATGCATTGGACACTTGCATTGGACACATGCACTGGACACCTTCGTTATTTATTGTGACAGAGCAGGATTAGGAGGCCAGATTCCTCACCCACATGCATTGGAACGTGCCCCACTTACGGTTGCATGCTTTCCTATTGCACAGTCTTCCTTCCTCCAGGACTCCTTCGCAGACCAGGCCTTCATCGGGAAGGGGCTGGCAGGTTCGGGTACGTGTCTGGAGGCCTCCCCCGCAGTCTCTGGTACAGTCGCCCCAAGGAGACCAGGGGTTCCAGCCACCTGAGCAAAACCCAGAAAAGCACCGTCAGCTTCAGCCCTCCAGGGCGGCTGGGAAGAAGCAGCAGGAGGGGGGGAGAAGGAGAGAATTGTACAGCAGACCCTAAACACCACGCAGCCGCATCCCGTTGCTGAGTCTTCTCATAAAGCCGGGTTAGAACCGGAGTAGGGCATAGGCATGGGTTATAGCACAGAGGGGGAAGGGTGGAGGGGTTCAGTTTCATTGTCTTTGCTAAGAGCAGAGGGAGAGCTCGCCCCGACTTCCTTCCTTTGTTTCAGGATGAGAGCTCCACCTTTTGGTGGAATTCATCTCCCCTTTCTTGACACCACGAAACCCTTGCAGCTAACGCTGCCCCATACAGAGAACCCTCAGTAGTAATTCTTTCTCTTGCACCTAATGGGATGGATTATCCAAAATCTGTCTATGGGGTTTGACATACATTGACTCCGCTCTCAGCACTTCATCTCTCTATACACACACAGGGCCCCGATACAGTCCAGCAGGAGGCGGCGCTGGGCTGTCTCTCTCACAAGCCCGCACTTGGAACACTGCCCACATTTCCCCAACACCCTCATCCACCAACTCCTTTGTATTCTCCGCGCCATTCCCTCTGAAACCCATTTGAAATGCTCCCCCCCTTCACTGCAGCGTGATATGCCAACACCGCTGTGCCCACATTCCCTCTATCGAGAAAGGGGGCTAGCGAAATGACTGCCCCCAGGCGGGGTTTTACAATCGAATGGACTGCCAGCACAAAAAGAGTGGTTGATATCTGAGCGTGACCCACAGGCGATCAAGGCTAAGCGAGGGAGCTGTTTGACTCTCCTTTAGAAGCGTGCTTAGGGCTGAAGTCTGAAGCGCTCCAGTAATTCAGAGAATACCACTGGCTCTGGGGAGCACCTTTCTCCTCTGCTGCCCAGGCCAACGTGCCTAAAACTCATCTCCGCAGGGTTATTGCTTCTAGGGGCAAAAGGATAAGTCCGTCACCCTTCCCCACTCCTGCGTTAGCCTCATCATTATGATGCCCAAGAATCAATGCATCTGAGTCACAATCGTGGATTTTAAAGGCCAGAAGGGACCATTATGATCCTCTGCTCTGACCTGCTGCGTAACACAGACCAGAGAACTTCACTCGCTAATTTCTGAGTCAGTCCCAACAACTTGTGGCCGAGCTGGTGTCTCCACTTAGAACGATATCCAGGCCTGATTTAGACACTTCCAGTGATGAAGAATCTCCCGCATCCCCTGGTAATGAGTTTGCTTCCTGTTCAGCGGACTTAGCATGTCAGACGGGGCATCTGTGTTTGCTGTTTCAAACCTGGATGTCCCTAACAGTTGCGGGCTGCCTCCGAGTGGTTTCCTCGTCCCTCGTTGTTCTCCTGAACACCCAGCTAAAGAGGGGTTGACCTTCATTAAAGAGCCGTCTGTTTCCCTAAGTTTGTCTATTCTGCTGCTGTCTCTCTAATTACCGGAAGATGGCACAGGTCACACTCCAGGTCGGACTGGCATCAGCTGGGGAAGAAGCACAGCAACGGGGAGGCACTCAGGCACAAAGACAGATAATGAGCTCGTTTGCTTAATTTAGATTTTTTTTTAATCAAACAGAGGAAGCGTGTTGTTAATTCTGTCGTGGACGCACGGAAATCCGAGAAGCAAAGGAGCCTCTGATTCATCCAGCTCATCATCTCACAAGCCACTGCTGGATTCTTCCTGTACGCTTGCAATTTCCATTGCAATAGCACCTATGGCTCCCAGCTGAGATCAGGGCTGCATTACGCCAGGTGCTGTACATAGACACAGCACAAGACAACCCTGGAACCCTGGAGCTGATGAGCTTACATTCTAACAGACAAGACAGCAGGCAAAGCGAGAGGGAACTGGAATATTATTATTACCCTAGTTTACCACTGGGGAAATGATGAACAGAGAGGTTAAGTGATGAAATCCACCCGTGAGTCCAGGGCAGGGCTGGGAATTGCACCCAAAGTTTCTGCATCGCACTTCCCATTTTCCTGTGCTTTGTCCAGACTAGCTTTAAATCATCAGGGAAGAGGCTAATTCGCCTCCTTTGGGAGACTGTTCGGCAGGTTGACAGCTCTCGCGGTCATTGTTACTCAGGAAACGTTTTCTTTTTCTTAATTCCATCCCGTTATCCTTCTATGCCAAATAACCCCCCATCTCCTTTACACTTTTCACCTGCTTGCCTAGGGATTATCATGTCCCTCTTCAACTATGACTCACACAAGCAACACGTATTTTTGTACATCTTTCCTAAGAAGTCCTTCCTTCCAGCCCTCAGATCATCGTATCACATGTGCACGCCGAAACATAAAGCAGACCATCCCTGCCCCAAACTGCTTACCATCTAAATGAGAGCAGTATTTTTAGCTGCTCTCTCTGACCTTCCTCCAGTTTTTCTGCATCAGCGTATTAAACCTGTGTTCAGATTTTTACCAGGAATTCCCTCACTCTGGGCCTGATGCAAAGTCTGTTGAAATCTACAGGAATCTTTTACTTTGGTTCAATGGGTTTCAAATCAGACATTATAATGACACAAAACCCCTGTTTTCTTACTCCCCAAGAAATATGACACCCCCTCCCATAATACCACTGGCTCACCTGTGCTCTGAATTGCTGAAATCATGGCAAACAATGCTAGCAGAGAACAAACACATGGCAAATGTTAGCCACGTTGCTTAACTCACTGCTGGAAGGCGCTCAGATCCTACAGCAAGGAGTGCGGTATAAAAACCTCTATAGAATAGGATGAAACCCTGGGATAAATACCCTGTCAGTAAGATGGTTTGTGATGGTGTCAGTAGTGGGATGGATAGGTTGTTACTGGCCCATAACAGAGTGTTTGTGTTTGACCTTCAAGGAGATTTTCTTTCCCTTGAAGGTCACATTCCCTGCCGGTGTCATTCTTAATGGTATGCAATAAAGGGAAGACTTGTCTCTTCCATTTCCTGATGGGAGCTGGATTGTGTTTCAAGGACGGCAAAGGCTAGTGACATAATGGCAGGTACCCTGATGTCTTGCTCAGGCTGATCAATAGGATATCTGTAACCAGACACGTTGAACCAGACAAGGGCTCATAAACTCTTCACACACGCTATTAAAAGGATTGTTCCCCCTCCTCTTGTTGAACTGAAATGAGGCGGGGGGGTGGGAGGATGGCAAAGGCAGGCACCACGCAGCCATTGTTAGGAGAATGATTTATCCATCGGAGGCACTTTTCGATGCACTGTTAAGCAAAATGCACAATGGCGCTAATGCATTAAAAGGTAATTTCATATCAGTGTGTTAAACAAAATACACTTCTGTCATCCAAACTGATTGCCAATCAAAGGGCCCTCTGCTTAACGATGGGTTATTGAAACAGGCCTGCACTTTACGATGTAATCCATTATGATAGCATTAAAAACCATAAAAACTATAAGTGAGGCTGGCTTCAATGTTCCTGCTTACTCTAATTAATTAATAGAATCTCCCCAGTCTCTGGCCCTGGGAATGAGATGCAGCACACAATCCATCGAACTAGCCTCGTCTTTCAGATGCCTGGTTTCTTAACCCTTTGTGCACCACAGAGGTGGCTGAGCTGGTTGAGATAAAATAAGAACTGCCATGTTCTCAACCTTGCAACAGGAATCACAGAATCATAGAAGATGAGGGTTGGAAGGGACCTTAGGAGGTCATCTAGTCCAACCCCCTGTTCAAATAAACCTCAACTAAATCATCGCAGCCAGAGCTTTGTCAATCTTCAACTTTAAAAACCTCCCTAGGTAACCCATTCCAGTGCTTCACCACCCTCCTAGTGACAAACTTTTCCCTAATGTCCAAACTAGACCTCCCCACTGCAACTTGAGACCATTGCTCCTAGTTCTGTCATCTGCCAGTACTGAGAACAGCCTAGCTCCATCCTCCCTGAGAGCCCCACCCTCTTCAGGTAGTTAAAGGCTGCTATCAAATCCCCCCTCATTCTTCTCCTCTGCAGACTAAACAGGCCTAGTTCTTTCAGCCTCTCCTCATAAGTCTTGTGCTCCAGCCCCTAATAGTTTTCCTTGCCCTCCGCTGGACTCTCTGCAATTTGTCCACATCCTTCCTGCAATGGGGGCCCACAACTGGACACACTACCCCCGGTGTGGTCTCACTCGTGTTGAACAGAGGGGAATAATCACTTCCCTCCATCTGCTGGCAATGCTCCTGCTAATGGAGCCATTAGCCTTCTTGGCAATCAGGGCCCACTGCTGACTCCTTGTTGAAGCAAGCCTCTTTTTCAGGGTTGAGAAAAAATGGAAACTTTTATTGCACTAGCCCTTCTTTCGCTTATTTCTCAGCTTTCTTGGCCCTTCTGGGCTCCAACCAGGAGAGGTGAAGGAAGGTCGTGGATATCTAAGTGTTTATACTGCCTCCACCAAGATAGGCATCTCCCTAAGCTGATTTGCCATGTGATCTCCCTGCTGTAATCCTCTCGACCCTTCTGGATCCCTTTCCAGTAACAGGTCTAAAATTAGTGGCTGGTGCTGGAAAGGGATCCACATGACCACACCCCTTTGACCATGCAAAATCCCCTTGAAGTCAATGGAATTCTATGCAGATGGTCCCTGTTGCCCATGGAGGCCCATTTCACCAGCTTCCCCGTTGCAAATGTGATCAGTGTGGGCTGTGCGTTGCCCTCCGTCCCCGGTCCAGAGGAGGGAAGTCTGTTACAGCTGCTTTCTAGTGGATTTAGGGTCAGCTTTTCAAAGGTATTGACTTAGATGGGAGTTAGGAGACGAACCTGCTTAAGCGCTTTTGAAAATCTCACTAGATGGACTGTTTGCACCTAAATACCTTTAAAAACTTGGCCCTTTGTGCTTCAGTTCAAGTCGTTGCAGCTCATGCGGTTACCTCTGGAGGTCCCCAGTTTAACCCCCGCAATCATAACTGGGAAATGGCAGTCATCACACACAGTTTTGCTCAGAAATGGCTCTGGTTTTCTCCGACAGAATGATCCCAACCCAGAATGTACATTTCACAAGGCTACATACAACCCCCCCCCCGAAACGGCTGACAACAGGAACGTTCTGAATGCTTTTCTGAACATGACCCACTGCCAGCCTTAAATTACTTTGTAAAGAGCATTTGGGTCCTCCTCGTTCTATTTAAAATCAGATGTTATGAGGACCACTCAGGACTAGAGCTGGGCGAATAATTCATTTTGTGGATCAGTTGCTGAAACAAAAAATCAGAAAAAAAAAATTAGTTTCAGGCTGACCAAAACATTTTGTTTTATTTTATTTGGGTCTTTTCACCCATTTGAGGTGGGGGTTTTGTGTGTAAATAGTTAAACTTAGTTAATTTTCTAAATGAAACATCAACATATTTCAATTTGGAGGGGGGGATTTTTCCCCCCATTTTTTTCAGCCAGAACTATTCCCCTAATTTGAACTGAGTTCAGTTGACCTGAAACTGCATTTTTCAGTGACTAAATTATTTGTTGAAAAAATTTCCCCCAGCTGTGCTTCTGACACTCAACTGTTTTTAGCGCTAGGCTGGTCTACCTCCTCCTGGGCCCCTGTCATTAAACTGGAGAGGTCTTTGGGATAGTAACACTCAATTCTCAATGCCACGCATGGCATTTTCCCTCTGCAGTGAATTGAAATACGCCAAGTCACCACTTGAACTTTGAGGCCGTTCACATGAAGATCTGGAGATAAACTTCACAGCTGGCAGCTGTTACATCTCCCAAAATCCAAACAGTCAATCCTGCCTTTTAATTTAATGACAATTATTTTAATTGGGTACAGACACAACAGCAAGGAAATAAAGAACCGAAAACAATCCGGCCAGCGCAGTGTTTACAAGCCACATCCAGCCTCACTTCATTTCACCATTCAGTCTCCCACCAACACCAGCTGCAGGACTTCCAGTGGATAGGTCCCTTCTGAGCTAGGCAGCACAGAATTGTTCATGTTTTAACGGTGCAGTGGCCACATGCAGTCACCGCAGTTCATAGCACTCAATACCTTATCTGTGTAGGTACCCATGAGGCCCTCACAATCATTACCATCTTTTGGCTTCAGAAACCCCCAGCAGGTCGGGCCGTGCTGCTATCCCCATTCTTCACAGAAGCCGAGCCATTGGACAGATGAAGTGACTTGCTCAAGGTCACACAGAAAGTAGGTGGTTGAGGAAGTTCCTGAACCACAAAACCATCTCTAGATCGAAGGATCCCTCTTCCTTACTAGATCCAGGGATTTCAAGGCCAAAAGGGACCATCATGATCATCCAGATCAGGCTCCTGCGTCATGCAGGCCAGAGGACCTCTCCCAGTGATGGGAGATCAACCCCCTAGCTTCTGTTGGAGCTAGAGCGTATCTTTTAAAACAGTGGTCCCCAAACTTTTTACGGCACTCCCTTTCCCCCACCAGGAGCCAGGGACGGAAGCAGGGCCATGGTCAGGGCCGGGGCTGGGGCTGCGGCTGGGACCACGGCTGGGCACTGAGTGGGCAGGGTGGTGCTCTCTCTCCGCTCCCTGTGGGGGCTGGCCTGGGCCCTGCCGCACCCCCCACAAATGTTCCTCCATACCCCCTTGGAGGGGTGCCCCACAGTTTGGGGACCTCGGTTTTAAAAAGACTTTTAGCCTAGATTTAAAGAGTTCAAGTGATGGAGAATCACTAATGTCAGAAAACTCTTTCCCGGGGAGCTCCTCCTAGACCACGATCAAGTCCCTCCTTAACCTTCTCTTTGTCACAGACATGGGTCAGGCCTAGCAGTCGGAAGCTGGAGCCAGTGGGTCAGAGCAGGAGTCAGGAATTGAATCCAGGGGTCGGAGCCGAAGTCAGGACGACTGCAGGGAAAGAGAGCTGGAGCGGATGGGGACAAGGCTGGAAACAAGGCAGGCAGAGAAGAGATCACAGGGATCAGTCATTGCTGTTGGGTGCGGATGTCCTCGGCCAGTCAGGCGGCATGGGCAATCCGGCGGCCCTGCTATGGCTCAGCTGTGCTCTTGGGCTGCCCGGAGCCTGGGTAGGCGCTGCTGCAACTCTTCACTCCTGACACTCTTGGATAAACTAAACAGCTTGATCTTGTTCAATCTGTCAGCATCAGGCATATTTCCCAGACCTCGAATCAGGCTTGTTGCTCTTTTCCGAACCCTTTCCCATTTGTCAACCTCCTGATGGACACCAGAACTGGACACAGTGTATAGAAACAGCCTCACTAGCTTATAACCACTCTCCCCATAAATCGGCTGCAGTGTTGTAGCCGTGTTGGTCCCAGGATATTAGAGAGACAAGGTGGGTGAGGTAAGATCTTTGGTTAGAGCAACTTTGGTTGGGGAAAGAGCTAAGCTTTCGAGCTACACGGAGCTCTTCCTCAGGATCTGAAGTACAGAAACAGAAATTGGTCTAGTAACAGATGTTACCTCGTCCACCTTGTATCACTAGAAAGTGTCAAACACCCGGACCCTTGAGAAAGTTTATATCTGGCTCTGAACTCTGGAGATCGCCCTAGACACGCATGAAATGATATGGATGTCTCTTCCTTTGTGTCTCCTTCCAGCCACCCTTTCCCCAGTTCAGTCTGTAACATCTCTATCTCACAACCCATTTCCCACTAATTGCCCTCATTACTCCCTCTCTCCCAAAGCCTTTTGTGATTCCCGAATATTTAAGCGGAGGTCAGAAGCAGCACGT
Source organism: Mesoclemmys tuberculata (assembly GCA_007922155.1). Taxonomy (NCBI): domain Eukaryota; kingdom Metazoa; phylum Chordata; order Testudines; family Chelidae; genus Mesoclemmys; species Mesoclemmys tuberculata. Next base: position 13,668,633 of record ML675632.1, on the reverse strand, counting down.
AAGTTGCATTAACGTTAATCATGCCTAGTTGGCTCTCAATTAGGAAGACTGAATCTTTCTTTTTTTTTGTCCCCCTTCCTCCCCCCATTGCTCTGCGGCTGCTTTCAGATGAATGGCTGCTGTCTATTAGACAGGAGCCTAGAGGTTGAAATAATGAACTGACTCAAATGGCAGATCAAAACCTTGGGATGTGAGTTGATTTCTTTTTTCTTTTGATTGTTATTATTGCTTCCCTTTGTGACCTTGGCTCCGGAACACCCTTTAGAACAAAACCACGGAAGACAGTAAAATTGAAGGCAAAAACCATAACCTCGTTTAATTGGCCTACATTGGCTTGAAGGTCAGCACTCTGAGCTGGCTGACTAGCAAGGGCACTGTCATGAAAACCACTTGGAGATCGTTTTGTGTCAGCATTTCCTCTGAATGGCATGCTTTTTTATTATTATTAACATTCAATAGATTTCTTCTGCTGGAGGTATTTATGCAGTTGCCTAGTGGAGCATGCCAAGACAGGCTTTTAATGCATATTTTGTAACAGGAATGGTAAGGAGTTGACATAAAAAAGTCCATGTATTTTAAACTCACGGCCATCCAAGCGGCACTCCACATGGTGCTAAATAATAATAGTTTGCATCCTCGTTCTGGGGATCTCCAAGCACTTTTATGAACATGAATGCTTTACACAACACCATCCTCCCCTGCAAGTCAGGTGAGTGTTGTAGTGAACTAGCTCGTGTACGTGTGTCTCTACTGACCTCTACTGGATAGAATCTGTACTGTTCAACCGTGTTGTCAAGTCCTATACTGCTAATGGAGATTCTCCTTCAGATGGCGTGTTAAGCTTAGCAGGAGGTAGGACATATATCTTTGCTGTCACTGAGAAGTTCCAACTGGCCACTGTACATGACAAGTCATCACCATAAACTGTGAGGTGATTGAGGACTTGTTACTGTATCATCATGGCTATTACCCTGTTTTCCATATGGGGTAGTTGTGTTACAAAGAGGTCAAGATCAATATTTCAGACTTGGGTGCCAAAATCCACATTTAGGTACCTGAATAACTAGCCTGATTTTCAAAGCTGCTGAGCAACTGTTGTTTCCATCACCTTCAAAGAAGGCCAACAGGGTCCAGTTCAGCAAAACATTTAGAACTGTGCTTATATCCATCTCTACTCTGCAAATCACTTCATAGGAACTGGCTGCTGAATCAGGACCACCATGCTTATCTTTCAAGGAAACTCACACTACGTATAAAGCCATGATTATTTCATGGGACACTGAATCCAGGCACCTAAAACACCAGGGAGAAGAGGCGTTATTTTTGAGTATGCTTGGCAGAATTTGATTTTTTTTTAATATAATGTCAATGGATATTATCGATGTTTATTTTTAAGGATTTTATTTTCAATTCAAACTGAAATGTTTTCACAGTTGTGCAAAATTATGGGGGGCGTCTGGCAGTGGGGGAACTCAGACAAAAACTATTTCATGACAAGAGATGTTGAGATTTTAAAAGTTAATGTTTATAGCTATTAAAACACAAATTTTCAACATCGCATGTCAAAATATACAAAGTCAATGGCCTTACATCAAACTCGAATAAGTTCCCAAGCAGCACTTTTCTTACTTTGCCTATCTATAAATTTCAGATACCATCTATGGAAATATTTTTCCATTGGTTTCTGTGTATACAGTGAAAGTGACGTTCACTGACATTTACCGATATGAATCTAATCCTTCCAAGCCTATTTATAGGGTTGTAGGAATAACAGGGGGAAATGAGAAAAGGAACATTAATCTGGAACATGAGATCAGATGAGACTGCGGAATAGTCTCCCTAGGAAAGTGGTGAAAGCCTCATTGCTTAAGTTATTTCAAAGGAGAGCAGACAAAATTCAAAGGATAGACATGCAGAGAAAAATCCAGCATTCACTACAAAGGAAGGACTAGATGATCCAATGTGTCTTTCCACCCTTGACTTTTGTGCATAAGATGTGGGTTTATATAATGCCTTGCTTCTTCAAATTATCTAAAAGCTCTGTATAAAGCAGGAGGGGGAAATTTTGACATAGAGACACACATACCTATATACAGGCATACATTAAAATATAGCCACGTAACTTGAGCTGGTCAAAACGTTTCCAAATCTAAAACTCCAATAGCATTTTAAATCAAAATTTGGACCAAAAAAAGGACAAAAATGTTACCCAAAATTCATTTTCATTTTTAACCAGCTCTACGCTTTTGTGCCTCATTTTCTCTAGCTGCGAAACAGAAACAGTAAGTCTTACCTTCCCATTTAAAGCACTTTCAGATCATTGGATAAGACACTCTTAGCTGTGCAAAATATTATTATATAATACTCAGTCCTGATTAACCACCTTTCAATTGCAATTTGCTTCCTAAATGTTATTTCTATCGAACCCGTCTCCGTAGTATCTGACCTCCGCACAATCTTTAATGTCTTTATTCCAACAATACCCCTGTATGGGGCAATTCTGCTTTTGTAACTGAACAGACAGGGAATTGAGACAGAGTGTGTGTCCACACACCAGCTGGGAGCCAGCCTCCTAGCCTAGGCGGACAGACTCATGCTAGAGTGCTAAAAATAAAGGCATGGATGTTGAGGTTTGGGCTTTCAAGCCCACTTGACCCCGGACAGCCAAGCTACAGTGTCCGCACTGCTAATTTTAGCATGCTAGCTCAAGGCTAGCTTGTTCCCAGCTGCAGGGTAGACATACCTGACGAGGGTAAGTGACTTGCCCACAGTCACACAGAAAGTCTGTGACAGAGCAGGGATTTGAACGCAGGTCTCCCAAATCATAAGTAGTGACTTAACCTCTAGAACATCCTTCCCCTTTGTTAGCGAAGCTTCACACCACCCATCTGACATCTGCAGATATTACTCGCCCCCTGCTGCAGAGAAGAGGAGTAAACCACAGAAGGGTTAAGTGACTTTCGTATGGTCACACAATGAAAGAGCGAGGAGAAAAACCCAGGAGTCCTTATTCCCAGGTCCCGGCTCTAATCACTCTCATACACAGAAAGACAGAGCTACGCAGATCCTGCTTGCTAAGATGACTAAAACTATTAACTTTTCAATCCCGGTTTCCATGGAAAACCATGAAGCAGCCGTCAAGATGCATCAGGACTGCTAGCTAAAGAGCCGTGTTCGGGGCAGCTGCATTTGCAGTTACAAAGCCAAATATTTAATGGCATTTTGGTACATGAAGTCAGCCCACATCACCCAAGGATGTCAAGGCTAAAGATTTTGCCTGTAAGGGGAACGAAAGCGGTTGAAAGCCACACAAAAGCACTCGGCATGGGTGCACCTCTGGGGAACATTTGCAAACAAGCCAGCTGTCAGCCAGCATATCTCCCCTCAGTGTCTTCTCCCTCCCGGACCTGTCAGCTGCATTCCACCATGCAGCTGAAACGGCTGATCATGGCTGCCTTGGCGGGCAGAGGTTGGCGTTGCTGGCTCATCCCTTGGCATGTCATCAGTGTTTTTCCTTGGGGGAGAGAGGGGGGGAGAAGGCTTAGCTAACATGAGCACAGAAGGATGGGCAACTCCATCGAGTCAGGGTCAGCACAGGAAAGGTGTGCAAAGTCCTGGGGCATTCTGGGCACTTTCATCCTCATCCATGACACCTGTTTGCTAGTCCAGTTGTAGGTTTCCTTTGCCACTGAATGTTGATTTGGCGCCGCACTGAGGGTCAGGAGATGTGGCTCCAGCATTGGCCTGCTGGGTGACCTTGGGAGAGTCACTTCTTGTCTTTGTGCCTCTGGATGGCCTCCCACCCTTTGTCTCTTTAGATTGTAAGCGCTTCATGGCCGGGACTGTCTCTTACTATCTGTGCCTACAGGGCCCTGATCGTGGCTGGGACCTCCATGCACCACTGTAATTCAAATCGTCAACCACAACAGTGTGCAATGAAGCCCCGTTGGTTGGGAATTTTACCATTAACTCTCATGGGAACAGAGTTGGACACTGTTGAAAACCTCCCCCCAAAGTATGGTGGGTTTCCATTCCTAATGCCAATGTTGATGGCGCACTGTTTTGCTGGCAGGGTCTTTTTCCCTGGAGGTGCGCTCTTTCCACTAAGCTAATGCTTCTGGCCACAAAATGTCCCATTGAGTTTTACACAAGGTCGAAAGTGTTAGATCCAGATTCCAGCTTGCCTCCCCAAATTCCCCCTGAAGTCTCAGCTGGCCACAGTATTCTTCTGCATGTCCCTTGCCAAATCGTGCGTGATGCTGTTGTGCATTGTTCAAAAGATGCTGGGCTCCGTCCAAGAGGTGGCAGCTCTTCATTGGGGGTTGAAGTGAAACCTATCAGAGACACACAGACTTTAAGGCTGGATGGGACCATAGTCATCTAGCCTGTCCTCCTGCCCATCACAGGCCACAGGACCCACTCTTGTAGTATATGGCTTGTGAAGTCTTTGCAGCATTCAATGCGCTAGCCACACCTCAGTGAAGCTCTTTGTGGAATATAGTACTCTCTTTTGCCCCTGTATGTTGTATGACCTGCAGGGAAATGTATGTCTTCATCTCCAGCTAGGGAGAGTCCCTGCAGCACAGCAGAAAGATATTGAGCCCTGCTAATCTGTCCCCTTAGCTCCTCCAATCCCTTGGCTGGTTGCTCTCTTAACAGATCATCTGCAGGGGTCGCTGTGATCTCTCTCCTTCCCTGTGAGCAATGCCACCTATTAGCAGACAAGACCCTGGGCAGCCCAAGTCCTGGAGACATCCATCCACCAGTCTGTTTTTGAGTCTTTGGTCTTTTCTGTCTGGCATTGTTTAACATCAACCAGCGCCGTCAGTGTTTTGCTGCCTAGACTCAGTCAGTCTGTGCTTCCATGTTTGTTAATTGCCTGGCATTGGATCATTTAACAAGGTTACACCTGGTTTGGCAACATGGAAACGCATTTCTTCTCATCTGCTGATGTGTGCAGGACCGAGATCCATGTGGGATGGCATTCATGGTCCGAGCAGGCATCTTTCAGGAATTTGGTGTGGGAGGTGAGGGTGCTTAGCAAAAAGGGGCAGGCAGTGGTTCACTCTCATTCCACACCGGCCCCCAAGTTACCGTGATCAGGGTTAGGGGCAGCACGGCCCAAATATAATTTTCCTCCCTGTCCTCATACATAGCAGCAGAAGTAACTATTTCTCCCTGCTCTTCATTCAGCTCGGCTATATCCCTCCCAAATCCCCAATAGATGAGAGTAAGTAAAGTGACTGTTTCTGGTTCCAGGGACATTGGCCAGCCACCCCATTCATTCGTTCTTACAATGCCAGCTAAATAAGACTCCCTTATACAGCGCTTTCTCCACTCCCTTGTTATTCTTGCTATTTATCATTGGTATTCCAGTCGTAGCTAGCGGCCTCCATGGAGATCAGGGACCCTTTGTGCTAGGCGTTGTAATGACACAACGGTAAGGAACAGTTCTGGCCACAAGAGCTCATAATAGACATTATGGCAATGCGGTGCCTGGATGTTACAGTGACTGGCAAATACCAGAGAGAACGTGGGAGATTCAAACCACTTTCTAAATGGCTATAATTAGTTAATCGTTATACATATTTATTAATTATGTGAAATCATGGAGACAGGCTGGCAAAATCTGGGCAAACTGTCCCCTCAGACAGCAGAGTTCCAAGACAAGTACCCAGTGGCCAGAGGACATGGCTTTCCAACCCAACCCAACACCAGGAATTGCATGGAAGGAAATCCACACAAAAGGCAGAGGATCCACTGGTGCCTTCTGTGTTTCCCTGCCGGTCTCCCCTCCCTAGGCAGCATGACCAACAGCACAGCCAGGATGTGTCACTGGTCGAATTCCCCTGGGCTGCTGGGATGGGGAGCCTAGGGAGTCAAAGCCACGGGAAGCAAAATTATTGCCCGGTAGGATACTGCATGGCTATAACCACAGATCTAGTCGCCACCTCTGCCTCCATTTGCCTGTCTCCAGGCCTTTATCCAACCCCCCCTGAACCCAGTCCTCAGGGTGTGCCAGCAGAGTGGCTTCTGATGGGCCCAAGGGAGTTGTGGGTAGTCCAGGAGGCAGCTATGCCCCAGAGAATATTCTGCCCTCATGCTTCCACTCACATTAAGTGGCTGGGATGATCGGGGCCCCATCATTTCTCTTTCTGTAAAAATAGCTGTCATGCTTTTGCTAAGTAATTTAATAATTCCCTGGAAATATTGATCGATTTCAAGCACTTCTCATTAAGCCCAAGAAAACAGCAAGTCATTATTTTCCTTGGTAATTAGAAATGACTGCACAGTTTGTTTTTCTTTTCACTTCCAAAAGGGACTGAGATTGGAAGGAGCAGAGCGTGGCTCTAGGGAAGACAGCTTGAACGTGGCTAAACAGTAGGCCCTCCGGAGTGGCTTTTAGCGAGGGATGAGTTTCTCAGTACTGGATAAAATTCCTGCTAAGTATATCAGTGCAAAGCAAGAATGGCTTCTACTAGTCAAGCATGTCAATAAGCACATACATGTAGCTCCAATCACACATGCTCATCCAATAGGTCAACAAATCTGTGATTTACACTTATGAGTTAGCATCTGCTCTTCTTGGCAGTAGCAACAGAGCTGGCCTTGACCCAAAAGTCGCAGCTCTAAAGAGCCTCGAACTTGTTCGGATCAGGACCTGACATACACTTTGCAGTTCCGTCCCAGTGAGGCGCAAGATCCCTGATCCGTGATCGCTGTTTATTCTGGAACTGTTCCCTCCTGTCTCCATTGCTGGGGCCCTTGGATTACACAGAAACTGCACCTGGAGCAGTCCTTGTTTTAATCCGCTCTCCAGCTATCCAGAGGCAAGCGACTTTTAACCTATCCCCATCCCGCACCCAAACCTCATCCACTGTTCCTTGTCGTGACACATTCAAAGCCTACCAACCTTTGCAGTCAGTGTAAGAACCTGAGGGTGGCCTTTGGGTGCTGGAAGGGAGGTGCCGTGGGGGGTTATTGCCGGTGGCTGGGTGCAGGGCAGGGGGCAATGGGAGGGGATGCTGAGGGCTGGTGGGGTGATGGGACTGGAACTGGGGATAATGTTCTATCACCTGCCTTCGCCATCCCAACGGGATGAATCTGACACAAGTGGTATTGCCTCCCACATGGGAGCAGCGGGGCTGAAATTCACACGCCAAACACATCTCCACTCCTCACTCTCTATTTATTAAAGCTCCTGATTTCAGCAAAAGGAGTAATGCATCATCCACTCCCACAGCCTCTGCCTCTGCCTCCCAGTCCCTGCCACCTCCCGAACTGTGTTTCTTGACTCCCGGTGCAGTGGCCTGAATTCTAATCCAAAAACCACCCCCACGCCCCAGAGCTGCTTTGACAAGAAAGAGCACTGAGTGCCTCTCTCCGAGATACGTCAGTGCAGCAACAGCCTGTCTCTGATGAGGGAGATGATTTGGGAAGAGATAGGGCACTGTGTAAGAGGATGCCTTTGATATTCAAAACAAATAGCATGGCAAAGGCTACGAAGCAGTGGTGCAGCTGCCGAGCTTATTGCTATTGCGGCAGTGAAGCTCTGCACTCCGCTAGCTGAAAGGGAGAGCTGCGGATAAGAAAGATGTGGCGTGCCAGTCACAGGGAGAGGAGCTTTAAATTACACCTTTCCCATGGGACTTCAGTGACCTTAAGAGAAACTACCCAGCCACTAATGCAAACCTTAGCCCACGGCTGAACTTGAGCACTAGCTACGAGGTCTTCCCCCTGCCCGGCATGAGAAGTGACACCTGCATGTGTGTGTAAACTAGAACCGTGGTGCAAACCACAGCACGTGTGGAAGTTCCCAAGCTGCATTAAAAAGCGGAACTCAAGGTCGGGGGGACAAAGTGATGCCCTGTGATATGTTAACAGACAAGCTGCAGCTGGGTCCAGAAGTCTTCTGAGAGTTAAGACGCTGGAATCGCCATGGAACTGGATCCCTCTGCAGAAGACAAACCCAGAGTCCACAAGTGTGATCTAAGCCCACTAGCAAGGACTGTACCCAGCCCCTGGACCTCAGTGTGAAGCTGGCAATGAGCATGTCTGAGTGCGTGGGGGATAAACTAGGGACACTGCACCCAATAAATGGAATGGGACAGGATTCTGAGGGCTGATCATGGTGACTGAGAGAATGGCTAATTTGAGTAAGAACGTAAGAATGGCCATACTGGGTCAGACCAAGGGTCCATCTACCCAGTAGCCTGCTTCCAACAGTGGCCTGTGCCAGACGCTTCAGAGGCAATGAGCAGAACAGGGCAATTATCGCGCGATCCATCCCCTGTCATCCAGTCCCAGATTTTGGCAGTCAGAGATTTAGGGACAACCAGAGCATGGGGTTGTGTGCTGACCATCTTGGGTAATAGCCACTGATGGACCCTGTCCTCCATTAACTTATCTCATTCTTTTCTGAACCCAGTTACAGTTTTGGCCTTCGCAACATCCCCAGGCAAGAAGTTCTGCATTGTGTGAAGAAGTTCTTCCTTATGTTCGTTTTAAATCTGCTGCCTGTTAATTTCCCTGGGTTACTCTTAGCTTTTGTGTTATGTGAAAGGGCAAATGACACTTCCCTGTTCACTTTCTTCACACCATTCATGATTTTTTAGACCTCTATCAGATTCCCCCATTAGTCGTCTTTTTTCCAAGCTGAACAGTTGCAGTCTTTTTATTCTCCCCTCAGATGAAAGCTGTTCCATACCTCTAATCATTTCCTTCTCTGTACCATTTCCAATTCTAATATATGTTTTTTGAGATGGGCAACCAGAGCTGCACGCAGTATTCGAGGTGTGGGCGTACCAGGGATTTATATAGTGGTGTTATCATATTTTCTGTCTTATTATCTATCCCTTTCCTAATGGTTTCTAATGTTCTGTGGTAACAACTAATTTAGAACCAGTCATTTTGTACGTAAAGTTGGGATTATTTTTTCCAATGTGCCTTGCTTTGCACTTAACACTGAATGTCATCTCCCATTTTCTTGCCCGGTCACGCAGTTTTGTGAGATCCCTGTTGTAACTCTTCATAGCCAGCTTTGGACATGACCATTTTGAATAATTCTGTGTCATCTGCAAACTTCGCCAGCTCGCTGTTCACCTCCTTTTCTAGATCATTTATGAATATGTCAAACAGCACAGGTCCAAGTACAGATCCTTGGGGGACCCTGCTATTTACTGCTTTCCAGTGTGAAAATAGATCATCTGTTCATACCCTTTATTTCCTATCTTTTAACCAGTTACTGCTCCGTGAGAGGACCTTCCCTATTGTTGGGACGGTGCTGAATCACTATATAGTATCACAATGGACAAGTTTGGTGAGCCTGAGTGCTAGAGGATTCTGGGAGCAGGACCTCGTAGCACTAGACTGTGGAAAATCACTGAAAAGGCCAGACTTGCACTTGGCATCAACATGTGTCACAAATGTTTGTCCAGACCCTGTGTAAGCAGCTCTGCTGATGTGGAAAAGCAATGGTCACGGGCGGCCAATGGCCAGTTCGCCTGGTGTGTACATGTGGAGGCATCCAATGGCGAATCTGGGATGAGCTGACCTAGGTCACCTGATCCTATAGAATGACATGACATCAGGTGCCTTGAGGGGAGTCGTCCACGATAAGCGAATATCAGCCAATCCCTGCAGCCCCCTCCCAAATTATGAATGAACTGGAATATGCCCCATCAAAAGCAGATTTTGGGGACATGTGACTTCTCTGAGAAGAAGGTATAAGTCCTGGGAAGATCACATGGGATCTCGTTTTTCTATCTATATTTGATATGTCCAAGAGGGCTGGTGATATTGTCAGACAAAAGAGGGATTAAGACCAGAGGTCCTTGGGGTAACCTAGACCGTGCTCCGAGGGACTCAGAAAATAGACCAAGGACCTGAGGGAACCTGAAGGAAGGAGAGACAGTTGACATCTAGGGGTGGTAGCTATCACGCTTTGCCTCCCAGTCAGGACACTGTGTGGGGCCAGCATAGTTACTGAGGGTTTATGCTTGGGAAATTGAGGCTTACTAAGGAGAGGCACTGTTTATTCCTTTCTATTTGTCTGTGATACCTGCTTTTCAACAAACAATAGCTCTGCACTGAAGATGCTGACTTTTAGGTCTTCACTGGCATGGTCCCTGGGTGCCCAGCTGTGGGCACGTGAATTGATCTGAATTGATTCCCGGCTTAACACCTATTATCCCCTGACAGCTTGGTCTGCTTAAGATCCTGTGGTGTGGGACCTTGTCAAAAGCTCTCTGAAAGTCCAAATCACTAGATCCACTGGCTCCCCTTTGTCCACCTGCTTTTCCACCCCCTCCGAGAAGACTGGCAGATGTAGGCGACTACTCAGTGAGAGCTAGTGCTCTAAAAATAGAGGCGGAGCTGTAACCTCATGAGCAGCGGGAGGGACTAGATGCCCAACACGGACTTGGCGTCTCAGACAGAATTGTGCCCAGGCAGCTAGCCTATCACACCACTCGTGCCACTATGGTTACACTTCTATTTTTAGCACACTTGCTTTATCAGACCTAGCGCAGGTATGTTCCCCCCAACTGGAAATTACACCTCCAGCCCCAGAGTAGAGGTACTCGAAGATTCATCAGTTCAGGGCATCCCATCTTGTAGCTAATGCCTTAGTCCTCCTCCACTTGTATGTCTGCCAGGCAACAAAGTCAAAGAGACAGATGGACCCCCAAAGATCTCTGGAGTGTCTATAGGTGAAATGCGTTTCTCTATCATCTGGGGATCTTCTCCTTCCCAAAGGCTGAGATTTAGAGGGCAGGAACAGATAAGAATTCTGGTCTATCCCATTATCCTGCTTCTTAACCAACTGCATGATTATAGAGAGCTAGAGTAACGGAGGAGCCAGAGAAATGATGGATGGCATTTGATGTGAGCAGGGAAATGGATGTGGTCAGAATGAAAAGAAATTGCATAGCAAAGCCAGCTAACATTCAGAGAGGAAGGACCCTTGGGTCTGACGAAGGGAGGTCATTGGCACCGAGGAGGTTCCTTGCTACGTGTGTCTTGTCTGCTAACCAGCAAACAGACTGACTCTAGCTAGTCTGCAGACCGCCCTTTGGGGCTTGATGGCCATGTTACCCCAGCCAAGGTCTGAACCTGAAGCTATTGGCCTGCAGGCAGGTAGATGCCAGTGGAGGAAGGACGGTCTTGTAGCTACGGCACAGAGCTGGGAGTCAAAAGACCCCAGAAACAGCCTGTTCGATTTTGGAAAAGCTGTTTTCTTTATGCCTCGTTTTCCTAGCCTCGTCTACAAAGTGGGGGTAACAAGATGAGCATCCCTCACAGGGACAGGGACAGGAGGCGATGTTCATTAATGTTGGCAAAGGGGTTGGAGCTCATGGGATGGGCAACGGGCAATGCAAAAAGTCTTGTTACCACCCTGTGAGTCCAAAGGCAGCTGTCCCGGCTGAGCTGGCCAGCAAGAGCTGTGCTAAACTCATCCCAGCCGGAGGCAGCTCCGCGTCTGCATTGCCAACCTCCGTTCCTGGACTCACCAATCCAAGAGCCAGTCGGCTTTTCTTCGAACAGGAACGAGCCATTAGCCAGGCTGATTGCGTGGAGAGTCCCCGTTTCTCTGTCCAGAGGACGAGTCAGTACACTATGCCTGGCGGGAAGAGGTATCCAGTGTTAAATGGATACCACGGTGGATCCTGGCCCCCAGGCAGGGACACAGCAGTATCCTGTTGGGAACCTTTCATTCTCAGAAAGCATCCCGTTACTGGAAAGGGGTTATCACATTAGAGGGAGGTTGGACACATAAGAGCCAAACCAGACCCTGGTTTCAGCTCGACCTACAGAGTGCCTGGCTGATCTCCAAGGGTCCCAAAGCGCTGTCATTATTTGCTGGTCCACTGACTGGCCAGCAGAGAGCACCGCTGGTGAATAAATTGTGGGCCTTGGGGAGGAAGAAAACTCAGCTCAAAGGGAGGGTAGGGAGAAAAAAAAAGAAGTTCTGTGGTTGCCTTGGCCGTGGATGATTTGCTTTGCTTCTGTTTTTTAACCACCCGGGATGCCTTGCCTTACCTGGTACTTTAAGGACCCAATTCTGATCTCACCCTGGGTTTATACGGATGTGACTCCACAGACTTCAGTGCAGCTCTACTGCATTTAAATGGTGTGAGGACAGAATCAGGCCCTCCTCTCTCAACTATGGCTCCGGTTCATCGCTGGAGTAATTGCAGCCTGGTTGGGAGGTTTCAGGATGGGGAGAGGTTTCATGCAGCTGGGTGGGGGGTTCCCTTGTGTTTAGGGGGAGAAGGAAGACCATGGAGGCATTTGAATCTGAATTCAACCTCATGCTTCCAAGCCAATCCCTATTTCTGTAATAAGCCAAACCAACCCTTTGCATCCAAACAGCATGAACAGTGGGATTTTCTGCTCCCCAGTTGTGTGTGTGTTCAGCTAACACATGCACCCCTGCTAAAGAAATAGCAGACCACAGACCCAGAGAAGGGAGCGGAGCAAACCTAAAGGGACAGGTTGAGCTCTCCTGTCTGCCTGAATAATGCAAGGAGTGAAAGACTCTGTTACCAGCCTAGGGAGCAGACAATTAAAGCGCTACTTGAAGCAAATGTCTCCTGACTGTGCTGCAGAATCTCAATTAGCACGAAACATCTTATTGCACTTAAGTGCAGGTTAGCAATGTTTCAGGGAGGAGTGATGCCTTCTGCCAGCCAATGAGAATCACGTCTAGGGGCCTGTCCTTAAAACATTGTGTGATCGCTGTGTGACATTTTCCCTGCTTAGCACTTCATGTCTCCTAGTAGCTACCCCAGCAGCCAGAAGAGCATATGCTTTATGTCCCCACATTTAAGTCTCTCTCCTCCTCCTCTGTTAATCCCTTTTTCTCTTAACTCATTCCCTCTCTTACTCTATTCCCTCTTTTCTCTTTCGACTCACTCCACTAATAACTCCCTTCTTCTCTCTAGCTCTCTCTCCACATACCCCCTACACCACTCAGGTTCAAATTCAGATAACTTTATTGACGTGGCACGTTCCACAAGCACTGTCAATGTATGTTGGGTGGGGATGGTGGACGCAGAGCAGTCATCGACAGAGGGACATTGTTTGCTGCCTTTAGAGGGTATTTCCAGCGGATGGCAAACAGCAGCACGGTTCTGCTGTTTTTCTCCTTTCTCTTGGAGTCATTAACCAATTTTTCCCCTCCACTTTTTAGCACAAAGACAAGTATTTCCGGAAAAGCTCTCTCCCCACCCACCGGGCACTTTGCAGAGCAGTGAGAATAATGCTTCCCTTTCATTCTCTGTGCTTCTGCTGTGCTTGCAAAGTCCAGCCGGTGCTGGTTGCCAGTTACATTTGTACGTGCCAGGTCCTATACTTGAGTGGGGGCTACTGATGAGGTTTGGTCCTGCGGAGAGTTGCGGTGACTCTGTAGGGGTCTAGAATGGTGGAGCTCAGTACATAGTTTAATCTGCCCTCTCCGGTAATCAGTGTCAATACCCAGATTGTAAGATCTTTGGGGCAGTGCCCCAGGGTCTATTACTCGCCGCTGTGACACCTCTTTGGGGCTCATCTGGGGATTAGTTCTCAACCAGTCTGATGCGTCTTCTTTAGGTCTCTCTCCCTCTCTCTGTGGACTCCATTGCTCCCCCTTTGCATCTCACAGTGCTCCCTCTTTACAGCTTGGTCCTCCGGCCATGTCACTATCGTTTTCCCCTTTTGGGGTAACAAAGTCACACTGAACAAATTGTCTCAGGCCTTCTTTCAATCCTCTGCCCAGACCGGGCCACTTCTTCAGTGGCTGGTAGAGGAAGCTGGACCCACCTTGTACTCCAGATTCCATCCCAGGGACCCTAGGCCCAGCAACCACCATCTGTTCAAGCTCCAACCCTGTTGCTGCTTCCCTGGGTTTTTTCCTACCTCTCTTCTCTATCTTCTGGCCCACTGGGTTTACACTGCAGCTTCCTCCACTCCCCATGGCTGTTTCGCCCCTCTTGGCTTTTTGCCAGCATCTGTAATCCAAGGCAGGACCCCAGGGCTTATTTTTCGTCTAGACTTCCTCCTTATACTTAGCCAACTCCACGCCTCTCTAGGAAGTGACTGCAGAGCTCCTCCCTGCAGCCCTGCTTTGCTCTCCACTTCTTCGTTTTATACTGGCGCAGCTGAACTTCATCATCCATGAGAGTTTATGAGCCGTGACTCTCCTCCAGGTGAGGTCTATATGGTTAACTGGCCCCTTCTGGGTCTCCTGAACCCCTTCAGGGCTGGTGTGGGAGGAACATCCCATCATAGGCAGGGCCTGTCGTTGTGTTCTGGGTTTGTGCAGCGCCTAGCACAATGGGGCCCAGAGCCATGCTCTCTGGATTCTACTTTCTGTGACAGTGCCCATTGGGTCTGATCCTCAGCTAGTATAAATCTGCATAACACCCCCATAGTCAGAGGTGGGCCAGCTTACACCACCAGGGGGTCTGGCCCCCCAACTTCCCTCTCTCCCTCTTTAAAGTCGCTCCTTCCCATCCCTGACCGACTCACCTCCCTCGCGCTTTCCCTCTCTGTGTCAAACACATAAGGCCACCATTCATCCAGATCAACTGCACTTGAATTCCCAACTCCATGGGAATTCATCTTAACAGAGGGGCATACAGCAAGTCAGCCAATAGCTGACATGTTTAAGGCTAGCTCATTCATCTGTCACAAGCATACAGTCCACCTCGAGGGTAGAGACTAGTGTAAATGCCCCTGAAGGGCCTCTCTAGTGCACAGTGGACAGCCAGGCCAACAGTTTTATATCAGTGCCACATCCTGATGCAAAGTGCAGAAATGGTAGCCATCTACTAAGGGGGGAAGGCATTTAAACTCCTGCCAGCTAGGAAGGTGGGGGCTGTCCCAGGATTACAAGTGGTCTGTACAACCCTACCATATTGCCTGCAGCATGTGCTCTTTTGAAAGCCAGGCATGGTAAAGGGACAGGTTGGGGATATCTCATTGCAGCTTAGTCCTTCGAATGAAAAGGTTGAACAACCGCTGCTCTTGGGATCAGATCCCAGCCCGGACGTAAATAACTCTGCGACACTGCAGCGAGCGGTATTCGGCAGGTGTCGCTCTCTCGTCTGCGCCAGTACAAGCCAATGCTCCAACGCGGCATTTGGAGTGAAGCGCCAATGCTGTCATTGCAGTGTCTGGGCAAAGCACAGAGACTGAAAACATGGGGGCAACTTCTCAGGAGGGCAAATCCAAGGTGCCAAATCATATGGCTATCACATTTCCCGCAGCACGTTTAATAAAAACTGGGCAATATTTGCAATCCTGGCCAGGTTCCACATGTAGGTAATATTATTTATTTGCATTACCATACACCTAACAGCTCTAGTTATGAACCAGGGCCCCATTGTGCTAGGCATGGTACAAACACAGAAACAAAAGACTGTCCCTGCCCCAAGGAATTTACAATCCAAGTACAAAATGAAACAACTGATAGATACAGGCAGACAGAGGAGGGAGTGCAAAAAACAATGAGACCATGTAGGTCAGGCTGATGGAGAGGTTTCAGTACACCAGCAGCCTAACCGCTGGCATTCAATCTCTCCCCGTTCATGGCTGCTGTCGCTAGAGTACCAGGCCTCACAGGTTACAAGTCCCTGTGAAATGCATCAGGAACATCAATGGACAGGGTACCTGCTATGTTGCTTAATGTCACGGGCACGCTCGGTAGGCTGCCCCTGGATGTACCCGGCAAGTGTAGGTGACCAGCATCCACCAGGCCGCGGTATATATCCCCAGCACATTTCGGTGGAACAGTCATTGCTGTGCTACGGAAAGGGGCAGGTACGTCTAGGTCAGAGGTTCTCAAATGTACTTGATCTGGTCCCCCTTCTTCGTGGCTGTATCATTCAGCCCCACCCCAGCAAGTACATATGCCCCCACCAGCACCGAAGGCAGTGCCGCACCAGCCGCAGCACAGAAGTAAGGGAAAAGATTTGTCAATCTCACTTTGCACAGCAGACTTAGCGCCCCATTGCCACCCTCAGATCTGCACGGCTGCAGCTACCCGGGGCTGCCAGCTGGAGCCCCGCCAGCTCCCACTGAGGGAATCGGGGGGGGAGGAAGGAGCTCCCAAGCGGCATGGCTCCAGCTGTCCCTTTTATCCCCACCTCTCAGGTGTGCACAGCCCTTGTGCACCAGTCCCAGCTACCCCAGGCTGATAGCCAGAGCTCTTCAAAAACAAAACACAAAACCGCACACCAAGAAAAAGCCCACACAGCTCGCGCCTCCCTGGACACATTCCTGCGCCTCCCTTGGGAGGCCCGCCCCAGAGCTTGAGAACTGCTGGTCTAGGTTAAACACATCTGACAGGTGGCCCTCAGTGGCCTAGGTCCAGCTTATGGAAGAGATTCCCTCCTGCTCGGAGATGGCAAGCACGGGTGACAATGCGGTTGCTCAGACATAATGGGATTCTGCACAGATGACTTGTGTCCTTAGGGTAGAGGAGACAGCGCTTTCTCAGGGGGCCAGTCTGAGGCTGTGGAATGAACTCCCCCAGGAACTAAAGGCCATCTGACAACCCCCCACCTTTCTCTCTAATTCCAAGGCACACTTCTCCGATTTGCTTTCTCTAACGAACCCTCCCCTGCAATAAAAATCTCTACCAAAAAAACCCACACCACTGCACCCACAATTCTGCCCCAGAGAGATATGGGAAAGAACAAACCACACGGCACAGCGCTCAGATACTACGGTGATGAGGATGGGATGAGAACCTACACAGTAAAGAATAGAATAGAATGTAAGGGGTAGATCCAGGGTTGGGAGGCAGGTGGAGGTGCAACATGGAACACGACCAATTATTGCTAATTGCATTACAATAACATGTAAAGGCCCTAAACAAACTCATGAGCTCGCTGTGCTAGGTGTTGTACATACGCAAAGGATGGGAGAGGAAACCTAGGTGAAGAGACTTATCCAAGTCACCCAGCAAATTAATGAACCATCTAACTGAACTAGGAATCCCATAGTCTGAAATGGGACTCCCCGTCCAGCACCTATCCACCAGGCCACGCTGCCTCTCCCATTGTCATTATTGAAATGGGACACCCAAATGTCACCCAGCCTTCAAGACTGGGAGTTGGGATCTATCTACCCTGGGTATTTCCATGACCTCCCCCACTATCTCGGCATCCTCTGAGAGACACCACCTTTATGATGCATTTACCCTCCCCCCGTGAGGAAGGGAACGGCGCTGAGGCTAAGATAGACTTAGTGATTTGCCCAAAGACACAGGAAGTCTGTGGCGGAACAGGAAAATTCTAGCTGTGTCTTACGCGACGTTTTCCTTTCTTTCAGGAGTGAAGTGCACAGATCCAGGACGCTGAGCGGAGACTCCAGTACTTTGGATCTGTGGCCCTCCTTATGAATAAGAGGAGAGAACTGAACTGGGAGGGGGGTGCCATAGTCCCAGTCTAACACTCTCCCCACTAGGCCATGCTTCCTCACACAGCCTTACCGCTTAGGAAGACTCGATTCAGTCACTAATGGTCTTGCACACCTCAGCCCACTTCCCCTGCCGAGTTCGAGGCTCCGGCAGCGTCCCAGGTGCAGATTGTGACAACTGAGTCTTTCAAAAAAATCTTAATTAAATCCACTTCTAAAATCCCTGCTGGACCGACAAAGGTGTTTGCTAGATTTGCTGGAGGGATGGGAGAGTGAGTCGGGGGCGGTCTGAGGGCTCTGCATCCACAGGGCTATTAATTTTCCACCAGCGGGTCCTATTACACTGTGAGTGGCACATGATCAATACCGGCTCTGTTACTTTTCCACACTGCCAATTAATCTGCTCCCCCTGGCACCTGAAGAGGCTTTCGTGTGTGTGTGGGCGCGCGTGTGTGCGTGCGTGCGTGGGAGGACACAATCAACGGTGCTGACAGGACAGGCACCACAGTGGGGATTTGAGGAGATGCACAAGAGGTTAGGATGCTATTGACCTAAACAAGGAGAACTGTGAATAAGGTCAAAGATGACAGTCGATCTCCCCAGCCCTTCACACAAACACATACACAGCCTTGTGCCAGATGGACAGTTCCCTTTAACTCCCCTCTTTCAGCTGGCAGTACCCCCTCTCCAAGAAGGCCAGCTCCCAATTCACAATGGCGGGGAAGGCCCACGACACACCACTGAATAGGATTTCAGCAAAGCAGGGTCTAGTGAATCCACCTATTAAACACGGATGTGCCACAGAGGGCTTCCAGTGCTCTTTCTTAAAACTGAATGGAGGTTTGGGCTGATTTCCCAGTGTGATAGAGTGACCCCCTCTCTGATGTTGGTAACCCCACCCCTGACAGAGATGCATTAGTCCTGTGGTGGCAACGTTAAAAAAAATCTGACAACATGTTAGGAACCATTAGGAAAGGGATAGATAATAAGAGAGAAAATATAATGCCGCAATTTAAATCCATGGTACACCCACTGTGTACCGTACACAGTTCTAGATGCCGCATCTGAAAAAAGATATATTAGAAATGGAAAAGGTGCAGAGAAGGGCAACAAAAATGATTAAGGGAACAGAACAGCTTCCACTCGAGGACAGATTGGGAAGACTGAAGCTGTTCAGCTTAGAAAAGAGACAACTAAGGGCAGATAGGATATATAGAGAGATATAAAATCACGACTGCAATGGAGAAAGTGAACAAAGATGTGTTATTTACCTCTTCACAGAACGCAAGAACCAGGGGTCACCTGATACGATCAGACAGCTAGTGTAAACCAAACATAAGGAGGTACTTCATACAGCACACCGTCAACCTGTGGAAATCGTTGACATGGGATGTTGTGAAGGCCAAAAGTATAACTGGAGTCAAAAAAGAAGTAGATAAGTTCATGGAGGAGAGGGTCCACCAATGGCTCATAGCCAGGAGAGTCAGCACACAACCCCATGCTCCAGATATTCCTAAACCCCTGACCGCCAGAAGCTGGCATTGAACAATAAGGGGTGGATCATTGATTGCCCTGTTCTGTTCATTCCCTCTGATGCATCTGACATTACCAATGTCAGAAGACAGGATATTGGGCTGATGGACCACTGTTCTGACCCAGCATGGCCGTTCTTTATGTTCTCCTATTCTTAAACCTTTGGAATTTGGAAGGGACCAGGTGAACTGAATGGCTAATATTTCCAGAAGTAACCTTCCTTACTAGACCCTTAAAAGATCTTCACAGACATCTCCCTCCCATCCTGGACTATTAATAGAGTCTGTATAGCATGCAGGAACAAAAGAGAAACACAGGCGCCTTAATCTAAACTCTCTGCCAAGAAATGCTGCCCCCTCACTTAGGCATGGCTTTTGAGAAATGGTTTCTGTTCAGAAAAGTGAGGACTCGACAGATCTCTGCCCCATTTCATGGCTGCAGCTGAGTAGACAACAGATTTTTTCAGTTTATTGGCAATTTCAAAAAACACAAATCATTTGGGGTCGAGCCGAAAGCAAATATTTTTTGGAAGGTTTTGGCACTGAAAATGTTTGTTGCAGGTTGAACAAAACAATTCATCTTGATAACGTTCTATCCTAATTCTACACGGGATGCCGTATCACCGGAGTATCTGACATCTCCTGTCTGGTTTGGTTATTTTGAATCACATCTGAAATTTTTTAAAGACAACCAAAAGGCATTTCGGAATGAAGGCATTTCAAACCACGTTTGATTTTGGAAATGTCAGAATGAAACACCGCAATTTTTTCTGTTTGTTTCTTTGTTTTAAACAAGCAATTTGGTGGAATCAACACAAATTCACGAAACACTTTGATGTCACCGAATCTGCATTTTCCGCCAGAAAAAAACGTTGGCTAAAAATGTTCACCGAGCTCGTGTCACAACGCAATGAGCATCCTGTCCGGACACTGTTGGCCTCACACCTGTGGCCTTTGGCCAAGTTGAATTTCCGCTCCCACCCCCACCCCTAAAATCATCCTGAACACGACCCCGTCCTCCCACCATTCCCTCTGTCCTTTGCTGGGGCAAACTCTCTGGGTATCGCCCCTCCTCTGTCAAGCCCCTCTCACTCACATCCCCATAGTGGCAGGAATCACAGAGTCACTTATTGCACCATGTGAACCGCGCCTTCCATTAAAACCAGCCCAGGAGCGACTTGCTCTGCTGATCTCCCTCAAGGTGACGGCAGTTTCCAAACATTCCTGACAGGTCCCCCTCTTCCTCTTTGCTCCACTGAGGATGATTGATCCGTGGGGTACTTTTCACCTATCAATTATTTACACCCGCTCAGTAATATTTCATTTCAGAGCGGGCTTGTTGAACGCATGTAATATTTAATTCTTATAATTCCACCTCTGACAAGCGGAGGCTCCTGCGAGCATGAGATTACATCTCGGTGGGTACACTCCTTCATGCATAAATAACACCTCCACTATTTACGGCACACTGGGTTGTGCCTTGTTTGGTTTGGTTTTTTTCACAGAATCTCTGGGCAGCAATTCTGAAACGTGCTTCTGTTGTGTAGCAAAAGCTCCATTTAAATGCAAATGTTGACTTTTTGCCTGGCACTGGAGGGAAAATACTCTTCTAATGACATACATACAAAAGTACAACCAATAGCTTCTAAATTGAACTGCATCAAAAGGGGTCAGGCGCTGGGTTGTGGTTGTCATGTAGATTATTACCAAGTTAGAAAGTTGACCAAAAGCTGCAGCATAGGCAAACACGGACTCTTTAGGGCTTCATCTTGCGGCACTGAATTCAATCAAAGTTTTGCCATTCCCTTCCATGGTTGCAGGGGCAGGCGATTAATTTGAGTATTATAAAGTGAGCAAGAGACAGAATATGAATGCAAAGGAGGAAGCTGAAAAAGAGGGAAGGAGGGGAAGGGGTGACATGGGAGAGGGACGAGTGAGAAAGTCAGAGTTAGGAAAGAGGGGAAAAGACAAGGTGAAAGCAGCAGTGTGGATAATGGACAGATCCCCGGA
Organism: Mesoclemmys tuberculata; assembly: GCA_007922155.1. Classification (NCBI taxonomy): domain Eukaryota; kingdom Metazoa; phylum Chordata; order Testudines; family Chelidae; genus Mesoclemmys; species Mesoclemmys tuberculata. Next base: position 13,647,688 of record ML675632.1, on the reverse strand, counting down.
CAACGGTTCTAGTCCTAGTCTGTCATTAGCTTGCTGTGTGACCTTGGGCAAGTCTCTCTTCCTGCTCTTTGTCTATTTTGAGGGTACTGCTTTCAGAGCAGAGGTTGTCTTTCCACAATGCCTAGCACAACGTGGTTCTGATCTTGGTTGGCGAGCGCCCTGGGCTAAGAGCTACTGGAATAAGAACAAGAGGGACAGAGATGAAACAGGGCAACATCAAAACCAGACACTAAGGGAAGAGCAGAACTGGGGCTAGCTGTGGTAGCTAACAATAGAGCTACTCCCACGCTCCTGACCTGAACGGCAATGGGGTTCCTTTCTCTGCTCTCTGCTGTGGGGTCTCTGGCGGGCTCTTTTCACTCATCCCTCCAGCCCCCAGAACAACTAAGAACTCCCTGGCGTGGGCCCAGAAACGCAGGCATAGCAACACACGACAGGGCAAACACCGGCTCCCCCCAGCTCCTGTCTCAGATGCAAACGGACACACTCATACAGGCACCCGGTGTCCCACCCAGTGTCACACCACCGCCACAAAGAGACACGCTCTCGCTCCCTGCTCTAGTGGTGAACTGACTGGCTGGAGCAGGGGCCTGGCAGGTGCCGGGGGGAGATCACTAGGTCATCCATCTGCCACCGCCTCCCACTTTGGAAAACACTGACTGAAAGCCCAACAACGGTGCTGTGTCGGGGGGGGGGCAGGCTGGGAGCATGGAGGGTGGGGCTGACCCCCACTGCAGAACCTTTCGACAGCATCTGTTCTGCGCACCGCTCTGATCACGGGGCTCCCTTGGGAAGGCGCAGGCTGCCTGTGGATGGAGATGCTGGCAGCGGGAAGAAGGAAGAGGATGTTAGCATCACCGAGCAGAGACCAGCAAGAGACACGCCGCTGGGGGCTGTTCTCCTCCATGTCCCAGCTTCTAACTAACAAGGCGAGACACGGCCAATCCAGCCCACGTTCCGCACTGAAATACCATGACCTACATGCACAGAGATGCAAGTCCAGCCAGACAGTCGCCTGAAAGTAGATTCTTTCCTTGGTTTTAATGGTGAGCCATTTCTGCTGTTGCTTGGACATCTGAGGCTCCACCAGGGCCAACCACACACAAATGTCGGCTTAACCCCCCCCCCCAATGGCTCCATCTACACCAGAACCCCAGCCACAGGGTTAATCAGGACTCCTAAGGGCTGTAGGTCATTCCCAGTATAGCAAGAGGTGGATTCTGGGATTAATTCCTGCCTCCCCAAAGGGGGTTGGATCCTGTTAAGTGGCAGTTCTCTCACATGCATGGAAGGAGCTGGGGTGCCCCACCCAACACGCAGACCTGCTTTAGTAAAGGATTGCTGCCACACCCCAAGTACAAAGAAAGCGTGAGTGTAACAGCGCCAGAGATAGAGACAGCACTTCCAGCCAGTCATGCATCCAACCATCCAGACAAGCCAGGGAGCTCTGCAGCTCTTCTGAAAGCCAGGCGAAACATGAGCTCCCATCATGTCACCACAGACTTCACGTCCCTGCTCAGTGTTGGGGCTTCGTTGTTTGTTCGAGGTCTCTCTCTCTCTGTTTGCATTTAACATGCTTTTCTGTCACCACGGGAACAATGATTTATAAGGGCAGAACTTGGGGAGAGCCACGAGAGAGAATACAACCAATGTAGAGCATTCAAGGATCGAACTCTCTTCCCTGTCTGATCATTGACCCAGGACCAAAGCTTGGGTCCTGCTGATGTGGCCCTGGTATGTTGCAAGGTCCAGGACCTAAAAACCATCCTCTCTTTCTGCTGATCAAGGTCTGAGATCTCCTGGGCAGCTGGGACATGAACAGGATGTCAGTGCAGTCTGACAGCTGGGGACCCTGGCTTACGAAAGAGAGAAAGCTATTGTTTCTAGCCACGGTGGCCCACGGTTAGATCAGTCACTCTATGCTATTTTGGCACAAGTTGCAAACTGAATATAGCAAGTCCTGGACCAGAGGCCAGAGTCATTTTCAGTCCTTGCAAGGAATGCTGAAATATGCATTTTTCCCCTTCCAGGTGCATTTAACACAGTGAAAGGCGTTGGATTGAAAGCCCTGGGAGAACCCAGCCATCTCTGTGTCGCATCAGCAGTAATGCAAATTTCCCCTACCGTGCTCCTCTCTGCTCCCCTGGAGAGCTCAGAGGGTCGCTCACTTCTCATGGCCTCGCCAGACTTTGGCCTTCACGCTGAGGTTGATGACGAAGGGGTTGTGGTTCTCTGAAGGGAGGGGAGGATGGTGTTGAGGAATCCAGGTTCTATTCCCAGCTCAGTTACTGAATTCTTGGGTGACCTTTGGGCAAGCAATTTAGGCCCAAATTTTCAGCCATGGTGCAAAGGGTGCTTCACTCACCACAGGCGTGCTGCCTTGGGGCTGGTCGGGGAATTAGCTCTCACCCCATCTGGCACCCCCCTTCCACTGGCTGCTCGCTTTCTCTTTCGGCAGAACTCAGGGCGCTCCCACGTCATGAATCAGCCTGCTGGTCATTGCACAGCCCCCCTCATTCCAGGGTAACACAGTACCACTGGAAAGCTGTCGGAAGGCTGTCTCAGACAGTCTTCTGTTCCAAGTCTCCATGTCCCGTGCCACTTCCCTAGTGGCTGGGAAGGGGAAGCCGGGCCCACTCACATCTCCAGGTTTCAGCCCAGGGACCCTCTGTCTAGCTCTCCAGGTCGGCTCAATCTCAGACCCAGTTGTTGTTCCCTCAGGCTCCTTCTTATCGTATCTGTCACTCGCTTTGCCTATCTTCTGGTCTGCCTCCCGATATTCCTCTGCTCCCCCGGCTACTTCACCCCTCTCGGCCCCTTCCTGGATTCTCTAGTCCAGGGCAAGACCCTGGGCTTTATCGCCTTGTCGCTGGCCAACTCCCTTTTCCCTCTTCTAGCATGTGACTGCAGGCCTCAACGTGCCAGCCCCCCCGCTCTCACTGCCTGGCTTTATCAGCCTAGCCCTGCTCCTCCCCCAAATTGTCTTCTTTTGCCATTTGGCCTTATCAGTTCCTGCTCCTCCCCACACCCAGGTGCAGCAGATAAGGTTAACTGGCCCCTTTTAGCACCATTAAGCCACCCAGGGCTTGTGTGGGATGGATACCCCATCACGCTTGGGGCAGCTCAAATTAGGCACCTCAGTGCATATTTATGAGTCTATGGACTGACCTGCAGAGGTACTGGGCACTTGCATTTCCTACTGAGGTCAATAAGAATAATTAATAACATTCAGTGGATAAATGCAGCCCCCAATTTTAGGAACCCAAATCTGACAAATGGGCTCCGAGTCCCTGTTGCTGTAGGCGAAATCTGAGCTAGTCATTTCTGGGGTGGGTGAAAGGTCCTGACCACTCATTACCAATCTCCTGTACTACACAGCGCCTTGGAATCCCACACTTTAAGGCAGTGGTTCTCAACCTTTCTAATGCCGTGACCCCGCAATACAGTTCCTCATATTGCGGTGACCCCAAACCAAAAAATAATTTTGGTGGCTACTTCAAAACTGATGACGTCAGCAAGCGCCGGACACACGTAATGCGCTGCTATGGACTGTGGAGCGTTCCCCCTGCTTCCCCCGCCCCTTAGGCCCCGGACGGATGATGCAATCACGTCTGCGCATGCGCGCAGGCATTCAGTTTGGAACGCGCATCCATAACGGTGTGCGTTCCAGCTGAATAGCGCTGCTACAGATGGTAGCGCGACTTCTCAGCGGCTAAAGCCATCGGAAATATGTATTTTCCGATGGCTTTAGGCGACCCCTGTGTTTTGGTCGTTCGACCCCCGCCGAGGTCGCGACCCACAGGTTGAGAACCGCTGCTTTAAGGGGTGGGAACCCAGCCCACGGGTTTGGTGACATTTTAGCTATGCTAGACAGGCCATGCATGACAGAGGTCACAGTTCTTCTACGAGCCAGAGTCTCAAGTCCCCTGAAATGCCCACAGAAATGGTTTAAGGAGAATGAAATGTTCTTAAGCCCCTGTGAGCCACCTAACTAACTGTTTCTAGTTGTCTTTAAATATCACCCTCCCTCAGCTGGAGAAAAGCACTGAGCCAACACAGCCCTCCCCTTCTCCCCTGGCGTAACAAACAGTTAGGAAAGGCTGGCTGGCAGGGAAAGAGACAGACAGACAGAGAGACAGGATATTTCTTCCTGACCCCCACATAGTGATGAGATTATGGCCGCAAAGATAAAGACTGCAGGCCCTCGTTAACTACCAAGAAAGAGCACCGAAAGAGAGAGCTTGTTTGTAAAACATACAGAAGACAAGATTAAAAACAATAATTCATTGGTGGGTCCTTCCCCGGGCAGATAGGGAAGAAGGAAAGCATATTTTAGTTATATACAGCTATATATTCCCATCGCCCTAGGAAGGCTCCGTAGCCAAAATGTCAGCTTTCATCTCCTTCCAACGTGTATTTTTCAGATAACTCCTTTTTTTCTTTTAAGTTCTGCAGCTAATATGTCGGAGCAGCGACGGTCCCCAGCAATGATTTAATGGAACAGAAAATGTGCTCCCCTAATGTCACATTTCAGATGCACTTAATTCAAGGGAAGCAAGGAAAATAAGCAGCGAAGACATGGCGACCCAAACCAGCCACAGAGGGTTGTCTCAGCTGTCGCGGTGCCCTCTGCTTGCTCCCTCCACCGCTGGGCATATGCATCATACACGAGAGTAAAAGGGAGCACAGAAAATTGACAGGCCAGAAGAGACCATCGGACCCTGCAGTCTGCTGCCCTGTCTCTGATGTATTTCAGTGCAAACTAAAATATAAACTGTCATCTTGATGGTATTCAGCAGTACCGTGCCAGATCTTGTATAACTCACGGGATAGATACCTGATTGGGAGGAAGGAATGGATGGATTTCTGACCCCCATCTGGTGATCACATTATAAGGACAGAGTGGCCCTGTTAAGCAGAGTTATCGTAGGCACTGCACAGTGTTGAAGGAGCTCATCCTGGTGCTACAGCAGATGTTTTTGTTGGTCTTGATCTAACCCTTTTATAGCCATACCAAGATACCTGCCTCGATAACATCCTGCGGCAGTGTGTTCCCAAGGTTAATTTATCCACCAATTCTTCTCTTGCCATGTGCATCACTGGTGAGCACACACTGTGGGCAGAGATAAGGACACCCCAAAAGCCAGAGGAAAGCAGTACATAGGGCCCTGCCAGCTGTTGAGACCTGGGCCGGTGGTAATTTTTCCTCAGTTCACATCAGCTGGGACCTGAGGATATGAAGAGAGCTGAGTTTGTTTTTCCTGGAGACTGGGCAAGCATATTCCAGAAACAAGGTTGCCAGTTTGTGGCCCAATCTTATCTATTCTGTTTCTGTGTCTCAAAACATTCGTAAACATACAGGTCTGCACTGGCCCCTGAGGAGTAGATGTGACCAAATAGGTCTTTTCCATCTTTAATTTGTTGGGTTTTATAAGAAAGAAAGAAAGAAAGAAAGAAAGAATCTCGTCAATAGCACCATTCATCTGAGGATCTCAATGTGCTTTACAACATTAACCTCAACCCTCTTTGAGGAAAGCATATTTATACTCTTTTTAAAAATGGGGAAACTGAGCTTCAAAGGGGTTAAATGACTTGCCTAAGGTCACACAAAAAGTCAGAGGAGGATCTCAGAATAGAACCCAAGAGTCCCCTGCTCTAACCACTAGTCCTCAATCAAATAGGAAAAGTTGGGGGTGAGGAGCGGTGGGAGAAGAAAGCCAGGCTGCTGACTGAAAGGGGCATATGCCAACTCCATCAGTGGTTGACTTGAAAAGGCTGCGTCTGCAGAGCCACGATTCAGCTGTTCAGCTACCGGTTGCCTGCATCTCCCGGACAGAGAGCAGCATCTGCTTTGCAGAGCACGGAACATCCAAGCAGAAAAAAAGGTCAACCGCTTCTCTAAAGCTCCTCTGCAAGTTGGAAGCTGGGTGACACCTCTCCTCAGGCCACATGTCACTCCAACGCTTCGGGGGGCTTGTTTGTTTCAGTTAATAAATATTAGACATGGCCACATGAGGCTGCAAAGGACGGGACCCCTTCGGGCCTGCATTCAATTAATGAGAGAAAGGGGAGGAGGGGGTGGGAACATGTCCACAGCCCCTAGACCTTATTTCATAAAGAAATAGAAATCCAACTGGTCACTTTCTCTCCTTGCCCTGGGCCAGGAGGCACCCAGAACAAACTTACCCTCCTGATTTCAGGAACTTTCCTGGGGGGTGACAAATTACTAAGCCTGCAACAAAACATTAAAAGGTCCCTTGTGATCCCAGGAGTTATTTGTTTCCCCCGTGACACTTGTTTGCAATAGGAGGTTTGATTTTCAAGCCTGGCTGCATGTGTTTAACTAATGGGGTCCTCTCCCAGCACACCTGGCTTTCAAGGGTTAACCTCAGGAGACTCAGTAGCTTTCTTGCTCCAAAGATCTCGCTCTGACTTACGCAATCAGCCTCTCAGCGTCTGGTAGAGCCTTCGTTTTCAAGAGCAAACTGGACCAGAGTCTGCAATTGGAAACAGGCTCCAACGTCGGATCTGGATCGATGCTCCCCGAAGTTCCCGAGGGCTTGGAGCGGAGGGTTCGGTTTGGACCATTATTGATGGAAGGGCCAGCTGATGAGTTCAGATCCAAGATTCCTTGAGAATCTGGCCCAGGCCATTCTTTGTCTACATCTACAATACAAACTCAACCCTTGCCAAGAACGCTAAGCAAAGCCGTCCAAATCCCTGAGCAGTCTCAAGCAGCTGCCGCTTTGCAACGCGGATCATCCTGCCAGAGAAAATGTTCCCTCTTTCTCACTGAATGTGGAATTTCCATCCCCTAATTACACTGTTCTAAGATGCACAAGAGCAGCGCCACGTTCCAGCTTCCATCAGTAACATATTTAAGCCCCGGTAGACAGAAACCAGAGCTTTAGACCATCGGCTAAGGGAGATTCCAGTGCGCACACACATCTCAGCCCACTTTGCTCCTATTCTGCCTTAGAGCCTGGCCTTAGGAGAGCAGCACCTGGCTAGAGATTCCCTCGTGGAGTTCATGCAGGCTGCATATGGGGTAGAGGGGCTATGTCCACACCACCCAGTGTAATCAGAAATAAGAGTCAGCTCCCAGGCACTGAACTCCAGCTTCTCACCCAGGACTGGTGCACCAAGACGTCAGTATGAGCTACCCCTCTCTTACACGAGGGCCCCCAGAATATCCCATCAAATTGCCCACTCTGGGAATTTTATCACAAGGCCAGCGATACAGCTACAGCTACAGAGAAAAGCTGGATAATGTTACCGCAATGCCATCGAAAGGTTGGGCAAATAGAAGGGTCCCCCTTTTTTAAGTCTCACTGTTTTTAAGCCAATCTCCTGATTTGGGGGGTCCTTCTCCCTGCTTTTTGAATGCTTGGGGTTAACTCATCTTGCAAACCCAATGAACTGTAGGTGGGTTTAAGTTGTGCTACTTTGCCACTCCAGCCCATTTTCTGAACAGCTGACCCCAGACATTTTACACTGGATTTAATGCCACTTGCATCACTCTTGAATTCTGCTCCCCATTCCACCAGGGTGAATCTGGAGTAACCCCATTCACTCAGTGGAATTGCTCCAGATTTACACCAGAGTCACTCACAGTAAGATCTGATCCTTTTCTCTGCAAAACGTTCCAAGTTCACCGTCTGATCTCTCTTACGTCAGGCTAAACCAGAAGTCACTCCACTGACCTCAACCCTAACTGAAGGCCGCCGAGCATCTCACAGGATCAGGACACAAACTATGTTGTTGCTGGTCCTTGTTAAGATACAGTGAGTCTGAACTAGCTTTACTAGTGTAAATCCACTGAGCCAGGTCTCTGCTCCAATGTCGCATGTCGGGCAGCCCAAAGGGACTGTAAAGTGGTAACCAGCCACTCCAAGCCAGCAATACGCCAACTCCACACTGGTGTTGGGGGCATGTTGGAGGTGTGCCTGGAGTAAGGGCAAGACATTAGAGCGCTGCTGCAGAAAAGGACTTGGGCGTTACAGTGGATAAGAAGCTGGATAGGAGTCAGCAGTAGGCCCTGGTTGCCAAGAAGGCTAATGGCATCTTGGGCTGCATTAGTAGAAGCATTGCCAGAAGATCACGGGAAGTGATTATTCCCCTCTATTTGGCATTGGTGAGGCCACATCTGGAGGATTGTGTCCTCCCACTACAAAAAGGAGGTGGACAAGTTGAAGAGAGTCCAGCGGAAGGCAACAAAATGATGAGGGGGCTGGAGCACATGACTTATGAGGAGAAGCTGAGGGAACTAGGTTTGTCTGCAGAAGAGAAGAGTGAGGGGGGATTTGATAGCAGCCTTTAACTACCTGAAGGGGAGGTTCCAGGGAGAATGGAGCTAGGCTGTTCTCAATGGTAGTAGATGACAGAACAAGGCGCAATGGTCTCAAGTTGCAGTGGGGAAGGTCTATGCTGGATATTAGGAAAACCTTTGCCACTAGGAGGGTGGTGAGACACTGGAATGGGTTACCTAGGGAGGTGGTGGAATCTCCATATTTAGAGGTTTTTAAGGTGCGGCTTGACAAAGCCCCTGGCTGGGATGATTTAGTCGGGGTGGGTCCTACTTTGAGCAGGGGGTTGGACTAGGTGACCTCCTGAGGTCCCTTCCAACCCTCATATTCTATGATTCTATGATTCTGGAAATCCCCAGCTAATGTAGATGCTCTTAGAAGGCTGTGACCAGCTGGAGGGAGTGAGACCAGCTCTAACCGGCACTGAGGGACGAACTGGAGGATTCATCAGTTTAGGGATGGCGCATGTGTACCTTTATCTCCTCACCCCTGGAGGGCATAGTTTTGCTGGATCTGACGGTTAGGCCCATCGACGTCTTCGGGGTGACTCCCAATCTGCCCTGGCATAAGTGATAGGCGAGCCCAGCCCACCTGTTAAAATTAGGACTTGGGAACAAGGCACTCGCAAACCAATTTCAATCCCAATCACTCAGGGCCAGGCTCAGCCCTGTTGGAAGTTTGACTGCCCTGTAGCCGTGCCTGGGGAAGAACTGACGCACCTGGAAAAGAGAATTATTTCCGGCAACCAGGGCAATGGGAATGAAAATCTGCCAAGGAAGGCATTCCAGGAGTCATCGTCATGGCCAAGAACGTGGCACCTGGAAGGGGGATGTAACCGAACAGTTTCCAAGCCAATCCCTGGACAGGTTTCGATAAGAAGGCCATGCTGGCAATGAAAAGGACAATCAGCAGAAGGCTGTGTCTCGGCAGGAGAAGAGGCAATTGTCAGGATGGTGGCAGGCCGGAGAATGACATTTCTTGGGCTTAATGGAAGACGAGGATCGAATAACAGCAGAGCTCAGCGACTGGGAAACCGGAACCCTTCCAAAGAGCCCAAGCTGCAGTTTACACTCGCCGGCAGCCATTTTTTGTATTTCTTTCTCCAAGGGAATTGTTTTGGGTGCTGGCCAAAGGGACCAGGCTGACAGCTCCAGAGAGTTAAATGGCCTAGTTCACAACACAAGCAGAGGGGCCGGCCCTGTAAGCTTCCCCCAAAATGCACTTCTGCTACCAGGCCTGAAGGAACCACCTCACCAGGTGACAGGGGAGCTCAACCTCCATCAGACTTTGCTGAGCCTGGCAGTTAGGACCGGTAGCTTTAGTGAAAGGCCCGAGACCAGCAATTCATTTTACACAGGCCACTGAAGAGCCATAAGGCGGTATCAGCTTTCCGTCACTGCCCACCTGGGCCGGAGGCAAACCAGTGACAGAGAGGTGAACATGAAAGGCCAGCCACATTCTCCTATCTCCCGTTGTCATTTCCCTGCGGTATCCATCCAGTCCTCCTGCTGGAGACATGATTTACTTCATTCTAATGGAGCAACCGTGTTCATTTAATGGAAAGCAGAGGAGCTATGGTCCCACTGGCACAGCTTTGTGCAAGGTGCGAACATAAGTCCACTTGAAGTGGGCCCTGAAATCTACTTTGGGTTAAGGAACAGGCAACTCCGTTCTACTCCAGAGTGAATCAGTGACTAAGTAAGGAAGTCCCAACACTAGAGCAATGCCCTAGATACCTGGTATTTTTCCTGTAGGTGTGACAGCAGAGCACATCTCCACTCCTACCATCCAGTTGGTCAAGTTCTGCTCTGTTATTCCAAAAGCTCCCACCCTAGTGACACGAGTAGGGTCACCAAATTGCTCGCATGCTTTGATGGGCTAGCTACAGCCTCCTACTTCACTGAGCCAAAGCCATGAGCTCCGCCTGGTCAGACAGCTGTTAGATCTTCCCCATCATTAGCCTCTGTGAACCATTCACCGCTGCACAGCAACATTACTCCAGAGCTTCAGAAGACAGAATGAAGAATACTGTCTCCAGGGGCCTGAAGACACGATTGATCTGACAGTGCCCTTCTTTCACCCTGGTGTCAATCCAGACTAACTCCACCTAAATCGACAGAGTTGCCCCATGTTTACACCAATGCATCTGAGAGCAAACTTTGGCTCTCACCCTGCAAAACTAGGGGTGAGGGCAGGTTGCACAATTCAGCTGTAGATGCTTGCCAGAAATACAGCTGAATAAACTGTACGTAAGATAGTGGTAGCCTCAGGGCACGGTATACATTTATCATTAGAGCACTGAAATAATGAGAGGAACGTAATTAACGACACCGTCCCCTGCCCTAGTCTAACACTGGAACACCCCAGCAAAGGACAGTCCTGGGATCTTCATATTCCACCTACCACGCAGTCTCCATGCCAATAGAGGACACTGTGTTTCTGTAAGAGACATTCCCTTTCCTGAAGACATTTTGAAGCTCCAGGGATGTAGCCACAGGGACAGATTGGGGAACCAATTACACCAGGAGATTATTATTTACATTCCGGTAGCATTAAGAGCTGAGCTGCCCCTCCTCCCTTCCTCCCGCCATATATTAGGGAATTGTTGGCTAGGCAAGGTACATACACATAGTAAGAGATGGTCCTTGCCCTGACAATGTGGGAGCATAAATAAAGGCACAGGGAAGATACCTCACTTGCCCAAAGAACCCAAGTATCTTAACTCACATTCCAGTGCTCTAACCACTAGATAACACTGCCCCAAGGTGTAACTTCACTAAAACTACTGCAGTCTCTGGATCCAATTCTCCACTCAGTTGCACCAGTTCACGGGCTGGTGTAACTCCACTGGAATGAATCAATGAGTGAGGCCCACTGAATCTACTCCACTGTTACACCGAGACGTGACTGTGGCTCAGGCCTGGTCTACACCTAAAACCCAAGTCAACCCAGCTACATTTCTCAGGGCTAGAAAAAATGTCTCACTCCGTGCAATGCAGGTAGGTCAACCTGGCTCCCATTGCAGATGCAGCCAGGGTGATGGAAGAATTCTTCCGTCAACTTAGCTACCACCTCTCAGAGAGGTGGATTAACTACGTCAATGGAAAAAACCCCTTCCATTAATATAGGAAGCAACTGTGCTATTGCAGTGCTGTAGATGTGCTTCAGTAGCAGCCAGCATACAGACATACCCACAGAGTAATCAGGTTTAGCAACACATGGCCGTTGGAGGGATCTTTGGTTAAGCCACTGCTCCCCAAAGGTATTTAGATTCCTACCTTTGAGAAACTTTGGCGAAATGACCCGCTGTTGTCTTCCCTATCTTTCAAATGTTTCAAATAACTTCTATCTTTCAAATGTTAATGGAGGAAACATATTAGGCCTTTTACTTCACAGTCCCCTTTCAAGAACAAACAAAAAATACTCTGTGCCGCAGGCAGATTTTCTATTATCTAACATCGAGTTCATGCAATAAAGTCCGTTAATTAAAACATGAATATTTAAAATGGCTTTCAAGAGTGGCGGCCTCATCTCACCAGAGGGAAAAGAGAGAGAAGAAGGGGAAAAGAGAAAAAAAAATCACACACACAAAAAGTTGTAATGCGCGAAGAAGGCGGGCTAGTTCGTTTTGCCAGAAGAGCATTCAATTATTTAATTGCTGAATGAGTGTATTTTCCCAGCTGACATTAGATGTTCATTTGTGCCCCATGGGGGGGAAGGTATAGAAGGGGAGGGGAGGCCAGGAGAATGTGTAGAATTTTAATTAAAATTTTATGAGAGCTAAGTTATCATTTTCAACAGAGTTGCATTTAAAAGTTGTGGCTCTGTCTATGGGTTGATGTGTGCGGATACATGGGGCCCAGTGCTTATTTTTACTAAGGCCTCATTGACATGTTCTGTCTTGAAGTGGAAGTATTAAGTAAGGCTTTCATTTTAGCAATATCTTTTGTTCCCTTTCTCTTTAGTAGGAGAGTGTTTTGGAAGAAAAAGTCCCCTTGTTTGGCGGTCTCTTTGATGGTACAAAAATTGGTAGTCATTGTCCTTTTGGAGAAAGGAGAAGTTAATTGACGTGGACTGTAAATAACATTGCTACTGCTCTTGTTAACGTCCAGGTTGAGAAGGAAACGCTTCCTTGTCTGGTATCTCTTATCTGGTACCAACGGTGGCAATAACTGTCATCTCACAAGGAGTTTGGGATCCAGCCAGAGCCGCTTGGAATTGCAGTGCCATCTGGGTCCCTCTCCAGATGAGGATGATGAAAGCCCTGGATCCCAGGAAACAGTGGGGGCGGGGGAGCAGCCATGGGGAAGCTCGCTCCAGTAACCCCTGTCACCTCTTTCATCACAAAATTTCTTTCTTTTAAGGACCCAAAAAGGAAGTGATGGATGGAACGGCCCATCCCCTCCTGATTTTGGCTGCTAATTAAGCCTAATATCTGACCTCCTAATTTTGGCTTATTAACTTTTGGCTCTACATCTCTTGTTTTTAACAAATATAACTTTAATACTTGTTTTGAATTAAATTAACTTAGCCTGTTTGTTTAGACCGATTCAGTTATTTTGTCCTTTTTGTACCTTTTCTTATTACTATTTGCTGTTATAGGAGCTTATACCATCTTATGAACTTTTACATACTTTTTACAGTTGATCTGATAATTCGGGTAAATGTGTAGGCCTAATTGTCACAACCCTGCATGCATGTGGCTGTGTCTATATCTATCTATATCTGTGTGTGTGTGTGAATGTGTGTACATGCATATATGTGCACACCAGTGTGTGTGTGCATGTACCATACATGTATGTTCCTGCACAGGTGTGCATATTTGTGCAGAATAGACTGTGTGTACAAACCTGCGCAGGTGAGTGTACATAAATGAGTTTCTATGCCTGTGTACCTGTAAATGGATATGCGTGTCTGCCATACACTGTGTACATGTGTGGTGTGTGTTCCAAATGTTCCTTGGGATGGTAAAGAACAAGATAAAGCAGGAAAGTGGAGATGGGAGACACGTTCTCAAAGGGCTCCCCTAGGCAGAATATAATGCACGAGGTAGGAAATTCAGACCCCAGAGACGGAAGCATTAACACCAAAGTCCGCAGGGGAAAGCCCCATTCAGCCACAAGCTATGCAAGCTCTCGTGGTGTGCACAGACTCTCAGGATAAGGTGGTTATCAGACTCTGGTCGAGATTCACAGCTTTTCTTTGTCAGATATTCTGTGATGCTGGCTTTTGTCTGCTTTTCACAGCTGGGCAGTGGGAAGAGGCGAGCATCTCGCTGATCTGCCTGAGTGCCTGCTGGAAGCTGAATTAATGCTGTTGCTCCCTGGCTCACCCAGAATCCTTTGCTCTCTTTCCAGTGACTGCGTTTTGACACTCCTTCCCCTGTTCCGTTCCCCACGGGGAGTTTTCTTTTTCTCTAACCCAGACTCACATACTGGCACTGAAGTGGATTGAGAAGTTTCTAGGGGTGGGATATGGGCTTTGTTTTAATTCATCATGTACTCACTATGAGCTTTGTTTCCACAGGGGGTTTCAAAAGGAACGGATTTATCTATAAAGGGAGGAGGGTTATTTGTAGCTATCCCCTGGGCCCAGTGAAGTCTTGGGCCCTTAGAAGGTAAAGAGGACATATCTAGATCCACTTCAGACATCTTGTGCTGTAGGGAAGAAGGGTTTTGCATCAGCAGTAGCAGCATTATGAGGAAGATGAGGCAATGCCCATCCCTGTTCAGCAAAGCACTTCAGCGCATCTCGAACTGTAAGCGATCTCATGTGCTTTGCCGAACAAGAAGGGATTTAAGCCTGTGCTTAAACGCTTTGCTGAACTAGGAGGCAGGCAGGGAAGCATACAGAGATAAGTTCCATCAAGCAGACAGGGATAGGTCCATAGAGGGCTCTGAAAACCAGGCAATTTTAAACTGTGGAAATCCATACCTATCATAACTCCACTCAATTCAGTGGAGCCTCGGAAGGGAAGGATTTGGCCAGAAGTCTTTCCTGAACTCTGATTTTTATGAGTTTCCAGCATCCCCTGAACAATTCATTCCAGTCCTCCAAGAACACTGAAACACTAACGATCCAGGCTCTTTACTCCCACGGACTAATCACGTACAGGAGACGTGCTAGGGTGACCATTAGCTTCCTACGGTTCCCAGTTAAACAATTCCTGGAACAAGCCCACAAGCATAAACCTAAGTGGCTTGATCTGAAATGCTGCAAAATGCCTGTCTGGAAAAATCAATCTATCAGCCAATAGGAGACTTCCACCATCCAGCTAATCAACCCAAGTCCCATGGTGGCCTGCTGACATAGAAAGACTTTGAATGAGCCATAACCATGTTCTACAGGGGTTTTCACACACGTAGGGATCTCATGGACTAATAGGTTCTCAAGTGCACGTATCTGTTGGGGAGGGGGTGTTTTGTGCATGCATGCTGCATGCTTGAACATCCGCCTGTCTCTGTGTGCCATGTGTATGGATAGCCATGTGTGGTGTGTGACTGCACGTGTGTGTGTGGGTGCACCTCTGTGTGTGTGCTCAGATATGTGGGCCTTGTATACCTAGATGTGGCTTTCTGGGGTACGTGCTTATTTGCACAGAAACATGGCCCAGAAGCAGAGGAGCTACAAATTGGAAGTGAAAACAGAGGATGGGCACAACCTTCCAATGGCCCAGGGAGACAGCTGCAGTGGAGAGAAGAAGGAACAGCTTTCTCTGATCTCTATAAACAATAGATAAAGATTAAAGAGAAAAAGGGAAAATATCTCCTATGACAAACAACCAAACCAGGACACAGCTCACACACACACCAGCTCAGCAGACAGCAGCTGTGTCACAAGCCTGGGAAGAGCTGCAGACCTTTGGATAGCTCTTGACGGAACAGGTCCCCTTCTTGGTTGCCATCCAGGCCAGTGAGGGGTTGTCATCACCTGCCCTGTAGCCCTGGCTGGCTTAAAAGGCTCTGCTCCTTTGTCTGGATGCTCCCAGCCGACACACAAGCCTGCCCTGAGTTTTTATGTAATAAGGAGCCCAGAACCTGCAGTTCTCACCCCAGAAGCCTGCTTGTACCACCACGGCCACACTCTGGCCTCCACCAGCTTTGGATACACCTAGCAAGAGGACCTCAGCATCCCCCAGTCCCAGATTTTCCCAAAGCCGTGTGCTCTGCCATGTCCAGCACTTTCCTTGACCATGCAGAGGAATAACAAGGATCAGTTGTTTGCTCCTCTAAAGAGACAGACCGCCCGGCTGATCCTTCGAACTGGAGTTAGCGATCACTTCGGTTCAAACACAGCACAGGGCTGATTTACATTAAAAGTCAAATAAGTCTATTTAAAAAAGATGAGCTTTTAAAGGAATCCAGGTACGAAGCAGAGAATCAGCAGCTGTTGCCAGCAAATAAAAGTGAAAAGTGCTTTCTAGAGACTTAACAAAACAATAGTCTTGGTTCAAGGTCAGCTTCTTACCATATTACTTTCCAGCAAGATGGTTGACCACCCCCTTGATCAGGATCTCCCATAGAAGGACATAGTCTCGCTTGTTGCTTTCATCACAAAGAGCGTGCTCCCCGCAACACACTCAGCCTCGATCAAAGAGAGGAAACAGAAACAAGTGTGTATTTCACAGCTCTGGTTTCCTATCCTCTCTCCTGTCCTTACATGGCTTTTTCCTACTAAAGTATTAACTAGCCCCCCTCTGGGTGCTATGGGATGCACTGAGCACACAGCATGTGTCCAGCAAAAAGAGAACTCACATGGTCCAACGCATGAAAACGGGCTGTGAGCAAACTAAGCCAGATAAAATGAGACCCAAGCCTGTCCTTTCCCCAACACGCAAACCTGTTTTGGACACTGCTAATAAGGATTTTGTTTTGTGATTCCTTTTTACAATCAGTGAGAGCCTTTGAAAGGCACAGTTACAGCGGCTGGTGCCGGAAGCCAAATGAAACACTAATAAAATTGTAATCTATTTGTTAAGGCGCATGTACATCACTGCCCGCTCCGAATTTCCAAACCGCGTATTCTACGTTCACTGCCGCCTTGCAATTCATCTTGGATGTGAATTTGTTGCCTACAAAAAGCTTGGCAATGGTTAGGCAGCTGGTGTATTGGAAATCCTACTTGTCAGGCTGATCCGTAGTATCAATGGGCATGCCAATACTGCATGCACAGGGTGTGATTGCAGCTTGCCTAGACATACACGAGGCAGCTGTAATCTAGTTAGCTCGGATCCTGGGGCAGGAAAGCCTTAGCAACACACACTTCAGAGCAGGCTACCCCTGAGAGGAATTACCCAGGGTTCCAGGTAATTCAGTTTAGTGAACTAGCTTTAAGGAATGTCTACTCAAGCTGCAATCATGCCCCATGATCGCAGTGTAGACATACCCTCCGTGTTTCCTTGTGCTCCCCTTGGCTCTCTGTTGTATTCATGTGTTGTTTCTTGTCTTGGATTGTAACCTCTTCGGGAAAGGGACCGTTTCTTTGTTCTGTGTTTGTACAGCCCCTTGCACAACACTGTCCAGATCCCATTGGTGCTATGGTCATGCCAATCATTAATATTCATAGAATCAAGGAAGATGAGGGTTGGGAGGGACCTCAGGAGGTATCTAGTCCAACCCCCTGCTCAAAGCAGGACAAACCCCAACTAAATCATCCCAGCCAGGGCTTTGTTAAGCTGGATATTAAAAACCTCTAAGGATGGAGATTCCACTATCTCCATAAGTAACCAGTGCTTCACCACCCTCCAAGTGAAAAAGCTTTTCCTAATGTCCAACCTAGACCTCCCCCACTGCAACTTGAGACCATTGCTCCTAGTTCTGTCATCTGCCACCACTGAGAACATCCTAGCTCCATCCTCTTTGAAACCCCCCTTCAGCTAGTTGAAGGCTGCTATCAAATCCCTGCTCACTCTTCTCTTATTGTATTTATTAATTAAAACTGGTCAGGAATGTTTTGACAAAATGTTATTTCATCAAAAAGTGCTGAGTTTTCAAACTCAGATCTGTTTGCAAAACAAGGTCAGGTTCAACGAATTTCCCAGTCACAAAGGAAGTTGAAGAAAAAAGTTTCAAAACTGTTAAAATATCTCATTTCAACATTTTTTAAACCAAACATGCTGGGGGTTTGGTTGAAAACAACTTTTTACTTCAAATTTTGAGCTAATTAAACACTGAAAAAAAGGTTAAAAATGAAAAAAAAGTCAAAATCAAAACAAGTGTTTTGGGGGACCCAAAATCGGGGGAGGAGGAAAATATTCTTTTAGTTTGCAGAATATTTTCAAGATTTTGACTTTTCCTCCTGATTTGAGAAAGGAAATAATTTTGAACTCTCAAAAATATTAAATGGGACAGGAACACGTTTTCTAACGCAACTCTGATATGAATATCCTGCTAAAGCTGGTTTTTTGCTGGCGGTAGATGGTACAGCCGGAAGACCTGAATTCTAGGCCTGCTATTGCTATAAAACTTCAAGAAACCTTAATTTGGCAGCATAGTAACAACAGTGAAGATCAAATTGTCTAAAGCTTTCACAGACGCTACCAAATATTTCTACAGAGCCTTTAACTCAAAGTGCTTCATAAGCAACATGCGTCCTGCACCAGTGAAATGCAACTAGCACAGGGGGTAGAAAAATGTGATCTTTAATTTTCAGACAGAGCAAACATGATCCTAGTTAAAGACTCATGCAAAAGAGCCTCCTGCTCCGTCAACTATGTGGTCCTCAGTTTATCTACATGAAAATGGTTACACGCTGACGTGACCTTGCCAAGGTTAGAAATTGTAGTTTTAGGAAGTCGAGCTACCATGAGAAAAATCGACTATAACGTACTGGCTTGTCTGTGTGTGTCACCACTGCCTTCTTCTGGCAGAATCAGTACTGCTTAAAAACTCTGCAGATCGTAAGGTTGGCCCAGGAAGATAGACTGCTTCTTCAGAACTCTCTGGCTGTCTCATTCCTCCACCCTTGGCCTAATCCCCCCACTATATCACTTTTCATCCATCAAGCTGAAAGCCCTTAAGACAGGAGGTCAGGATCATGGGAAATCTTTACAGATGGGGAAACTGAAGTGACTCCCAGCCGGTCAGCCAGCAGGCAAATGATCAAGCTTGGACTAGACGTCTCAATCCTCTGCCTCCCATTTCTTTTTTGGAAGCCAAGAGGGACAACATGATTTCCTGGGAGTTTACTCTCCTTCTTAACAAGCTGTGGCAATGTCACGTTGGATTCAAGCTTTAATTCCTTGCTGGGGAGGCAGGGGAGAAAGCTGGGTTTGGTTTTATTTTAAAGAAAAAAGAAACTGCTTGACAAAGAGTGGCCTAGGAAGGGCATGTGCTGCTGCCCGCCTGTCAGACGGCAAGGTCTCTCTGAAACCTGCCTCTGCAGAGAGTCACAGAAGTGTAGGACTAGAAGGGACCTCAACAGATCTTCTAGCCCAGTCTCCTGCATTCAAGGCGGGGCTCCATAATAACTAGACCATTCCTGACACGTGTTTGTCTAACCTATTCTTAAAAACCTCCAAAGATGGAGACACTACATCCTCCCTAAGCAATTTGTTCTAGTGCCTCCTGACAGGTAGGACATGTTTCCTAATGGTCAACCTAAACCTCACTTGCTGCAGTTTAAGACCACTGCTTCTTGTCCTACCTTCAGAGGTTAATGAGAACAATTTTCCACCCTCCCCCTTGTAACAACTTTTTATGCACTTGAAAACTGTTATCACATCCCCCCACCACCACCCTGTCTTCTCTTTTCCAAACTAAACAAACACATTTTCTCAATCTCTCCTCACAGGCCAGGTTTTCTAGACCTTCAATCATTTTTGCTGCTCTCCTCTGGACAGTCTCTACTTTGTCCCTATCTTCCCTGAAATATGGTGCCCAGAACAGGACACAAGACTCCAGCTGAGGCTGTATCAGTGCAGAGGAGCGCAGAAGAATTACTTTTCATGTCTTGTTGGCAACACTTCTGCCGGTGCAGCCCCAGAACGTTTGTTTTTTTGCACCAGTGTGACACTGTTAACTCATATTTGGCTTCTGATCCACTATGACCCCCAGATCCCTTCCTGCAGGACTCCTTCCTCAGCAGTCATTTCCCCTTTTTTATGCATGCCCCTGATTGCTCCTTCCTAAGCGGAGTACTTTGCATTTGTCCTATTGAGTTTCATCCTGTTTACCTCAGACCATTTCTCCAGTTTGTCCAGACCATTTTGAATTTTAATCTTCTCATCCAAAGCACTTGAAACCGCACCGGGGGGGGGAGATATCGTCTGCAAACTTTCTAAGTGTATGTCTATGCCTTTATCTAACTCATTTATAAAAATATTGAGCAGAACCAGCCCCAGGACCAATCTCTGCCTCTTCTACCCCCCAACTACATCTAAAAGGCGTCAAGCTACCATAAGCAACAATCCTCAAAGTATGCCTCAGCTACTGTGGCTGTGTGGATGGCATTACTGGACGCCCCCCCAGGGGATGTGGGCACCAGGAGGAAAGGCGCACAAGGCCCGGAACAGCAGAGAGACTGGGCGCACAGCAGCTTTAGGTATGCAGGGAGCAGCGCTGCTTGGGAGGTAAAGGAGTCTCCTCTTGGCTGGGCGGGTGGGGAATCTGAGTGTCCACGGCCCCTGGGGTGCCTTGTTCTCCTCCGCAGTTATCCAGCTGCTGCGTGTCCAGCAGTGCAGGCAGACCTTGTCCCCAGAGGTGTGTTACTAGCTCCTACACGTTTCAGAAGTGTTGAAGCATGAATTGTCATCCCCTGAAATACCACCTACAGTGACCTTGGGACAATCCCATGCTCTGCTTCTTTTCTTCTTCAGTGCGCCCCTTCTTTGCAAATCAGGATTCCTAAGCAGCCTGCTTTGTGTCCCAGACTGTTCCCTCCCTGCCTCCCCGTTACAAGTGCTGGCCATTTATACATAGGAATAACTTTTTCCCTAGGTAGGGGGGTGGTGAAGTGCTGGAATGGGTTACCTGGGCTGGGGAGGGGGGGTGGAATCTCCATCCTTAGAGGTTTTTAAGGTGCGGCTTGACAAAGCCCGGGCTGGGACGATTTAGTTGGGGTTGGTCCTGCTTTGAGCAGGGGGTTGGACTAGATACCTCCTGAGGTCCCTTCCAGCCCTCATCTGCTATGGTTGTATGTAGTAGTATTGAGCATTAGTTTTATTTCCTTTACCTATCGTAGGGCACCTTTCTTTCCCAAGGGCAGGGCCGGGGGTAAGAAGGTGCCCATTCTGCAATGTTCTAGGAGAGAAGAAATACTATAGGATGGACAGATGGGTGGATAGTGCCCCAATATCAAGTCCTAGGATCAGATTCATCTGCAGGGTCAGTTATACTACTTGGTGTCTTCTGTGTGCTGAATGAGTGACCTCACTCCTGGTTCCTAAAACGCAGGCACCAAGGTCACGAGGGGCACCTATGTTGACAATCTCAGTGAAAAGATTAAGTGTGGAATGGGTCCTGGCTTCCAAACTCTCTTCCCAACTGGCAGTCGCACTAACTAAGGGGCTGTGCAGCTCTTTTCTCTGGATCAAAATAGATTTCGGCCTCCATTGTCTTCCCCATTCACTACATTAATTTAAAAATAATAAATCACCAACCCAGAATGACTAAACTACATTGGATGCTTCTTTCCTTGGTCAGACCTCTGCCTGTTTCTGTGTCTACACTAGACATGAATCCAGGCCACAAAGACTGGCTTTGGGTCTGAACTACCTCCAAGCCGTTGCCCAAATCTCGGCTCAAGCCTGCCCTCCAGACCCCATGCTGGGGTTCAGAATGATCTGATTAACCTTTTTTGAAGGGGAAAAACGTTGGGGGATGAGGTTTAAATTTCATGCCTCTCAGCTGAGGCCAGAATGGGAGAACAAAACCACACAAAACAAAGGCAGTATCTCTGACCCCACTGGAGCAAGGGACGCTCAAAAGGCTGAGAAGAGAAGGAGCCTTTTCTTACACTATTATCAGCCAGATTATTTAGATTGTAAGGTCTTTGGGACAGGGCCTGTTTTCTTATTCTGTGTTTGTACAGCACCTAGCGCCATGAGGTCCTGATTCATGACTGGGGCTCCTAAGTGCTGCCACAATAATAACAAATACACAATAATAATAATAATAAATTACTAAACTAAAGAGGTTTCCACAACCATCCAATTCCACATCTCCAAATCTTTTGAGGCCAGCCTGCCACCAGTTATGTCCCTCAGAGATGGCTGCAAGTCCCATCCAGCTTCTTCCCCCTCCTCCCCTCAGCCCTGGCCAACTGGTCAAGGACTCATCCTGTGGGGTGAAGAGTAAGACGTGTGTAGTGCAACACAGGGCCAAATATGCCCGTCATTCTTCTCAGGCTCTCACTGATGTCACAGGAAGGTGCGGGTGGGCTGACAGTCCACAGAGCTGGGTGCTGTGTCCCAGGTTACCAGGACACAGATTACCCTCTTTCTTAATCATGCCAGCACTGCATGGGAGACACAGGAGGACACGCTTCAGGCCTATGCACCATTTAATTTTCACTTAAGCCATTTTTTTCTGGGCTTACAAGAGGGACTTGTCAGATGCACTGACCTTGAATTGGCCCTCTGCCCAGGGCTGACCCTCACCTGGGGGGCTCACTACACCCCCCAACATCCTGTCCCAGCCAGCACTGGGATCCATGTAAAACCTGGAACAGGTTCTCTAGGAGTAACCTCTTTCCTGGTAGTTCCAAAGACCTAATCAGGAACCCGTGAGCAGAGGACAATACTTCATATGCATGCCCTTTAGCAGGTCCTATGCCCTTAGACTAAGGAAGCTATGAGAGCAGCTCCCTCCATTAAACACAGAAAACCATGCTGACTGTCAGCCACTTCGAAGGCTCCCTCCATCCCACAGGGCACAATTTGCAGAACTGAGCTGCATACCGATAATGTGGGCAGTGCGGAGAGACAGATATTCCAAAAAACTGGAGAAAAACAGAAGAGCCCAGGGAAACACCAGTTTGCTGTCATCAGAAAAAAACACACGGGGGCTCTCCTGTTTACAAGTTAGATGCTGCCAGGGCATCACTTCCCAGCCCAGAAATGCATGCCAGTGCATTACCCCTGGTGGGCCAGGTTACAGAGTGAAGGGGGTCTGCCAGTAACGGCCTCATTCCCATATCCCCCCCCTTTTCTATGCCTCTCCCCTCTGTGATACGCACAAGCTGCTATTACATGTGAGCATTTGAAATCAGCTGTGGCAAAAGCCAGCCACATCTCTTCCGACGGCCACTGGTATTTAATTTGTAGCTAACATGGCATGTATCGCACATATACATCTTGATTGTGGCACGAATGGGAGCTGACCGGGTGATGCCACGTAATTAGTTCTAAGGAACGAGTCTGCACACTTCACGGCTCCCAGACACGTGAACTGAATCAGGCTCAGCCCTTTATTATTACTTTCTAGCCATTTGGGTGCCATGAGCCAGTAATTGTTCCTTTGGCTGTATATGGAGCCCAGGATCCAAAATGAACATTCAGCATAATGAGCTGTGCTGTAATATAGTGTTATTGCGTTACTGAAATCAGAGCAAAATTCAAACACAACACGTATGTGATTATGTTATTGTGCTACAGGACGTCCCATCCGATTAGACCACATTATAAGGCCATCACATTCAGAAAGGCTGACGAGCAGGATATTTAAATAGGTTGCATGGTGTTGTGTAGCTCACTTTGGCAAAAGCAAAGATAAGATAAGCCATGGGCACTCACAGCACTTTTTTACGTCAGTAACACTGACAGGGTGACCACGCAGAGAGAAAAAAAACACTTCATGAGTGACTCCTCTAGGGCCAGATCCTCAGCCAGCGTAAACGACCTGACCTCAATGGTGCTACATCGATTTATAGCAGCTGGGATTTGACTGATAATTTTCAACATTTATCCTGCATGGGTTCATCCAAAGGACATATTTAAATCCTGGGAGGATGGGTGGAGCCCAGCGATGCAATGGAGGCCTGCCCTCTCCTCAGATGTGGGAGGAGCCCCAGAACCTTGAATTTCACTGATTATGGGGGATGAAAAAATAAATGAAACAGGGATGAGGATGCAGGGTCAAGATTGAGACTCCTGAAAAACTATGTCCTCTGCTGATCCACAGAGCAGGTGCAGCAGGGGCAACAGAAAGGGATGAAGGGATCTCGTGGTCAAAGCTTTGGGCTGGAACTCAGGAGAGCTCGGATCAGTTCTTGGTATTGGTGTAAGCAAGGGCATGTCATTCCATCTCTCTACCCCTCGCTTCCCTAACCCTGTCAGTGCGTCCCGGTTGTGATCCTAGAAGAACAAATATCTAGTGCTGAGAATTCCATAGCCCACTCTGCCTACGGTCTCTGCTGACATCATACACGCTATGGGTGAACAGTAAAAAGGGCCGTGAATGGATAGGCACATATTTTTTTTCTGCCGAAGTAATATCTTCATTTGGATGTGCCAGGGGTTAGATGTGTAAATCTAAACCCTGGAAATGTGATGGTTTTGAATCCAGCATTTGGCATCCCTTTGCATCTCAATTCCAGTGTATTCTCATACAAAACACTTTGGGGCATTTGCTCTACAGACTGAATATGAGAGGATGTTAAATAATGATGAACTAAAACAAAATGATGCATAACCAAAAGGCAGAGCTTTCACCATGGCTCGGCTCCTTAAATTACGCATAAAAGTCCCCTCATAGCAATAATGGGAATAGTTGCCTGTAAAACTCCCGAAATAACTGGATGTAAATTCCACCTTCAGTCTCTTTGGTATAACAGTGGCACTTTCTGAAGGTAATTGCTGATCTTTTTGCATTGTGATCATGTCCACAAGGCGTTGAGCTGAGATTGGAACAGAGCCATTCATTTTTCTAACTTTCCTCCCTTATCTCTTAAAATATTTGACTGGATGGCAGCCCAGATCAGTGAAATATTCTGCTTCCCCTCATGTCCTGCAAACGCTTACCCACAAGCTTCACTTTAAAACACGAGTCGTCCAATTGATGCTGTGAGCATTTCTACCCGTAAGGTTTAAACTTCCAGGGCCTGCCTTCTGGAAATGCCAGCCATTCATACCAATATTTGTGGGCAAACAGGACATCTGTTCACTAGGTACTGGGCTGAGCCCAATTCACTTCACCAAACAGACATCAGGTGATGTTAGGTTTTGATGACTCTTGACGTGGATTGGATTTATGGCATCAATGGAAAACAAAATCCCTTGAGCCTATTATTATTAGGTAGCACCTCAAGACCTCAGAATGGAAACGGCCATACTGTGCTAGGCACCATTTAGTGCCTGCCATTAGGTTCCTACAAACTAAATAGTCAAGACAGGTAAAGGGACTATTTGCATCTCTGTTTTGCAGATGGGGAATTTAGGCCCAGGGAGATTAAATGACTTGCTCAAGATCACAAAGAGTCTGTGGAAGGGCCAGAATGGAATCCCAATCTCCCAAGTCCGAGCTCAGTGCATCTTCCATGCCTTCGTAAGATGTCCTGCAGAGCTGTTTTAACAAGATGCGGTGCACCCTCCACGCTCGCTGCAGTTGGTCAGAGCTGGCAGTTGCACAGCGTCCTCTCCCCAGGCCCTTTGCTTTCAAATGCTGAATGCATGGGAGAGAGACACTCCTGATGAATTGTACCTCATGCAAAATACATGAGTGGGATCTGGCAGACAAAAGCAGGTCGGGTTCCAGCCCTTCTGCTTTGTGTGCTCAATCAGCAGATAATGGCTTGTTTTGTGGAGGCTCCGTGGAACACTGAACTGCAGCACTAGCCTTCCACCATCTGCTTTCAAATCCTGAGCAGGGGCCAGGCTTTGCATTCCAAGCCCCCTGGTTTCTCCACATCACAGTTGAGGCCACAATGGAGCTGCTGTAACTCATTTGGGCCCGTGGGGGTTCTAGCCGGGATGCATTCAGCCCACTTTCTAAGGGGAGGAACTGGAGGGAGTGCTGCAGGACATCTAGATGGTGCTTTGGTTGTATCAATCCAAATTATGCATGGCTCAAGCCAGCGTTATTGACCCCTTCATTCTCCTGATCGCGGAGCTCACCCACACAAATAAGGAGATGTGTTTATTTAAACAGTGATTTATGCGGACGGGGGTATGTACAAGGCAATAAATGGCCCTCGGTGATGATACCAACGGCACCACAAAAGTCATTTCGACTGTACAGTGAAGCAGGAGACATTTCAACCAACGGTGGCATGAAGGTGGATTGTGATCTCATGAGGTTATGACTTCGTCACTTCACGTGGGGTTGAAGTGGAGGGCTGAGGCCATCCCAGGCTCGTGTTGTTGCATTCAGAGGAGCAGAGGTTAGATCTCAAAGCAGGGCTAAGCGTCACCCTCTGAATGTAACACGGCGGGAAAGTCTGATGCCAACAGCAAAGGCGGGGCTAACAACTGAATATCCGTTGGAGGGCGGGGCCAGTGTGGCAATGTGGCAGGTCACATACAAAGGTAACTTTTTAATCACCAGCTCTTATGCACTAGGCCACATTTGCTGGAGTGTTTTTAAGACCTGGAGAGTGGATGCAGAAAAAAGGATTCTGGATGCCATTGAAATCTCACCTTTCAGCTATATCTGCTTCCGTGACCCAGACATGCCCAGGCTTGCACTTATGTCCCACCATTTTCTCAATATGACCCCAAAGGGGATCATGTGTGGTCCCTGCTGATAGCTAAGGACCAACTGATTGTCATGGTTATTGAGAGATGTTTGTAGGGGAAACAATTTTAAAGTTAAGTAACCAGGAGGATATCAATAAACCTACCACCAGCGGACGGGGAGCCTGAGGCTGACCCAATCAACATGAGAACAATGGACACCCACGGACACAGCGTATGTTTACTCTCACAGCTAGAGATTTACAAAAACGAACGCATTCCAGAAGCGTTCTGAGAAGAGCAGGGGCCCTGAGCCAAGAACTGTAGACGAGAAGAATTGGCCCAAGTGACAAACCCAGCGGTTCCCAACCTTTTGGGCTTGAGGGCCACAGATATCATTTTTACAACTCTGAAGGGCCACCAGTTTCCACCAGCAGGCCCCCCTGCCTGCAGCCAGATGGAAGTTCAGCGGGGAGGCTGCCTCCTCACTGATCTCCCATCCCCCTGGCTGCAGCAGGGAAACTGCACGCATCTTGTAGCCCCCTGAGCTCCAACTGGGTCCTTGGGCAGTGGCTTCCTTCTGCAGCCAGGGGGATGGGAGATCAGTGGGGAACAACCGGATTAGCCACTACAGGAGCGAACTCTTGGTCAACAGACCCCGCTTTATGGGCAGGACAAGCACTGGAAGGCCTAATCAGGTGGGTAAGAAAGACCTTACTAGACAAGAAAGATATGTGTTAATAAGTAGAGGCTATAGATTGTGTTGTGTGTTTTTTTAGCCTGCTACCAAATCCTTTTACTTGCCTGTATTTTAAATCCTCATCTCAAGCTCTATTAAATAAACATTAATTTGCTTTTACTACAGCTATGTCTGATCGCTACATGCTAAGAACAGCCTTGAACTGAGGAGAAACTGGTGAACTCGGGGGGGGAGGAAGGGGGGCACGCCGTCACCAGAGAGGGAGCGGATCAGTGTACACTGCAGGTATCCAGAAGCTAGGGGATTGGGCACTCGAGTGTAACAAAGTGGGGTGTGTCAATTGCTAGCCTGCACCGAGATAGAGCAGGGCTCATGGAGCCCCTCTGTTGTCAATCCGTCAAGGGCTGGGGCATGTGTCTCCTGGTAGGCACAGACAGGGCTCCTTCCCACTGTCAGTGGGTGGCAGTGATTCACCCCACATGAGTGGGATACACCCTGAAAAGTGTCACAGCTTCTCACTTTAAAGGGAGGGACACAGATATTTCAGTAGCAGTTTTGTGTGCATGAGGAATCAGGGCTTTTCCAGCAGCGAGCACTCAAAAAGGAAATATTTTTGAAGGGAGTGGGGAAACTTTTTTTTTTTGCCGCTCTTTGTCCTCCACCCTGCGCCAAGAGGGCAAAAGTTGAGCTCGCAGAGTTCTGCCAGATGAATATAGAGCAATAAAGTGGCTTTCATTTTGTGCCCACTTCAACTGCCCCCACTTTAAGAGAGGAGCTACAAGGCCTGAAAAACATCACCTACAATGAGAGACTTAAAAAGCAAAGTCTCTTGACCTTATCAAACAGAAAGTTAAGAGGCATCTTGAACATGGTCTATAAATGCCTTGATGGAGAGGAGAGATCAGATGCTAGCTGGCTCTTGGATGTAGCAAGTCTAGGCATAAAAAGGCTCCACAGCTGGAAACTGAAGCTTGATCACATCAAAATGGAAATAAGCCATAATTTCTTAGCCGTGAGGATAATTAATCATTGGAACAGATGACCAAGGCATGCAGTAAATTCTCCATCACTTGGGAGGTTTGAAATCAAGATTCAGTGTCTTTCTAAAAGATATGCTCTGGTTCAAGCCCAAATGATTGGACTCGAGGCAGGAGTCACTGGGTGAAATTTTATGTCTTGAGTTAGGCGGGAGCTGCGGCTGGTTGGTCATAATGGTCCCTTCTGGCTTTATAATCTGTGGCTCTTAAAAGCATCTGATGAAGGAGCAAATGCTGGATTTCTGGATCATACAGCAGCTAAACAGGTTTTAAAAATCAGAAGCCCTAAGCTGGCATCGTAGTCACAGTGGAGGTAGACTATGAAGACAGCTATCAGGGCTTGTGGCCTTCCAGGTATTTTAAATGTTCCTTGATTTCTATTCTTCTTTCCTGGTGCAGGTAAATTTGAGACAGGATTAGTTATGTGCTAATTAAGTGTCTAATTCAGCAAAACACTAAAGCACACACTTAGCCTTATTTTATTACCCTGTCACATTGGAGTCCTTCGTAAATAGTCACATCTTCCCTGCTGTTTACAGTGAATCTAGTTGACATCCTTTTCAAAGGAGACTATTTGAGCCACACACCTAACTCCCCTGGAATTTCACAGAGAGCTGGGCACCTGACGGCCTTTTGTGTCTGAAAATCTTCCAAGCAGTACGTTGGTTTCCTGTTGTGTTCCCCTTCCCCTACACTCTGTCTGTATGTGAGGCTGTCTCATAAATTGCACTTCGTTCATGGAATTACCCAACTCCCAAGGGCCTTTTCCACCCGTTAATACAATGTCCATCTACACAGCAGACCCATGAACATTCATTTTCAGGCACAACTGATAAAGCCACCTGTGAAATTTTGTCCCACATTGCTCGTGTCATTCTCATGTCATCCTTCCCCCCCAACTAATTCTCACTAGCGCTCTCTCTGATCAGTGAATTCCAGAAGCAGGATAATGCTGAACAGCTCTCAAGGTACCCACAGCTACAAAATGGGAAATGATGTACAAGCTGCCGCTGCCAACGCACGTCAAAGTGCTGTTGATTGCCAGGGTAAGCTCCATGTGCAGAAACAAGCCGAAATATCTCCATAGCTAATGCCATTTCTGGAACATGCCAGATTTTTTTTTTCATAGCCCACTGGAGCCTCTCCAAAGGGGTCTCTTTGATCCAGGAATGACCCACAGCATTTGGAAATTTCATAGTAGCCTATTTGCCCAACAGTTGTTCTTGGTGGGAGATGGATCTTCAATTCGATCCATTCCTGAATGCAAAAGGCAGGTAGGATTTAGTGCCCAATCCTTAGCCGTGCTAAGCACCCTGAACCCCAATGACTTCAGTGGAAGCACTTTGCAAGAAGGTAGCATTAACTCGCAACCCACATAGGATCCTACCTCTAAGCATGATACATTCAGCTGTCAGCCCCCAAACGTGCCATATAAAGCTGAAAACACAGGGATTAGAGATGGAAAAGACTCATCAGATCCCTTTGAGTCCGTCCTCTGCACGTTCCAATGCTTCCTTGTTCTCCAAAGAACAATCTTTCCATTGCCCAAGCTAGTTTTAAGGTGTCAGGTGCTGGGTTTCTCATCTCTTGCTGCAGGAAGCTACCCTATCCTAACAGATCTCACTGTCCGGACGTTTTACACTTTGCATCCTATTACTCCTACATCCTAAGCAGCCCCTCGGTCTCCTTAATGTTTGCACTCAATAAACACACAAGCGAACATACAGATGAGTTTCCTTCCTCAAAGATACCTCCTGCTGCAGAAGATGTATGAAGCGGAGCAGAGAAAATGGTCAAATGACAACCACACTCAAACCTGTCGCCCTAGTGTTTGTACTCGGTACCCTAGTGAACGGCAAGCTTTGCTCCTCAGGGCTGCCTTCTGTCTGAGGGTCTCAAATCACAAACATATTATGAATTAAGCTTCTCAAGACCTTAAGAGGTAAGTGTTACTGTGCTGACTTCACAGATGGGGAAAGCAAAGCTGTGACCGAGGAGGCTAGGTGACTTGCTGAGGTCCTCACGGGAATTGATGGCCAAACTCATGGTTCTTAGTCCTATTCTTCTGCCACAAAGCCATCCTTCAGATGCTTCGAGACAGTGGTAATCCACAAACCAAGTGCATCTGGAGCCCTTTCCTGATCATACTTCTTAATGACCATGAAAAGGGGAAAGGACGACATCTAACCCTGACCAGTGGTGACATGCGTTCTCAGCTGGTGCAACCAGCTGAGGATCTGGCCGCTTTGGACATATCTAGCCCAGTGCATTCTTCTGAACCACAGCAACTCATCTCAAAGGGAATTTTGAAGGCAGCCCAATGACTTGGGCTTAGTGACACTGCACTTCCCCACTTGCTGTTGAAATATCTCAGTCCAATCAAGAACTAGAGAAAAGGTCTCTCTGCTGCCTTTGGGGATGACACCTACAAACCCATGACAGAATCATGGAGAAGACTAATGAAGGTGTCCTTCTTGGCCCAGTTCATTTCGCTACACCTCTACAGCTAAAATCCCCTTATTTTTAAAGGAAAGTGGCCTGATGTGAGCTCTGCAGTGAGAAATGACAAAGGAAATGGAATTCTGGGAAAGGAAAAATGTCACTAATGCAAAACAAGAACCAATAATTCTGGAGTCAAGGATTTGGCCTAAAAAATACTGTCAGAGATCATTGGTTAAATGTCCTAAGTGGAATTTCAACATTTTCCTCACCAGGCTTTTGCAGCAACCAAAGTTAACACACGGCTACAGAAAAGCCATTGCATGTTGGGACAGGATATTTTGCGGTTTTACGTAGGGGCATTCATTCCTTGAAATTACTAGTTCTTTATGTTTAATATTGTGCAGATATGAACAGTGGACAAAAAAAATCCACAAATATTTGACATTCAAAAAGAACTTTGATTCATTTCATATCTGAGTCCCTTTCGTATTTGTTTTCCAGGAACATTCAAGCACTCAAACTCTACTAGAGATCCTCAGAAAAAAAAGCCGATATTAAGCTTTAATGCTCCAGTATTTACCAAAAAGTTAATTTTGAATTTCATCTATGAGTGTAATAATAAAAAAAGAAAGAAAAGGTCATGATGTGTTGGTTGAATGCATAAATCATCCTATAAAGGAATAAAAACAATGATGTGACTTGTGGAACTAAGCAGCACCACACAAAACCAGTCATACGGAACTTTGCAAGCCCTTCAGTGTAGAGAAATCATCTCGCAAAGAAATTGGTGAAAACTTTTGAATAACAAATTTCACAATCTGCTCATAAACAGTAAAGTAGACAAACGACTCCTTTGTTAAGATCTATTTGATCAGCTCCAATACTGAGTATATTGATTCAAAGCTCACCTGAGATACAAAAGCTTCTGCAAAATTTACAGTGAAGCACTTACAGTGTAATCACTTTTACAACACCTAGAGCCAAGCCAGGAGTAAAAGGATACCCTGTGCGAGAATATTAGGCACCACAAGGTTTGTCTGTGTCCAGCAGCATCACTGGAAAATCTCCTTTAAATTCACTGAAACCAAGTCCTGTCTCTTTTTCTATGACAAGGGTTAGCCCGGGTCATTTCCTGAGCTGGGTATTATATACGCCAGGCATGAGCCACAAATTTCAAATCCGTATCCAAACTTTCCCATGATCTGGGAGGCTGTTTGAATCTGGTGTTTTAAAGAGACAGGGTCCAGCTGTGAAATTGAGATGCAGATTGGAACTTCTCCAAAACGTGGGGGTGTTTGGGTCGGACCCATTGCTAGTATCAAGCAAGTTGGATCCATCTGCTTGCTGGTAGCTGGGTCAGGAACTGAGAAGGAATAAATAAACCAAAATGGGTCCAATACTGACACAAAAATAGAGGCAAGAAGCCTTGTGTCCTGTTCTCTCCAGTTTCTAGCTGTGGAGTCTGTGGCTCCTCATTCCTGTCTAGTTGAAGGAGATTAATGGGCTCTATATTCAGACAGCACCACTAACCCAGGCTGCTTCTGAAAGCACCAAACCATCCCCTTAATGACAATAACGCAGAAAGGATAAGTGACTTTGGCACAAGCGGGTAGCAGCAGCATGAGAGCTGAGATTACATCTCAGGAGTTCCCAGCTTTCAGTCTTATGTTCAGTCCATTACACCCCGTCCCCTTCTACCTCCCAGGAGCTCTTATTTATCCCTTGACATGCACAGCGCGTGCCGTGCACTCCAGGAATCACTAGAGAAAGAAACACAGCAAAGAAAGGAGGGAGAAAACATTTATCAGCCCCACCTACCCACACAGACAATATTGACGAGCTTTTGCAGCTATAGATGGGATCGTGATCAAAATCTGCATTCATGTTTTATTCGGTGTCAATCCTATCTGATCCTGGAAGTAACTTCAGATTGCAGATTTCCCATGCACTGCATGGAGAGGGAACTGCACAGTGGAACCTGACGTAAGAGGTGACGTGTGTCATGGCCCATGCAAGCCACATATTCTTGTGGTGCTAGATGGCTTTTGAAACCTGCTTAGCTACGGGTAAGACTCTCCGATCGTCTGTGAGTGTGCAAAATAAATAAGGCACGAAGTACGAGAAACAACGAAAGCAACCTGAGCTTGCGCCAGCTAATCTGCTCTGCGTTTCAGCTACATGCTAATAAAAGGCAGCCAGAATTACTGATCTTGCTTAGGAGGGGTAAGGGCTTTAAGATCAGGGAGCAGCCGGCTCAGATCCCATGCAGATGGGCGCAGTCTACAAACCAAAACAGACTAGGAGAGATCTACTGTATATGCCCCCCCCTTCCACCCCAACACTTACAAACAGCTTTCAGCACAGCTTTGCAGCCAGCCAGAAAGCTGAGCTGCGCTCCACTTACCCAGCAACTCCACCCCGCTGCTGTCTTTCGGGCGGCTCATGCAGTTTTCCAAGTAAATCCCATCCTTAAAACAATCTTCCTTCTTCTTGGTTAGCCCCAAGATCTCGCTGGGCTGATCCAGCACCTCCCCTCCAGAGCAAGAGCAAGGAGTCTGCATGACACCACAGGGGTGGGAGCTGCTGCTGCTGGCCAGGCAGGAGTCCAGCCACTTGCAGAGCATCTGGCAGGCGGCTTTGCTAGGATTCCTGTTGCCCACCACCAGGTACTCCACCGAGAAGTCCCTCTCCTGAGCCTTGGCGGGCTTCCATCGCCCGCGCCCGCTTTCTGCCGGGGGCGCGGTCTGCTTCATCTGGAGGAACTGCTTGTTGGACTGGAGGAAGGCGTACCGCGTGGAGCTGTCACACAGCTTTAACACGTCGTCGAAGCTCTCCATGCCCAGGTAGGTGCGGGTGGACTCCAGAAAAGAGTCGAACTGGGAGGTGCGGATCTGTTGGTGGTCACATAGGCCAGTGGGTTTCAAGACCTTCATGTACAAAGTGTACCGCCGGGGATCAGGGTTCTGGATAATCCACGAGCACAGAGAAGAGTTCAGCGGGAAGACAGCGAAGGAGGAGAAATACCCAAAGAATTTCCCCTGGACCAGGGTGGTACAAGGCGTTTGTCCTAGGTCGAGGGCGACCCCCGTCCACACTAAGAAGAGGGGTGATATCAAAAGCAGGTTCAGGGCAAAGCCAGTGCTCCTCATCCTAGGTCTCTGGTCCTATGGAACTCAAAGTAATTGTCAGGCAGACGCCAGATCTTGGACATAACAGGCGCAAGCTTAGAGGGAAAGAGAGAGTTTCTGAGACTCTATGCGGAATCAATCCGATCTTCCCATGTTTGGACGTGGGCTCCCCCTCGTGGCCATAAGCAACACCTGGGAAAGAAAAGAAAGGGAGAGAAGAGAGTTTTTATCAGCTCTCAGTAACACAGACCGGCTCAGATGCGAGGGCTGGGTGGCATCTGCTCCCCGCTTCCCCAACACATCCCTCCCAGTCCCGCACCACGAAAGGCACAGGCGTGAGTTGCACTGTCCCCCAGCCAGGGAGAGAGTCAGCCCTGGGGGCGAGGTGGCCACAGAGCCTCCAGTCCAGAATCGATTTTCTCAGCAAAGTGGATCATCAGTGGCGCCTCCCGTCCTGCTCCGCCGTGACCTGGAGCGCGTCCCCAGCTCCGCGTGCCTCCGCATGGCTCCCAGCCTGCCTGCGGGCAGGGCCTCCCTTTGGGGGGGGAAAGGGTACACTTTACCAGAGCCTGGCCCAGGCTACAACCCCCATCATGTGCGTGGGCAGGGGCCCGTGTTACAGGTTTGTAGTGGGCCTGAACAAATTATGCTTGGGTCCCACCTGCGGGATGCTCTTACGGCAGCAGATTGGAAACCACCCGCCTCTGCCTCTCCAGGCTGGCTGCAGCTTCTCCCTCCCCACAGGGTTTGCTCCTTTTTCTTTCCCCACCTGTGGCGACCCGGAGTTCCTCCTGTTATGCTCCCCAGCAACGTTGCTCCTTAGCCACCGCTTGGAGGTGGGAAGAGCGGTACAGCCGCGGTGAGCAGAGCTGGGGGGGGGGGAAAGCAAGAGTCTCTGCCCCACTGCTTTCCTGATATCCAGGGTTGCAGCCACCTCCCAGCAGAGCCCGGCAGGCCAGGGGCAGCCAGCGAGCCGGGGCCCTGCCAGGACCAGACGGACCCGAGCTACAGCAAGGTCCGCGGTGCCCTGCGCCCTGGGGCCTCTCTTGTGCTCCGCCTGCAGGCTGCAGAGGGGAGCAGTCGGCACCCGGTGCCCAGCAGGGCACCCCAAGTCCTGTCGCCTCGCCCTCGCCAGACTCCTTCCCCTGCTCACCCCCACGCTGCCCAAGGGTCCTAACCTCCCCTGAGTCTCTGTACAGGGCAGCGTGGGGAGACACAGGCACTGCCACCGAGGACATTGACCGATAGGGGGTGGGATTACATCGGCAGCCAGCCAACACTTCCTCCCGTGTGCGAGTGCTGGCGCTCCCACGCCCTTCAGCCCCTCGCTCTAGCTGACCTAGCCCCAGGATGCGCTGGGGTCCCCACGCTCTGGTGAGAGTGACTGCAAACTGGAGGCCTGGTCAGTGGGGGGGGGGAAGGGAAGAGTGCCATGTGCTCCCCTGAGAGAGGAGAGATCCAATCACCTCCCCTGAGTTTTAGGGCTGGTGGCCTGGCCGAGGGCACAGTGGCAGCACATGGGGGACCTGCGAGCATCCCAGTCTCATATGCAGATAGCTGCCCGTTGTCTTAAGGCAATGATTCTCCAGATGTGGTCCAGGCAGCCTGGGCTGGTCCCATGTTGCCACCTCCTCAAAAACTTGAAAGCCTGAAGGGACTATTGTGATGGCTTAGTCTGGCCTCCTGCACCACCCAGGCCAGGGAACCCGACCCAGCGATTCCTGCAATGAGCCCTTAACTTCTGGTCAAATTGGTTTTTTGAAAGACATCTCTTCTTGGTTAAAAGACGGAAAGCGATGGAGAATCCCCCACAGCCCTACTGGAGCTGTTCCGCCACTTAATCCCACTCACCGATAAAAATCTGCATGAAAAGAGGTTTAAAGTATGTATAAATACCCTCCTAATGTGAATTAGCCATGTAAGCAGTTGCTCTAGTTCCCTCAGGGCTGTTCCATGATTGCCGGGGGGAAAGGGAGATGCTTTGTGCAACACTCTCTCTGTAACAATGCAGTCCACACTAGGAAGACGTTTGCGCACACCTGCCTTCGGGCCGTTATGGGTATGTCTGTGCTAAGATAACTGCTGCCGCTTCCCAGAGCAGAGCTCATAGCCCAGGCACATCAGTTCCTGGGGGGGATGGTCACTGATTCAGTCCAGACACCTTCTCCCTTTGCAGCCAGCATCTCAGGTCTCCCTTACAAATCTGGCCATGCCCCTGTGGCTTTGGGGCTCGTGCCTCAGCACCTCAAAGGGGCTTCCGGACTCACTTTCCACTGACCTACGTCTCCACAGCCAATCAATCATTGCTACCTGTAAGAGGGCTCTGTCCACCCAGATTTCTAACACATCAGGAATTATCCATTCGAGTCACACACCCATTTTTCAGCAGATCCCCAATTCTCTCCACTGACCTCTATCACCAAGAGCAACCATAAAATTAGAGACAAGTCCACTCTACCTAACCCCCAGTCCAACATCCACTCTATGGAGTTCAGAATCCAAACACAGCCCCAGAGCCTAACTTCATGCATCTCTCTCAGCTCTATAAGGTTCCGTGACACTGGCAGACCAGGTGCCAGCTTAGGCCAAGGTCCCCGGGACACTGGCACACACAGAGCTGGAATCAGACTGGCTCACCTGGGTGTTCGCATTGTTCAAATAGGTATTAGAACATGTTTAGAATTTACTGAATGCCTGTAAATTGCTGCCTGCGTTAATCTCACTTACAGCATCTGTATCCCGCATTCTAAGGTAGTATTTCAGCAGTTGCATTGCGAGCCCCTGTGGCTCTGTAAATCACCAGGTAGAGGACAGACATTGACTCTCCAGTCAGCTCTGCCGATCTCCAGCAGAAGGTATTATGTTCTGCCCAACAGGGAAAGTCCATCAAAACCAGACGGACTATTGTGGGATATTAAAGAAGACAAAACACTGTTGTTCTGCTCTCTCCCCCATGAAGATGAGTCAGGCAAGTGGATTCTTCCCACCAGCTGAGCTCACAGACCAAAGCACATGGGAAGAGGAAGATAAAAAACCCTAGCAAGAAGAAGTTAGACCCCTGTGCTGCTTGGAACAGGGAGGGAGGAGCAAGGTTTCCTAAGCATAAGCAGGAGATCCCCCGTGCTCAGCCTGGGTTAGCTCTAAAGCACTTACAGTGCTTGCTTATTATAGAAACGTCTATTACTTTTTGAACCCTGAAACTGTAAATCATTTGTGTATATGTTTACCTTGCTTTAACCTTGTAAATAACTCTCTTATTCCCTTTTCCTACTTAATACATGTTTATATAAGTTTATTACAGGATTGGCTACAAGCATTGTCTTTGGTGTAAGAGCTAAAATGCAATTGGCCTGGGGTAAGTGGGACCTGGGGTCCTTTGGAACTGAGCGTAACCTGAATATTGCTGAGATTCTTAGTGTAAGGGACCATCTATCACAAAAGTAAACTTGCCTGGGTGGCGATGTAGATCGGAGTACACAATGGGACTTTCTGCGACTCCATGTTAAGGCTGTTGTAGCGTCTGAGGAGTTCACACATGCTGATCGGTGAGTCTAAGTATAGGACTCACAACCAATTTGGGGTTTACGTCCTGCTTCCTATCAGGCTGCCCTGAGGTTGGTCCTTACGCTTTTGAGTCACTGCATGCAGCGTCACAGGGCAAGCCAGAATCACAGATCTGAACAGCTTTGAGCGAGTTCAAAGGGAGCGCTGACTTTTGCAGCCTGGCTTTTATTTGCGCTTAAAGTCATTGTGACAACCCACTGCAAGCAGATCGCGAGGTGTCCTAGCGTTCTGTTAGATCAGACCCAAATTGACCTAGAAATTGAATCCATTTGTACTTCAATGTGTCAGAAATCTGAACCCTAGTCCTGGCCCCAGCTGACGCTGTCGTCACACTCTGTAGCCGAGATTTCCCCATACCAAACCACACAGACTAACCAGATTTCTATGCCATTCTCCAGAACCAGATCTCAGGAAAACAGACCAGTAAGCAGACAGGAAGCAATGCTTGATTATAATGCAACTTGCACGCATCCACTAGGTATCAGTGAGCCCCGAGACAGGTGATTGCTATGGGTAAGGCTTCTATCATCCCCTCTGCTTCAGGGAGCAGTGGGAAACCTGCTTAAGCGGCTCGCTCCACAGGGGCAAAGAAGGGACTAACAGCTCCCCAGCAATTCTCAAGCACAAGCAGGGCTAGAAGGCCAGGGACAGCAGGGTAGGCACAGTGACAGATGCCCTGTGATCTGGTCATTTACAGGCTGAGCCCCAAAGAGACACTACAAGACGGATCTCCCCAAGTCTCCTGTCCCTTGCGATGCAGGTTTTCCTACACCAGGGGCATCCCTAGCCCCACATACATAATAAAAAATGTTTCACCAGCCTGTAACTGCCTCAAACGCTCCAGGATTCATGTGGTAAAAGTCAACACACTTTAACTAAACAGGCCCATTAATGGGGCGACTGTTAGGCCTCGGGATTGATTTCCTCTGAATGTCATCCCATCTGGAAGGTTTTATCATAAGAAACAAACATTTTTTTTTCCCTCCTTCAGCTGATCCTTGCTGAAGTGGAAAATGTTAAGAGGCAAAAAAGAAACGCATAAAGACCTGTCTCTCCATCATAATGCGCTATAAACCCGGCAGTGTGTGGGCAGAATGGAGTACTGCAATGTCCTGGCTAAGGGCCCAATCCTGCAAGCTTTGTACAGGCCAAGTTCCAAGTGAAATCAATAGGTGTTTGGCTGAATGTGTCCGGGGAAGTAGTGATCCACCTTCTGATTAAATGGAAGGACAGACTGCTCAAGCATTGGAGACAATAGATGTATCTACACTGCACGCTACGTCCAGGCTCTCACTCAGGTTTGAGATCCAGCGCCCACTTCTGTCCACACACAAAGGAGTCTGTCTCAGATCAGCAAGCGCTCAGCACCTGGGTCCTTGGACCCTGCTAGGGGGTAGGGCCAGAAGCTGAGTCCCACGCGACTTGGGTCCAAGCCCTCTCATTTTGCAGTGTGGACACAGATCAAGCCACAGATCTGAGTCTGAAGGCCTGTACGTACAGCACAGTATGAACATGTTAGCACAGCTGTAAGACCCAGGTCCGGTCCTTGTAAACCCAGGTTTACCATGCAGTGTGGACACTCAAGCATGGGCTTGGAAACACCAAGTCCACAAGGCCAGGTCCCACAAGCCCTGGATTAAGCATGCAGTGTGAACACACGGCTCAGGTGCCGTTCCTCTGATTTCAGCCAAGAGAAGAAACCACCCATCCATCACAGTGCAATCTGCCACTCACATTGACTCCTCTTTACCTTGAGTGCAACACGAGACCAGAGCTCTACCTCTGCCAGCCACTGTAATGTAAAGAATGGCGACACAGGGCTCCCCCACCCAGGCTGCCACTTGGCAAGGATAAACATGTGATGAGAAACAGATTTTCGCCCCCACAAGCACCAGAATTTATTCCCGACAACCCAAAGGCAAGAAAGAGTCTGGCAAGTTCAGAGTAAAATTATCCTCCTGGGTTTAACGGTGCCCATAACAAAGCTAAAACAGAAAGCGATGCAGACAGACGTCTGGAAACAGAAAGGAAAGACCTTGGCCCCAACGGCTTATTCACTCAGCTTAGCACAAGGTTATTGGAGGAGCCAAAGCAAAGAAGCCACCCTGGGTTGTTTCTCTCTCCACTAATTAGCTGTCTATATTCTAGTGGCAACTAGAGGCCCCAACCAGAGGCTGGGCCTCATTGCGCTAGGTGCTGTACAAACACATATTAACTCATAGCCCTTGAACAGCTTACAGTCTAGCTGTACAAGGACTGGGAGGAAAGGCTGTGTTCCTATCTCCATTGTACAGCTGGGGAACTCAGGGGCAGGGAGATGGTGTGCCTTGCTCGCTCCCATAAGGAGCCTGTGACAGCTGAACTGAAATCTTCTGATCCTACTCCTGAAGCATAGACACCAGACACCTTCCTCTCCAATCTACCTTCTTCGACAGATGTTGTAACACAGACTCCCTAGGGAAATAACCCTTTCTTCCCCGGAAGTCCCTAATGTCATGGGTGTGCAATGTCTGCAGGGCAAGGGATGGTAAGTGATTTCTTACAGAGGTCCACATTCTCCTCTTGGGGGACTAACCAGTTCTTTTCATCTTTCCTGGAAAATCGATTCCTTCATTTCTCTTGCTCCTCTGGGAACTTTCTCAGTCTGCCTGCATCTAACTTTTGGCCCTGTTTGACCCGAATGTGCTGAATCCTATCGTTCTCTCTTGCCTTCCAGATGAGACACTAACACATCCATGTCCACCGCGCCCTCCGCAGATATCACCCCACAGATATTTAGCACTTTAATCCTAACATTAAGAAGCGTATCTACGCAGGGACAGAGATCGGGTCGCCCTGCATCGGAAGGACAGACTACTACCACACAAGCGAATGGGGAATCTTTCTCTGGCTGGGCCAGAATCAGGGTTTATGACTCATGGTTTTGCCGTTCTGGTTCTGTCCAGCAGAGGGCAGCGCTACCTCAGTGTTAGCGACATGGTGGGAGAGCCCGTCATCAGTGTCCCTTACAGTTAAATAACTACAAAAAGGTTCTGTTTGTCTCACCTTCCACTGAAAGGAAGAGCTCCCCTGCTCCCTCATTTCCCTTTCCTCTACTCCTCAGCTCAGCTCCGTCCTGCAGGACTCCAGGGGCTCCCTGCTCCCCCATTTCTACCCCTTGAGCTTCGTTTGGCCGTTTAAATGTGCCACATTACAGGATTACAACCCCGCATATGTCCCTTCCCACTTGGAGCACGGCTAACATCCCACAAGGATACAAGTCGAGTTACCGAGCGCTGAGTCTTCCTTTTTCTTCCTGTAAAGACGTTCCCCTGTATCAGTCAGCCCTGCTTTCCGATGGAGGATGGCAAGCGGCGCACGGCCCATAAAGAGTCAGTCTCTCATTAATGCCCTTATTCATGATGAATGGAAATCGGAGAAGGCTGTAACAGCTCAGAAATTTTCTTCCTTCTGCCAAAGCAAACCACCCAATGGGCACTGGAAATGCCCAGCGCAGCTGTCACCCGACAGCACCCGGGAACGTTGCACAAGGGTGGGAACTGACCATGGGGGTGGGGTGCACAGTGCCAGATTCCTACACCAGGAACTCCCTTTGCAGATTTGCAGCTAAAGAGACATTGAGCCAGATCACCCGTTATTGATCCTGGAGCTACACCTTAAGGGAGGCTTCTTTGTGAAGTCTGTCAGCTCACTTGCACGACTGAGCTGCGAGTGGCTAGTTATGGGAGGGGTTTTGGTTTGTTTTCTTTTCTTTGATCCTCCTAGTTTCCTTCTTTTTTTTGCCTTCCATCTGGCTTTCCTTTAAGAGAAGATGAGTTCACTCGGACCTTTTTCCAGAAACAATTTGCCCAGCCAAAGCTGTGGCAGCTTGACTCAAAAATATGAGTCTATTGAAAGAAGAAGGAAGAGGTGTGCCAAAAAAGGAGGAAGGAGGATTTTCAGGGCAAGCTACAGGACTAAGAGTGAAACCCTCTGCATTGCTGGTTCTTCCTAGATGGCAATTCAACTCTTAGATACTCGGGGCCAGTTCCTGAGGTGGTGTGAATCAGCACGGTTCCTTTGAGTTCAGTAGAACGACTCCAGTTTACACCTGCTAAGGGTCTGTCTAGGTGGTGACAGGAACTATTTAAATAGGCTCGATGGACAAGTACAGAAGGAGCAACTTGAGCTCTTTGGAACATGTCATGAGGTCTGGGCTCAGAAAATCAATAGAGGGGGACTGAGGATCCTGGGGTCTGGTCCCCTGTACTCCTCCTGACATAACATGGGGCTATTACTACTCAGCTACACACAAGTAACACATAGGGACTTGACTTACACTGGCGAAGGGCCTGGAGATGCTTACATGGAAGTTGCCACAGAGGAAGAAAGTGCTGTGGGGAGCTACTGATAGGAAGACGGATGAGATGACTCCACTTCTATCATTCTCGATCCTTCCCCTGGCGTGTTGCTGTCGGAACTGCACTTTAAATGCCCTTTGCCGGCAGGGATGTGCACCCTATGTTGTCCCATCCCAGAGACCAACGTATTGTCTATAGTCTCTATGCATTCACATTCTCCTGCTGTACGTGTGTGCGTGCAGAGGACAGGATTGACCCAGGATAGCCTGTTCCTGATCCACCTGTCACACTAATTCATTTTATTTATATACAGCAGCATCTTTCATCCCAAGCGCTTTAAAACCCAGAGCAAAAGACATCCAGCCGTTGGCATGAATTGCAGCAGCAGCTTAACAGCTCACAGCACCAGCACGCAACAGTTAAGAGGAGAAAATGAAGGCGGGGACGTTAAATACAACGAAACCTGGTGGGGATTTAGGTAAAGCAGAATGTCATTAATCATAGTGGACGATTAGGATGAATACACCTAGGCCAAGGTGCAGCAGGATCTTTGGTGGTTACCAGTGCAGTTTCTGTCTTACTGAAAAGACAGGATTTCCTGCTAACAGTAGGTTGTCTAAAAAAACACTTAGATAGCACTTTTTCCGTCTGAGCTGACGCCCATCCGTACCAGACCATCCATAGCAGTTCCCACAGCA
Source organism: Mesoclemmys tuberculata (assembly GCA_007922155.1). NCBI lineage: Eukaryota > Metazoa > Chordata > Testudines > Chelidae > Mesoclemmys > Mesoclemmys tuberculata. Next base: position 13,605,865 of record ML675632.1, on the reverse strand, counting down.
ATGGACCCTCCTCTGGAGCTCTCCCAGCCCTGTGTTAAATAGGCTTAGCCCTGCCTAGCTCACGAGAGCAGCGGGGATCCTAGGCAGAAGGGGCACGTCAGGCTGCAGTTCAGCTGACTCATACCCTTCACGGTTCAACGCAGATGGATACAGAGCCTCGATGCAGGCCAGCCGGCTTGTACCACTTTGTACTGTGCAGCAAAGGCCACTCGGGGAAGCACAGGGAGACGTGAAGTGGCAAAGCCCACCGGAGAGGGGGAGCCCTGGGTCAGGAGGCCAGGGAGTGGGGTATGCGCAGAATCCTGCACAAAACGAGCACGGGCCATAAGCGTGCGAGAGATGGTGTGGTTGAGTCCACCCCAGGAGCTGGATAAACAGACCAGATGCAGAGCCCCGGATTCCAGCTCTTGCACTGCATTCCCCCCCCCAGCAGGCCAAAAACCTGCTTTCAAGCTAAGGGAAGCAAGCCCCAGGATCACTCTGTCTGGCTTCCAGCTGCCTGTCCACAGCCTTGCTTCAACTTCAGAGGGCAGAGAGTGGAGCAGGGAGGAGAAACCATGGTGAGATGCAAAAGTGAGTCACAGGTCAGAGCAAAACACGGCCAGAGGATTTTAACCCCGGGGGGGATGCGGCCTACCTTCCATTTGTTAAAACCCATTCGGCAGAGTCCTTCATTTAACCTCCACCAGCAGACAGGGCATTGGATTGGGAAGGGTTTATTCCCAATTTTGCCACTGACTTGCTGGGTGCCTTTAGCCAAGCCACGTCCCCTCCCTGTGCCTCAGTTTCCCATTTGTAAAATGGGAGACCTTTGTGCAATGCTTTAAGATCTGAAAAGCCCAGGAGAAGGGCTAAGTATGTTTCTTATTCATTTTTGTGGGGTGGGGATTTAGTGCAGGTGGAAGGTGCTGGTTTGACAGACCTGGACGCTGAAGTTCCTCCACAAAGCAGGTTAATTATCCCAGTGGCGTACCGAGGGGAAGGTCGGGGAGGGCATGCCCCCAGGCTCCTGCCCGAGGGGGGCACCGGCTGGGCCCTTCTTGGAGGAGCCGCCTCCTGCTCTCGCAGGCGGCCAGGGGCCACCGGACGTTAACATCCCTGTTAAACATGGCCATGCAGACCCTAACACAGGCCTGCCGGCGGCCGAGGGCTCCCACTGTGGGGGCAGCAAATGTTCTCCCGGCTCCTCCACCCCCATGCTGGGCACAAGGAGGGAGCCACGGGGACCCTGGCCATGCAGGAGCCAGGCAGCCAAAGGCAGGGCTGTGGGGCAGAGCCCGTGAGGCATCCCCTCAGGCAGCCCAGGGACATCCCCGCTCCTCGCCACCCCCCCTGCAGAGGGGGGGAGTGGGGAAAAGGGAGAAATGGGTTCACAGACACCCCCACCTGTGGGGTGCTGCTACTGCTGCTGCCAACAGGGGAGGGGGCACCAATGTAAGCATTGGCCCCCGGGCGCTGGAGACCCACGGTACGCCACTGAATTATCCATCGCTGAGGGCATCTGGGCTGAGGGTCAAGGCACTGGGCTGGGCTCCAGAGATCCCCGTTTCAATCCCTGGCTCTGCCACCGGCTCCCGCCCTCACTTTGGGCAGGTGGCCCGGGCCTGAACGTTCGCCAGCGACGCCCCACGAAGCCAGGCGCTCCATGGATGACGCCACTCGTCTCTCAGTGCCTCCGTTTTCCACGTGTGAAACGGGGACGCTCCCCCACCTCCCCGGCTACGGTCATCGTTTCTGAGGCACTCAGAGGCTGTCGCGAGCGGCGCCACAGAAAAATCGTCCCAGTCCAGCTGGGCGCGGACCCAACGTGGCTTTTCCACAGTCGCTTTCTCTCACGGCTTCCTTGCACATAAATGACAAGGACGGCCTGCCTTGCTGTTTTTCCTCTTCCCGCGCTGTCCCCCCCTCCAATCTATCGCAGGAGCTCCAAGCGCTAGCTCACCTTTGCAACCCTCCCCTCCCACACTCTCTGTGAGGCAGGTGGTGATCACTCGCCCCATTTTCACAGACAGGAGGAGACAGACCGTAGCATGGAATGACTTGGCCCCACAGCGGGTCCAACCAGGAACAGAACCCAGTCACCCCTATTCCCAGGCTCCTGTTTTAACCCCTACATCTTTCTCCTGCTCTCCTCCGCCGCCCTCGGGTGAAAACAGCATGGCTGACACTGTCTTTTAAATCAGCTCAAATTTACCTCCAAAGAGGGCTCTAGGAGAAGCAGAGCTCAGGACCAGTTCTGATCTGACCCAACCACAGCTCACAGGTGATCCTGGGTGTATTGGCCGAGGCGAAATGAGGCTGTGTAGTTGTCCAAAAGCCTTTCCTTTCCCCTTTCTTGCTGCTATCACCGCAAAAGGGTAATTCAGCCTCAGAGGGCAATGGACTAGGAAGGTCACCCTCATAATTGGCAGGAAGCAGGAGTGGGTGAGGCCCATCCCCTCCCTGCTTGCACATGGCATGGGGCCGCTGGAGTGAAACTGACCTGAAAGCCAGCACGAAGTTACAAGCCCCAGCTCTGCTGGAGGAGCAGTCAGCATCTCCCAGCCTCAGAGATGGGATGCCAGGGCGCGGGGCTGTGGGACTAGGCTGAGAAAGGGACGCTGAATGAATCAGGACCTGTCCCACCTCCCACTGCAAGCAGCTGTGTCAAATCCTCTTGCCCGCTTTCCCGGCTCGCATGCCGGCCATGAATTATCTAGCCACAGGTGTGCCTCGCACGTACAGCAGCTCTGGCGCTACTCCATCAGCCCAGATGTCCTTCCCCTGGTCCCAGAGTGGAGCTCAGCAGGACCATTTTGGAGCAAGCAGGAGTGGCAGTCAGAGCCCAAGGGGAATCTCAAAGCGCTGTCTATTCACCTGCTTTTTGTCACTTTTTCAAAAACAGCCTCTAATTTTGGGTGCCCTAGTTTCCTCCCATAGAGTCCTCGCCACTAGGCAAAGTGAGCCCAGGGTGTGTGTAAGGTGCTGCCATTCTGATTCGGTTGTATCTTACGCTGTCTTTGCATGGGTGGCACATGATCACAAAAAGGGAGAGGCCACAGAGAATCCAGATCTAGATCCTCTAAAACCTAGATCTTCTAGCACTGGGCACCTAACCCAAAATTAGAGGCCACTTCTGACCATTTGGACCCTAAAATGCTTTGTGCCTCAGTTTCCTCATCTGTAAAGTGGGGTTAACAGTAACATTTGAATCTCTAGGATTAAACCACCTGTGAACACCAAAGACTACAAAATAAGAAGCTGCAGAAGCCGAGACCCTCGGAGTGTGTCGATGGAAGTTAATTCAACTCTTTCAAATCTCACGTACTTCACTCTACATGAAGGATCAAGACATTTTAAATAAGGCGTATCCAAACTGACACATTCATCTCTAATTGCAGAGTTGCCATCTGATGCAATGGAGCCTGGGAAGAGGCGCAGCAGTGCACAGGAGGATCAGAGCATCTCTCAGGAAGCAACCCCGTTTTAGGCAGTGCTGCATGTGTCTTGTAGCTCCCTCCCAGGACAGGGAACCCTGGGCCATGAGGCTGGGTCTTACTTATAGGGGAGTTATGAATAAGGAAGAGGAGATAGAGCATTGGGGTCTGGAGAGAGGAAAGGAGCAAATCATTTCATGGTGTAGCTAGCGATGCAAATTCTCGTGTGCACCTCTTTCAGGAAGGTTGCTGCTTTGCTCTTGTCAATTTTAGATATTTATATGACCCCGTAAGCGCCCCACAGTCATTAACGCATTTACCTTCACAACCGCCCTTTGAGGTAGGGCAGAGCTGTCCCCATTTTACAGATGGGGAACTGAGCTGGAAAGGGACGAAGGGTCCTACAAGACAGTTCTTGTTCTTTCACAAAGCCACCTCTGCCTGTTCCCCTCAAGTTGCCTTGATTTGGAGCAGGCAGGGACGTTCTTGGATTGTAAACCTTTCGGGGCAGAGGCTATCTTTTCATCGGTGATGAGCAGCGTCTGGCATAGTGGGGCTCCTGGGCTCTATTGCAGTTAATTGCACACATGGCCAGACGCACGCATGCGTGTGGGTACAAAATCCCAGCCCAAGAACTAATGAGCTTGTACGGCTTCCCACGATTCACACCCCAGCCATCAACTCCGAGTAGCAGCAAAGCTGGACTTGAGTAAATGAGGGTGATGCTTGAAGGTTCCCATTTATTTCAGCCGTTTTCTCCTTTTCAGAGCCCTGGAGAGACACGGAGCTGGGGACGGATGGAACAGGGAGAAGAGGCTCGCTGGGAGGAGAGGTAAAGGACTCCTCCCCTCTTCCACTTTCTTGGTCTTCTTTAATCACAGGCGATGTCAGCAGATGTTACGGAGTGATTTGTGCGGCATTAAGAATGTGCTGGAGACGGACTGGGGTTAGTTAGCTGTCAGCCCATAACCTTGATGAAGATGAAGGATCAGAAGGAGGGAGGCTTGTATTTATTCTGGGAATGACTCGGATGATGGTTCATCATGGAAAGTGACAACAGAGCTCGTGCTTTCAGACACTCCTTCATTTGTATGGGTTTCCCCTTCTGGCTGGGAGGCAGACAGATGTGAGCTGGAGAGAGCGGCTGCCAAGGCAGGGAAAATCCATTATGAGGACTGTAAACTTCAGCCAGTGCTTGGGCTTTGGCTGCTAAGTAATCCATATGAAGCTGTTAAACGAAATGCTATCTAAAGTCAGACCTATTCTTTCCCCTCTCCCCTCGGCGTCCAAAGCACATGCAATTCATTATGTCCTTTACTCCATAAATATTAAGGCTTCAACCATGTGGCCCCAGCCCCTACCCCAACAACAGATCAGAGTTGCCAGTCGAACCAAACCTAAAAGAAACCAACGGGTGCACGGGAGAAGAGTGACCCAGCTGAGCATGTACCCGGCCCAGCGTGAAACACTTTCCTGCTCTCCCTCCTTACTGGGGTCTGTTCTTGTGCAATGCTGTGTGCACGTCTGGTCTCCCGTGTTTAAGAAAGATGAATTCAGACTGGAACAGGTGCCGAGAAGGGCTATTTGAATGATCCGAGGAATGGAGAACCTGCCTTATGAGAGGAGACTCAAAGAGCTTGGCTTGTTTAGCCGAACCAAAAGAAGGCTGAGGGGAAATATGACTGCTCTCTAGAAATACATCAGAGGGATAAATACCAGGGAGGGAGAAGAGTTATGTAAGTTAAGTGCCCATGTGGATATAATAAGAAATGGATATAAACTGGCCATCAACAAGTGTAGGCTTGAAATTAGATGAGGGTTTCTAACTGTCAGAGGAGCGATGTTCTGGATCAGTCCCCCAAAGGGAGCAGTGGGGGCCAAAACTTAACCGGCTTCAAGACCCAGCTTGATAAGTTCATGGAGGGGATGGTCTGATGAGACAGCCTACAATGGCATGCAGCTGATCTGTGACTGCTAGCAGAAAATATCTCCAATGGCGAGTGATGGGACACTAGATGGGGAGGGCTCTAAGTTACCACAGAGAATTCTTTCCCAGGTGTCTGGCTGGTGGGTCTTGCCCACATAGTCAGGGTCTAACTGATCACCATATTTGGGGTCAGGAAGGAATTTTCCCCCACGTCAGATTGGCAGAGACCCTCTGGGGTTTTTTGCCTTCCTCTGCAGCCTGGGGCATGGGTCACTTGCAGGTTTAAACTAGTGTAAATGGTGAATTTTCAGTAACTTGAAGTCTTCGGATCATGATTTGAGGTCTTCAGTCACTCAGCTAGAGGTTAGGGGCCTATTACGGGAGTGGCTGGGTGCAGCTCTGTGGCCTGCGATGTGCAGGAGGTCAGACTAGATGATCACAATGGTCCCTTCTGACCTTAAAGTCCATGAGGCCTCATTCACCCAGTCCTTACTTAATGTCCAGGGCATTGGTAACGGGGGAAGGAGTCTCTCACTGCTAGGTCACCACATCAAATGCAGTGCAGGTTGGTAATGAGTGAAAGCTTCCATCAAGAGCTTGGTACAATGGACATGTGCTCTTTGCTTCGTACCTAAAGGACAGCAATGCACATGGCTACAAAATGCTAATTTGCCCTCTTTGAATCATAGCAGATGAGAATTGGAAGGGACCTCAGGAGGTCATCTAGTCCAACCCCCTGCTCAAAGCAGGTCCAACCCCAACTGTCTATCTTATCAGAGGCCAGGGACTGAAGGGGCCAGGTAGACCAAGAGCTTGTCTATATGGTATAGCGCCACTGGTAAATTTAACCCGAAGTAGCTATGTGGGTATATCTTTCCATGTGAAGACTAATTCCAGAATAGGCATGTCCACACAGGGAGCTCCACCGGAATCACTGTATCCGTCTAAATTTACACCTTTGTGCATGCCAGAATAACTGCAGGCAAGCCCTGGGAGAAAGGTTGGGCTTGTGAGCAAGGTAGGCCCCTAGAGCCTCAGAGTTCTGGTGTCGATGCCTACCTCTGCAAATGGCCACTGTGGGACCTTGGGCAACTCACTTAATCTCTCCTGGCCTCGATGCACTCTGAGTAAAGTGGAGATGATGAGCCCTCCCTTCATTGGTCTGATCTACGTCTGTAAGATCTCTGGGGCCAGGATTCTCTTCTGCTACGCTGGGATTTTTAAAAGCACCCAAGTGAACTAGGACAAGAGCTTTCATACGGACTTGGGCTCTCACCTCATTTGGGCGCTTCTGAGAGTCCCAGGCAGCACATCCCAGCGCCTGGCGCAATGGGGCCTCAGGGCACTATTGTAATATGAATGGTAATTAACAGACCTACTCTTTACCCCAGCAGGTGGCAGCAGGCAAGGGATGTTTAGTGGTGCTGTAACCAGTTCTGGGAACAAACAAAGAAAAAACTTTGGCCTCTGGCGTCAATAATTCGGCACCAGATGAAAGCTGCTTGTCCTAACAAGGCTGCATATAACAACAGATTCCTATCAGTCAAAACACAACTCCAGCAACAGTGAGAGAAACAGCACCAATTCACTGGGGTCTTATTCAAAGGATTGCCTATCAGCAATTACAAAAGGATCAGTAAACCCCGCTCTAATGAGTTGACCCCCATTCATCTAAGCAGCAGCACAATGTTAGCTAAAAATGCTTTTCAGGAGAATTTTTCCCCCTTCTTTCTTCCCCTGTGCAAGCCATGTAAAACAATGCAGCGCAAGGATGAATTGCTTGATTGTGTGCTCCTCATATCCCCATAGTGCTGCCTTAACAGAAGGGCTGGGGGATGGCGAGAGAGCCCAGCTGCTTCTTGCGAACTGTTCTCTCTCCGCCCACCAGGCATTTTAAATCAGATGCAAATTACCACCAACTCCCAGCATTATTCATTTATTTGATTGGCTCAGCGCTAGTTTGATTTGCTTTTATTTTCTATTTTAATTGTTCATTTTCTGAGCCCACCCTCTCTAAGAATGCATGTAGCAATAAAACGAATCCAGAATGCAGACGTGATCCATAACACAGACCTGGTTCCGTAGCATTCCGGGCAGTGATAACAGTCTGTACAGATTGCCGAAGCTTTAAAGGAGTCACCATGACCTAAAAGTGTGTAGAAACCCATCTATTACCTTACCTTCGTACAGCATCTTTCATCCACAACACGTTCCAAGCTATATAGAAGAATCAGTTTCTGAAATGCAGCCACCTCTGGGGTGGAGTGCAGCTGCCATCTAACAGCTCACAGCAAAACATTTAAGAATCAATACCTCATTTCCCCTGCATGGGAAATTTAGGTAGATGAAACGTAATTGCCTGAGGAGGATACTAGGGTTAACACCAGGAATCTTGCAAAAACCACAATGGGATATTTAACAGCCGCAAGTGGATGACATCACATGATGGTGTGGCATAAAAACCTGTCTAGATAACTGTCTGTTTAACACACCCAGGAAAAGCTGGTATGACCAGTGCATCCTGTCCACACCACGACAGGGCACTGATTAATCCAGACTCTGAAGGAAAGACTATCACTTACTGAAACATCACCCCATGAGTTTTCCTTGGAAGTCTCCCCTGCTGAATACTGACCATGCTTAGCTTCCAAGTGCCACCAAATCCACATCCCAAGGCGTAACGGCTGCAGATGCTGTAAGGAACCACACTCACTAACCTTCTCATGCTGCTCCGAGCTCTAAGAAGCCAGAACACGGAAATGTATGTCCTTTCAGCCTTACGTCAACTCAGTCTTTACTACTTGGCAGATCCTTTGTGTTCTTCGTATGGCCTCCTTCTCTGCAGTCCTGGGTTATCACTCTCCAGCCGCAATATGTGATATGGAGAGCAGGATACAAAAACCCAGCGACAGGCTCCTCTGCGGAATGACCATGCTTACTGGAGAATCAGCCTGCCTCTCTCTTCTATCTGTATGGTCATGTTCACTAAACCACTCAAGCCAGCATGCACCGTTCGGCAACTATCAAACCTTCTGTGGAGTTCCGTCTCTGCAAGATTCGTTTCTTAGCAACTCTGTTTGCTTTTAGCAAAAACAAAATGTCTCTGCCAGTGGTATGCTATTTTGAGCAGAAAATGTGCTGTTTCAGGTCCATGCCAGTCATAGGGACGCTGGTTAAAATGGCTTCACCCGCCAACTCACTCCTCGGCAGTGGGTGGCATTTACTCCTCCAGTTGTGCCAGTTCACCCACTGCAGAGAAATCGCAGACATCCTGGCCCCAGCTCATGACAGAAAAATAATCTTATGTGGCACTTCTTGAGTCCCTTCTACGTGGGGATCTCAAAGCACGTTACATACCTGAATGAATTAAGCCTCACAACCGCTCTGCAAATTAGATGCATATAATCATCCCCATGTTACAGATGGGGGAAGACTAGACCCAGACTTGTCCAAAGCTGCAAAGCCCATTTGGGAATAGAATCCAGGCGTTCTGAGTGCAAGACCAGTCGTCTATTCATTGTATCACACTGCCTCACTTTCTAAACTAAGGAGAAAGTTGGCTAAGATAAAGCATAAGTGTAGCGTGATAGAGAAGTGGGCAACTGGGTAAATGACGAGGCCATCAGGCTACATATGGGAGCAAACTACAGCTGCATATGGGATAGCACCAGACATGAATGACTGGATCATAGAAATTGCACATGGTAAAGATCAGAGATGGGACTGACCCAAAACCACAACTCTGAACACTCCCTCAAACCAGGGTACACTCAAATCTCCATCCTAATGTCACAGCCCGGGGCCCAGCCATACAAAGGCCTGCATGGGAAACATGTATGTGAACATCTCAGACCATTTGGGACAGCAATCTGGATCCTGTCTTGGCAGCACAAGCCAGTCTGTGGGAAAACCCCTCTTATATCATCTTCCTCATTTCCCCTTGCCTATTAAGAGTCTATTAAAACTTTAGGGTGCTTGTCCAAAAGTGACTTATGAACGTTTTGAAGTTTGTCAATGGCAAATCTTTAAAGGCCTGACACTGCAAAGTTCAGAGCACTCTCAGCAACCATTGAAAACAATGGGATTTGAAGATTTGCAGCAGCTTTCCGAGTGAAATCCACATTTTTATCTGCAGTATATGAGTTGACCAGAAGATGTCTCTATGCGCTATACAGAGTTCCAGACAAAGTATAGTCCCTGGTAAACAAGGAAAACAGAGCTGGAACTCAAACTGTGTAGAAACCTCCTGTAGTTTGTAGCTGTTTTCATTAATAAACACCTCTTGTCTCAGATTCATTGTGACTCCATGGGTAAAATTCTGGTCTCAAAGAAGCCAATGACAAAACTCTCATTGATTTCAATGGGACCAGGATTTTGTTGCATATATCATGATACTCAGTGACTATATGCCATTCTTAAGTAGATCTAAGGGTGTTCTCTATGTGCTCTCCTGATTTTCTCTCTCCCATTCATCCTGACTCATCCTCCTCTGCTTGGAACTCCTTGCATATCCTGTAAGGATCCCACACACCCAGACAATATTCTTGTCCAAACCTACATCAATGTACATTTGCCCAACTCATTTTTTTATTTTAAAAAAGTTCCTGCATTGCAAAGCTGCCAAGCGCAATTGTTTTGGTGAATCATAAATAATTCAGAAAGTCACTGTTGGTTCAAGATTTTTATTTCTGCCTTTGGCAGATCAAACATTCAAAAATATTCCCCAAGAAAGTGGGTATTTTCGTTCAGATCACAAAGCGAATGATGACAACATCGGCTTATTTGGACACCTCTATAGTCTGACGTGAGCAAAGCCCATGCAGAAAAGCTGGCTGCTAGTATAGTTGGGAAAGGCTGTTTTGATCTCAGTGCAGTTCCTCTGCAGTGCAAATGTTTATGTGGAAAGTACTTTATATTAACCATAAATCTTAGATCAGTGGTTCTCAACCCGTGACCCTCAGGCCACTTGCGGCCCAATTGGCACACAGCTGCGGCCCATGTGACATCCTCAGGGCCATACAGACAGTATATATGTTGAGTGGATGTGACCCACATAACACAGAGAGCTGCATATGCAGCCCACAATGGTAAATAGGTTGAGAACCACTGTCTTATTTGGCAGGAATCATGCTTTCCTTTGTTTGTATAACTCATCCCATTTGGGTCACCAAGAGGATTTGAAACTTGGATCTTCAGCTGAACCTCTATCGTTTCAGCTAAAGGGCTGTGTTTATTAATTGGTATCAGTAGTAGACTGTTATCCTCTTATGTGACCAGCCACTAGAGGGTGATAGATACCGACACTCTCCTAGTATAAGTTACATCTGTACAATACCTGGCAGTAGGTGATCCTGACTGGAATCTCTGTACACTCCTTGGCAGACAAACAAAAAATGATAATAATGAAGTCATACTATAATACGGTGTCTGTAATTATATGGTAAGTAAGTAGCAATTACAGCACAATTACAATGTAGTTAAATAGCAGGTACAGTGCAATTACACTATAAGTGTGCTTTCTGATATCTTTAATTACCACAAATGAACACAACTGAAATGTGTACTGTGTGGCTGAGCATCAACGTGCTGAAAATGCATTCTGATTAATATACCTAGATTCCGTAAGCATCTGCCTGAAGAACCCCAAAGGGTTAATAAAAATTCAGTCATGCAGTTAATATGCTTCTTATATCAGTTAGGAGTAATTATGGCCATGAATAAATTTAGGCTGGAAATTAGAAGACGGTTTCTAACCATCACAAGCAGTGAGATTCTGGGACAGTCTCCCAGCAGAAGGAATGGGAGTGTGGGGCAGAGGGCAAAAAAAGCTAAATAGTTTTAAGATAGAGCTTGATAAATTTATGAAGAGGATTATGTGATGGGGTTACCAGCAATAGTAGGGGTCTGGGCTCAGTGAGGTCTCTTTCAGCCTTATGTTCCTATGTAATTACTCTTTGAGAAATAAAACCACAGTGTAACTGCACTGCAATTACACTCTAATTACACTCCTAGCATTAAGCATGACTGATACTAATCAGATTAGAGAGACACACAGACAAACAACTCATGGCTTTAAAAGATTACATTTGTCTGTTAGATGGCAGAACTTCCCAAGAGACTAGACAAAAGTAATATTGATTGGACAAAACGTTGGCAAATATACGGCAGGGAAAATCCTGCAGTGCCTCCTAAAACATGATCTTGAGTCCTTTCCATCTCTGATGTCAATGATTCCAAAGCACAGCAAAGCTACAGACTCCAAGTGACACCAAGCTTTTCATTTTATGTTATTACAAACCAACGCTGAACGAACATGTGCTATTAGAAAACTTTCAGCAATTCCAGGGGACGATCATTCACCTTTCCACTGAGCAAAAGCCTCCAGGCACAAAACTAATTAATTACAAGCCATGATATTTTTTTTGAGAAAGACCCTTCCCCCATCCTTGCCTCTACCTCAAGACCCTCTCCTCAAGACCCACAATACCCTCCAAAAAAAATTAACCTGGCCCAACCCACCTAGAACAATGACCACAAAAGACAAACACAAATGGGTGGGTCCTTTGACATGCTGATTGAAATCACTGGTGGTTGAGGATCAGACTTAAAATGGCTTTTGACCAAAAGCATCTCTGAACAGAACTGTCTAGAACAGGGTGGCCAAACTTAATGACCGCCCTGAGGCCTCCCTCCCAACAAGGCAGAAGCTTCTAGCCTGGGGTGACCAGATAGCAAGTATGAAAAATTGGGATGGAGGTTGGGGGTAATAGGCACTTATATAAGACAAAGATCCAAATATTGGGAGGGTCCCTGTAAAATTGGAACATCTGGTCACCTCACTCTAGTCCCACCACCCTGCCGCGGGCAGAAGCTCTTAGCTCCTAACCCCAGTCTGTTAGGCGGAGAATGGGGGGCCATATGGAGTTCCACAAGCTGCACTTTAAGTGTAAAAGAGCTGCATGCGGCTCCCGAGCCACGATTTGGCCACCCCTGGGTCTAGAAGGCTGACTGGGAGCTCACCAAACTGAGGGACTGAGGAAGAGTCGAGGCGAATGAAATCCCAAAACACCCTTCTGCCAACCTGTTATTATGGGGCAGGGCTTCACTCCACCTTGGCTTGCACCCAGAACTGAACCCATGGTAGCATGCAGACTTCACTCAGGACACAATTACGTGAGGCACTGGGCACTCCCAAGTCTTTCTGAAGGCCCCTGGGAAGCAAGATGGAGCTCACAGAGGCTCGTGCATGGCTCCAAGCAGAGTGTACTGCCATTGTGTGACTCAGGCCAGGTCTCCGCTATAAACGTACATCATAACGTACGCTATAAACGTCGCTCGGCGTGTGAAAAATCCACCACCTGAGCAACACAGTCATACTGATCTAACCCCAGTGTAGACAGTGCCACGTCGACTGGAAGGGCCTCTGTCACCATGGCTATCACCTCTTGCTGAGGTGGATTAACTACACCAATAGGAGAAGATCTCCCATTGCCATAGTAGCGTCTTCATGGAAGCACCGCAGTGGTGCCGCTGCTGCATTTTAAGTGTAGACTTGCCCTCAGATGCGAGAAAGGCTCGGGTGGCCATGGTGAGGTCTCACAGCTGACAGCCATGCTCCCAACCTCTGCAGAGCACAAAGCACCTTTTGCCTAAGGCCCAGAGAACAACCGGGAGACAAAAACGAGCATCTTTTTTCGTCCCCCATCTCCCCCTACCCCTTTGCTACCAGTGAAGAAAAGGACAAACCTAATGGAAAGTTGGGAGGAGAATGAAGTTCTGCTTTCCTATTCCAGGTGCTAGGACAACACTGTATCCATGACAACCTGCAGTTTGACGTTAACTCCTCAACCCATAAAAGCTTTTACCTTTTATTTTTCCCTTCATACCTTCATGAAACAATGACATTCGCAGCCTCAACGCATCCCTTGCTTCGGCATTTCCCGATTCTGAGGTCAATGACCAACCAGGCACATGGGCCTAGAACAAAGCAATGCATGATGTGCTCTCCCACATCACGCATTATTGCTTAAGGTTCTGATCCTGGAAATGGTTGGCAAAGCTGCCAATGACTTCAGTGTGTGCCGCATGCAGGCCATAATTGCCTAATAATAATTATGTTCCAAGTACTGAAGAACTGCCACAAAAATGTGCTGAGCAAAATACAAGTAATATGCCTAATGCGCCGATTGCGGAGCTGGGTCCAGATTTTAAATGTCTAATCTGCCAAAGTTCAGGAGCATTGCAACCTAGGTTTTGACCCAATACAAAGAGAGGTAAGCCATGGAATTTGGACCTGGATTTGGGTTTGGATTTCATTGGATCATAGAAGATTAAGGTTGGAAAGGACCTCAGGAGGTCATCTCACCCAAAACCCTGCTCAAAGCAAGACCAAACCCAACTAAATCATCCCGGCAATGGCTTTGTCAAGTACTGCCCTTGGTATCAGTGGGGTTGGATCCAGGGTTTTGGTCTGGGCTCAGATGGACAGTACGGACTCAGACTAAGATAAGGAGTGAGGAATGCAGTGGTGCAAAACTGTGTCAATCAAGTATGAAAATCTCCTCCTTTCAAGTTTTGTTGCTCCCCTGAAACTTATCTTGGATTCAAGGAAAAGTTCATGAAGGGACATTTATTTGCAGAACGTTTGGTGAACCTGTGATGAGTGGCAGAGCAAAGGCAACAAGTTACAGGGTGTTTCCCAGTGCCTGAAGTGGTTTCCACCTAAAACAGAAATTTCACTTTCAAGTGTCTGGGTTTGTTTTAACGTGAAATTCACAGCAAAAATACGAGGGGTGCAAAACCAAAGCTACAGGAAGCAAAGCCACAAATATGTGCTGCCTGAAAGCACAGCTCTTGTGGGCGGCTGGACTGTCACTAATAGACTCCTAGTCCTAGCCTGACTTCTGAAGAAGGTTCCTGGGGTCGCCTGGCCCAGAAGGAGCATAACAGTTGCAAAACACCCAACTATTTCTTAAGGGAAAGGGCTGCTTTCCCTCCTCCTAACCAATGCAGAAGTTAGTCTCCATAGCATATGTCTTTATACCAGAGGGCCTGCAGCATTTCCCATGCTTGCTTGGCAATGGGAAGTGGCTAAATAGCGCCATATATCTCACCAGAGACAGAAGACTGGTATATTGAAATCCTTTGCTAGGATTTGGGCTCACACCCAATGCTGACATTGCAACGTAGCACTAGGGAAAGTGGGTGAGAAGAAGGGAAGGACATGAGGCACCCTGTGAATGAAAGAGTATATCGAGGTTCCGTCTATGGGGTGTAGCGAGGTAGAAAAAGGCTAAGATCCCATAGTACCTTTCCATCAAAGGGTAAGGGAACAAGCCTGTCGGATCTGGACCAACGTTCCCGTCCGCAACAAAGCCTGTTCTCTAGCACGCTGAGCTAGCTGTTGTGTTTGCTTCCATGGCCATGCCGCCGCCAGCGTCTAACTCATTACTTCATGAAGTGCTTTGTGATACTCCAAGTAAAAGCCCGTGCTTTCAAACAGCCACTATTATCCCCCATTAAATGCCACTCTTGTTCAACGGAAAGTTATCCTAGAAAGCAGCCTGCCATAGCCAGGGAAGGACAATGCAGCGTGTTATGCTAAGATACTGCTCCAATAAATTGGGGGCTAAAATAGTCAGGATCCTTTAAATCTCCAGAGCGGTGTAGGGGAGGGGCACACCTGTGTGTATATAGCTAAATGCAGTTAAACAGATAGACTGCACCCTGGCTCCTTGTTATTATCCAAGGATGTTCTAGGTAATAAAGAACGGCACATTTGAGATGGTAGGGTGGAATGAGTGCTCAGTGACAGATATCCAAAGCAGAGGAAAGTCACTTGCTAGGGACAGAACAGCAAGGGAGAAAAATGGCAAGGCCTTGGCATCTAGACCTTGCAGCTGGAGGGAGCGGAGACATAGGATCGATCGGCGTCAGGCTCGGGCTGAGGAGTTTCCCACCATGACTCCCGAGATCACATCATGCTCTCACGTCATGGCACATAATGGGAGCATCCTTGGGGATCAGCAGATCAAGGGCAGCCCCGCTGGCAGCAGGAGAAAGATTACCAAGCAGGCTGGAGTGCCTGGTCGGAGTTGGAAGATGAATCATCAGTGACTCTTCCACATATGGGGGACGGGGCACGAGGAGGGAGATAGGATGAGTCCCTACATGGAAGGTCTTGAAGGATTTGATGGCGGGAGCTGGGGAGACACTAAGAAATGCTAGTGGATCCTGACACAAAGCACTTAAGCACATACTTAACTTTAATGACCCAAGTCATTTAGGATCTGATCTGAAGCCAAGGAAGATTGCCCCTGAATTAAATGGGCTCTGGATCAGGTCCTTACAAGTGGTGGCCTTCTAAAGTGACTGCTGCTTGTGGGTGCACAGCTTGAGAGGCCGTAAGCACTGACTAGGAGGAAAAGAACGCCACCTTTTAAAAGCCCAGCCCCACCTAGTCATTCTTTTAGAGGACTCTCACTGAGCTACCGGGCAGGCCCGCATCTCTGCATTTATGGACTCTGAGAAAGCTGTAGCCCAGGCAACATCCTAAGTAGAGTTTACTTGTCTGCACAGATCACAATCAGCTGTGAAACCTCTCTGGGATCCGACGCTTTGCAGAAAGGAGTCGTGTTGCAGAGCATGCTGGATGCAGACATCAAATGTCCTTTTCTTGCTAGTTACGATTATTATTGTTTCTATAATAATATGACTGGAGGGTCGCAATTTGTCTGCGAGACACAGACGCTAAAAATAATCCCTTCTTCCTTTCTGTGTCTCCCTCACCAGCAGAACTTTGACATGATTGAATTCTAAGGGAGAAAGGAAGGAGCGAGATAGAGAGAGAGAGGAAGGAGACAGCCTTAAACTAACGTGACCATGGAATTGAATTTCTCAAGACCCGCGCCATAACTACATTTGCTATCAATAGCATTTGTACAAGGAAACACTGCAGGCACTTTTGTTGAATACTTGATGCTTTTGTGTATTTATTTCTTTGTCTGCCTATTGGTTTCCTTCCCAGTAGCCAGTAAAACCAGAGAGGATGAGAGCTGCTCTTGCAATGCTAAAAGGATGGTCACATTCCTTTGGGTGCATCAGCTCACTGTGAGCTCTGCCCACCCAGGATAATTGAAATGGGAACCGTTTGTGACACACTGCACTCTGGAGAAATACCTTGATGAGGAATTAGATGACTGTAGGATGGTTAGGAATGAACTGTGATGGCTTTCACCTCTGGTTCGAACCCTCCGCAGGTCAATGGGGAAAGAGATAACTTCCCTTTGGATGGATGCCTGGTGGATTTTGTGGGTCCAAGTCTATTTTCTACCAGACTAGTGTCCAACAGCACAAAAACTACCATGGACTGACAAGTCCTGATTGTCCCCACTGCTGACAGGTTGATTAAAGCCGCCAAGGAATGAGTGGGCATGGAAAGGAAACTCCTCTCTGATGTCTGCAGGTGTTCCTGTAGTACACCTACAGGGTACCTGTAACAGGCCATCATGGAGGAAGGTTGAACTTCCTTCTGCCTGTGCTGTGGATAGATGAAGGGCTCTCATTCCGGCACTAAAATCCATTCAGGGGCCAGCTCCTCCCCTAGCATAAATCAGCATAGAGCTATAGAAGTCAACCAAGCAACATCATTTCAAATCAGTTCAGAATCAGGACCATTTTTAACCAAGAACCAGAGACTGGACAGATGAAAGCCCCTTCCGTTCTGAAAGGAAGCAGATGCTTTGCTATCTTGGGAGGTAGAAATACTTACTGGGGGTTCTGCTGACCCCCACAAGAGCAATGGACCATGTATCGCCAATGAGCCAACAGCAACAGGAAGCAGTGTAATACAAAGGGGAGCTCTTGCTTCTCTTGAAAGGAATCTGGTTATTTAATGCAGTAATCCCAGGAAAAGACTGGTCATTTGCCAACATCTAATGACAAGTTTGTTAGTTAATGGCCCAGAGCAAAGCCGAGGGTGATTAATAATCTAACAAACCGGTCAATACACCTGTGACAAAGACCAATTATAAACCGTAATCAACAGTCGCACCAATAGTTATTTTTACTGACCCTTTCTTTACTCTCTAGGCTTCAGGGCAGGCAAAAGACTGTTTTAAAGGAATCAGTCACTGCCTGGCAGTCGATAACCAATCAATGCCTGGCATTCACGCTGATAAATGCAGGTAGCAAAAACGAAGCCCACTAAGAAACATTTTACCCTAGAAAACAAATGAGCAGGAGAGATAATGGGACCTGCCCTGAGCCCAGCTGTTTAACACCTGGTTTGAAGAGATCAATTAATTAAAACACAAATATTCTGAAGAAACTGCAAAGCCAAGAAATACACATTTGAGCAGTAGCCCATTTTCACAGACATCAGTTTAAAAGCAACTTGCAAGAACATACAGCACATGGATCCAGCAAGGAAGGAAGAAAAAGAGGAGTGGATAAGAGAGAGAGAATGAGGTGGACAGTCTGAAGGGAGCATGAATGGTGCAACTGACTCCATCTTACAGAACTGCAGCCCATGAGGTCATAATTGACAGCCCCCACCCTGACCAATCATGCGGTTTCCAGTATGACATCATCACTGAATTCACCAACCCATATTGGAGGTGGCAAAAAGCAGCCCAGGAAATTCCAGGTGCCAGGAGAAAGAACGTCCCTTCATTCCTCCTTGCAGGTTCAATTGGTTAGGTGCAATCTGCTTAATGACTCCTCCCCAGCACTTCTCCATTTGAGAGAAGAATACCACTATGGTGAATGCCAGCCCCTTCCCTCCGGCCTTCATGCATGCTGGAAGAAGGGGATGGCCAGTGTCGCATGACAGAAGTAGGGCTGGGAAGGGAGGCAGATATGAACAGGTGGATGGAGGACGGGGTATCTGATGAGTGCATGAGACTGAGTAGGACAGAGCAGGCTGTACTCATGGGGGAACACTGCAGGCAACACTCATGTGTGCCATGAAAATCATAGAATTATAGAAGATTAGGGCTGGAAGGGACCTCACGAGGTCATCTAGTCCAACCCTCTGCTCAAAGCAGGACCAATCCCAACTAAATCATCCCAGACAGAGCTTTGTCAATCCGGGGTTTAAAACCCCCGAAGGATAGAGATTCCACCACCTCCCTAGGTAACTCATTCCAGTTACACAGGTTCAGCTGTACAAATAGATGGATGCACCTTCATTCTGCCATATTCTATTTGTAACCCACACTGGGAGAGTGGGCAGGGGGTGTCTCTGTCCCTTTGGGCCTCTGGCATCAAAAGATTCAAACCCGGCTACTGGTCCAAGCAGGGACAGTTCCATATTGATACAAGGCTGCTTCCGCTTTTGGACCCAGTGGTGAGAAAGGGGATTTGAAATACTTAGGGATGCAGGCCATCCGAGCTCAACTCAAAAGAACCAAGCTGTGAGTCTCAGAGGGTCTTGAGCATATGTCATTTGCAGGTTCTCAGCCCCCCTCAAGAGCTCACAGATTCCTTCAAATCTCCATTATATTTCATGGTCCCACTGGTCTTCATATTTTGTGGTTTTGACCAAAAGCACGCATAGAAGGGTCCAAAATAACCCAAATAACATGGTGGGCTGCAGGACTTTGGTCTCGTACTTCCAACAGGAAGTACCAATAATCTCAGGAGAAAACCGAATCTTCTCAGATTTCCACCTGGAGGATCAGCTGTAAGCATCATGGAGAGTTTGGTGATGAATCAGAGAAGCACTCGAATTTTTTGGGTGCTCGTTCAGATCAAACCTCTAAGTAACTGAGGTTCACCCCTCACTGAGGAGAATGCATCTGAAAGGCCTTTCTGGAGATGTTGGAGTAGAAAGGGAGGGGAGTCTCGTGGTTGTGAACACAGGACTATGGGGTCAGAATTAATGGGTTGTACTCTATGCCTGGTTCTATCACCAACCTGCCATTGTGGGACAAGTCACTTAGGGCCAGATTTTTAAAGGTATTGAGGTACCTAACTCCCATTGGAAGCTGGCCCTTAGGCTTTGTGTGCATTGGAATGTCCCATCAGTGCCACATACACTGGATTAACTCCATCCATTCATCTAACTGATTGCTAGCACTGTTATAAGTGCACTGGTGTAAACTGTCATACATTCCTGCCCTGCGTCCTCATTGATACTGTGCTTCATCAATTTGGGCACATTGCTGTATTGGTAGGTATCCCAGAATCTCTTGCATGGCTCCAGTTGCACTGCAATCTGGGCAGTTTTCACTTCAGATTGTGGGGTGCTTCCAGCAGGAGAGGAGAATTGTGGGTGGAGGGCCGAACCTCTCTGGGCCTCTGTTTTCCCATCAGTAGAATGGGGCTGGTAACATTTTCCTACTTCATGAATGTAACACAAAGCTTGATTCATTAACATTTATAAAATGCTTGGAAATCCTAGCAGAGACGGGACTATGTGAGAGTGAAGGAGAGTTATTACTAGTCTGTTTAACTTTCCTTGCCATGGGTACTATTTAACTGCTCACTCAGACTTAATCTCTCAGCCTAGCTCAATGTTTATTTGCCTGAAACAAATCATGGGAACAGAAAGTCCTAGTCACATTCCATGTGCAATTTACAAGGTGAAGCATAAATCCCATTTACCAGCTGATTAAAGCAAGTTGGAGATTCTTTTTGTTTGCTTCCTCTAGGAAAAGACGGAACCATCTTGCTAAGAGTGTCCCTATTTGTCTCTGTCCTTTGTTCTCTACTAATCAATTTGACTTCATTTTCGTGCTCGTCTTATGGTGATTCACAAATCCTTTTTAATATAGCACACTTACAATCGTTGCCAAGCTTTTCACTTCCCCCACTTAATCTTTATTAATTAACTGGTTAATAACCTCCAATTACTCTGTAAATAAGTGAATGGCTAAGTCACTTCTGTTTTCTGCTATGCTTTCCTTCTGCTATGCAAGGAGGCACCACGATCACCAGACAACAATGCCCAATCTTTTTAAGGGATACTTTGAAATGAAGGACTTTCAGACTGGAAGAAAATTTCAAACCTATTAGGTCCAGTGCAGCCCTACTGTAACTGCATTGATGCCAGTTACAGCTTAGTCCTCTATTCTTAGGCCAAGTCATGTTCACATTGGAACTTCCCCCACACACCCACACATCCCAAACACCCACAGTTCAGGGATGTTTGGATTAGGCCTGTTACAGGGATAAACATGAGCTGCAACACTCAGATCTGGATCCAAACTTCCCCAAATTTCAGGATTGGATCTGGCTTTCCATTTTGGCTCCATTTGAACACAAATGGACAAAGTCAGTCTCAGCTCTATATAAACACAGAATAGTCCAGTGAACTAGGAATCTGGAGACCAAGTATCCATTCTTGGCTCGGCTCCTGACCTACTGCAAGCCCTTACAAAAGTCAATTAACCTTTGTCCCTCGGTTTCCCCATCTCTAAAATAGGAATTAGGAATTATTAGGAATACTTACTCCCTTAAGCAAAGTGTTTTAAAGTCAATGTATGAAAGGCTTTATATAAGAGCTAGATGTTGTTATCCTTAGTAAAGCCACCTACCATCACACAGATGTCAGGGTTAATAAACCAGATTCAGCACTACCTTTCACTATTTTTCTTCATATTCCCTCTTACCAACAATGCTACTTTCTTCTTCTTCTGCATCCTCCAACCTGTTTACCCAAGGGTCCCAAATGCTAATTATTTTAGGTTCACCCCACTTCCATTCCTCCCCAGGAGACAGGGATCATTTCAACCCATTTTACAGATGAGCAGACTGAGGCACAGAGAGGCTCATAGAATCATAGAAATGCAGGGCTAAAAGGGATCTTGAGAGGTCATCAAGTCCATCCCCCTGCACTGAGGTAGGACCAAGTAAACCTAGACTGTCACTGACAAGCGGGTGTCCAATCTGTTCTTAACAACCGTTAGTGATGGGGTTTCCACAACCTCCTTTGGAAGCCTATTCTAGAGCTTAACTACTCTTATGTTAGGAAGAACATTCTAACATCTAACCTAAATCTTCCTTACTGCAGATCCCATCACTTCTTGTCCTACCCTTCGTGGACATGGAGAACCATTGATTGTCGTCCTGTTTATAACAGCCCTTAACATGCTTGAAGACTGTTATCAGCCCCCCCATCCCTGTCTTCTTTTCTCAAGACTAAGCATGCCCAGCTTTTTTAACCTTTCCTCATCGATCTGGTTTCCAAATCTTTGATCATTTTTGTTGTTCTCCTCTGGATGCTCCTTGTCCACATCTTTCCCCAAGTGTATTGGCCACAGCTGCACCCAGTACTTCAGCTGAAGCTTCACCAGTGCCAAGTTACCTCCCATGTCTTTCATACAAGACTCCTTTTAAGACACCCCCGAGTGATATTAGACTTTTTTGCAATTGCATCACATTGTTGACTCAGATTCAATAATGGATAAGTGAGTATACTTGAGGATTAGGCAGCCTGAGAAGCTGGGCGTGATTCTCACCCTGGAGGCTACAATTTAGCTCCCACTGGACAGTACATTGCATGTCGGTGAGGTTGTGATTGTGTCCCCAATGGGCTCACCGGCAAAGTCCCCAGTGGTTCCAATAATGCAGGATCATTCCCGTTCTGCCAGCCCTACTCCCACTGAGATCAATGGCATCGCTCCCGTTCACTTTCACAGAGAGCAGGATAAACATTTTTCCTCTGGAAAAGGAGCCTCTTTCTCTCCCTGCTCTATGGAGTGGCTGACTGAATTTTTCACCACTGCACTGATGGAAGAAATGACTCTGTCTAATAAATGCAGATGGAAAAAATATGAGGTCATTTGGTCACACATGAAGAACTTACCTACTATTGTAGTTTAATGCAGATTTCTCCTGGCCCGGTACTTGATTAGAATATTACTTATTCACTTAACAGTCTATTTAATCATATCAATGGATCTTGCCCTGAATGACCTCTCTGGGTAGCAGCTGATTCCTTTGTTCTTTTGCTCTGCTTTTAACTTTGAGATGATTTCCATGCCGGTTCCCTTTATAATGAGCCATTAATTATGTTACTTTATCATCCAAAGGCGTTATGCGGTCACTGGTGTATTTCTATCTACCCAGATATTCCTATAGTACCCCCAGTATATGAGCTCCTCACTAACATCAATCATTCAAGTCCTAGATTTTAAGGCCTGAAGGGACTGTTATGATCATCTAGTCTGACCTCATGCATGGAATTTTAATTTGTGATTTCATCCATTGAGCCCGATAACTTTTGGCTGAGCAGGAAAGTGGCATCTAGAAAGATCTTGACTGAAAATCTTCCAAGCAATGGAAGATCCACCACACCCCTCGGCAAGTTGTTCCAATGGACAATTTCCATTAATGTTCAAAATGTGCACCTTATTTCCAGTCTGAATTTGTCTAGCTTCAACTTCCAGCCATTGGATACAGATACGCCTTTGTCTGGATTAAAGAATTAAGTCTCATCACACCCCTGAGAGGCAGCAATGTTACCCCATTTGACAGATAAGGAAATAAGGCAGAGAGAGATCAAGTGGTTTATCGTAGGATCGTAGAAATGTCGGGTTGAAAGGGACCTTGAGAAGTCATCAAGGCCAGCCTCCAGCACTGAGGCAGGATCAAGTAAACTTAGACCAACTCTGAAAGGTGTTTGTCCAGCCTGTTCTTAAACAACTCCAATGACGGAGATTCCACAACTTTCTTTGGAAGCCAGTTCCAGAGCTGAACTACCCTTAGAGTTCAAAGGATTTTCCTAATATCTAACCTAAATCTCCCTTGCTGCAAATTAAGGCCATTACTTCTTGTCCTACCTTCATTGGACATGGAGACCAATTCATCACCATCCTCTTTATAACAGCCCTTAACATATTTAAAGACTTATCAGGTCCCTCCTCAGTCTTCTTTTCTCAAGACTAAACAGGCCCCGTTTTTTTTAATCTTTCCTCAGAGGTCAGGTTTTCTAAATCTTTTGTCATTTTTGTTGCTTTCTTCTGGACTGTCTCCAGTTTGTCCATATCTTTCTTTGAATGCACCACCCAGAGTTGGACAAGAGTTGTGGGAGAGTCACAGACAGAACCATTGAGTCTAGCGTCTCCCTCTCATGCTTTCACCACATGATTATCCTGTCTACCTGCTCCCCTTTATTGTCATGTCTTTACAATGTTGCACACATGGAAACTAAGTTTAAAAATACAGTTATAAAATGAAGGGTACATTATTAAAAAAGAAGTATTTGATTGACTGATGAAGATTTACCATATACGGACACCCCGTGGAGGCACTGTACCTACCATTGGTAGGTCCCACAAAGACTAAAAGTGATTTACCGAAATGGACCCATAAAAATTAATTGTACAGGGAGCTTTGCATATGCAACATTCATTCCACTTTAGTTTCATTGGTCGCCATTTCCAGTTAAGTCAGCTGACAACACTTGCCCCATATGGCAGCACAGTTGGGCTCAAAGCATTTTACAAAGGAGATTATGCCTCATTGTGGCCATTTTGAAGATGGGAAACTGAGGCATGGAGCAGTTCAATGTCTGATTTCCAAAGGTGCTGGACATCCGCAGCTCCCATTGAATGGAACTGGAACTTCAAGTGCAGAAAAACTCTGAAAATAAGGGCCTATGACCCAGATCCTCAAAGGTGTTTAGAACCTAACTCCCATGATTTCAATGGGAGTTAGGTGCCTACATTCTTTCGAGAATCTAAGCCCAAGTAACTTGGCTAAGGTTACACAGTGAAAGAGGCAGGGACCGAATCTAGGTCTCTGGAGTCCCAGCCTTTTGTGCTCTAGTACAGTGAGCACTATGAGATACTATAAGATATGCTTGGGATGAAGCTTAAATTGGATCAAAAGCTAAGCAGATATAGGACAAAAGGTGCAATATTTGGAACTCTGTCTAGAGTCTGAATGACCAAAGTCAGCAGGATTAGTACTTGGAGTGAGTTCAGCCCGTAACAGAGAGAAGGATCCCCTGCAAAATCTGGATCCAGATCAAAGATCATAGTCTGATAATTTTGGCGTTTATTTGTCTCCAGATTGCAGTTCAAGACCATCTCTAAAATCAAAGCTATTCCCCTAAATAAAGGGCAGTCGAGACACATATGATAATAACAGAAACTGGGACAAAAATGTGATGAAAGGAATTTCAGGAAAGCAATGGAGCATTTGAAGTTCAGCTATCCTGACGTCTTATGGGCTAAGATTTCCACCATCAAGATTTTGTCCAACCTTATAGTCTGATCCATAGCAACTGGCAGGGAATTTGGAAGGAGCTGCACAGGTTGCAGGAGGGAAGAATCTGGAGAAGGAAGTCACTCTGCAAAGCATATGGCTAGGAATGCTTAGCTGAAGCGGCTCTGTAAATTGCCCCTTAAAATAAAAAGCCTGCTTAGTTTAATGAGATAAAACCCTCTCTTGTTATTAGCCAGCATGCAGGACATGAAGTAGGATCCACCACGACATTCATGTTGAAGCACGATGCCAACATACATGTTGGGATGGGCGGATGTTGAACACACAGACCCCCTAACATTTTGGAAGGCTAACCACAGCATCAAGACATGCATGTTGGACAGAATGGCAGAGCTTCTCTAGTACTGCTTCTTGGGGTTCCATATACACAGGGCATTTGAACAGTGCAGAATGCAAGGCCGTCTTCTTTGGGCACGTTAGACAGAGTGGAAACGCAACCATCATGTGGGCTTCTGCCAAAGCAGAGAGAGAGAGAGAGAGATGGATGGATGGAGAATGTATAGCTTCAGCTGGAACTTCATTAATCAGTGTTCGCTCCACAGTTGGAGAGAATTCAGAGCTGATCAACAAAAAAATTATTAAGGAGCTGGAGGGATTGATTTATGAGGAGAGATTATATAACGCTTGGCCAAATGACAACTAAGAGTGGATGTGACAACTGTCTACAAGGTGTATGGATGCCAGGTGGGCAAAGGGAGCCTTTGAGATGGTCCATGGAAGACGATGATGTAACCAGGGGCTCATGTAAGGTTTGTGATGAACATTAAGACATATTTTCTAAATGTAAAGTCGTCTAGGCTGTGGAACAATCCCGCAAGGGAAGGGTAACGTCTGATCATTCTGCTCACTGAAGAGGTGGAAACTCCCTCACTCTAGATACACAGTCGGGAACAATCCACTCTTGACTGGGAAGGGGTGGTGTTGGACCACATGTCCTGCTGGGGTCCTTTCCATCTCTAATTCCTACAGGCCACTCCCTGGGGGAAATGAAATGTTGCTCTAAGACACTTGAGAGTATTTACAAAGGAACAGAACAAATAATATCTGCAACACAATGGTTTTTTCTGAAAATCCTGCAGCTTTGGGGCTATATTGGGTGCCAGCCAGCAGTTCTACAGTATCCAATCTGAAGCCTGAACAGTGATTAAAGTGTGAGTTTATATAAGAAGGCAGTGGAGAGGGGAGATTATCAGGCAATGCCATAATATGAAACACAAAAAAAATCCATGAGACACAATTTGTTCTCTAAATACATAAGCGGCAAACGATGCAGCAAGCTCTGATAGATCACAGCACATCAAATACCATGTGAAAGAAAGTGAAGGGTGTTGAGGGGAAAAGAGAAGACCATACATTTCCAGTCTAAAAAAACCCCCACAACTATAGAACAGATAAAGTCCTTTTAAAGGTTTTATTACTTCAACTTCCTGGTAATTTATTGCTGTCTTTTTCCTCTTCCATAAAAATGCAGGCCAGCGTATATTGCGTAAAGTGTCTATTATATAGTGTCAAATATAACTTCCCAAGTGAGATACAATCTGAATTGCAGCAGAGCAATGAGTCAAATGGGGAAATATTTTTCGCCTGTGGCCGCTGTTGCCAAAAACAGTCACACAAAAGTGCATCGCCTGGAAGCAATGAGCTCAGACAGTTCGGTGGGTGGGGAGCAGGCAGAGAAGGGTGGTCTCCTTTGTGCCAATGGCCCACTGGTTAGCACCGTAGCTTCCTTTATTAGCATCCTATTTAGCTCTTCTCCAGCATCGGTATGCAGTAGTGCAATCTAGGGGCAGGGACATGGGGCCGAGAGGCAGAAATGGCCACATTCTCCTCCTGGCTCTCATTCCCTTA
Organism: Mesoclemmys tuberculata; assembly: GCA_007922155.1. Classification (NCBI taxonomy): domain Eukaryota; kingdom Metazoa; phylum Chordata; order Testudines; family Chelidae; genus Mesoclemmys; species Mesoclemmys tuberculata. Next base: position 13,579,438 of record ML675632.1, on the reverse strand, counting down.
GTGGGACTTGGATGGGCAAAAGGGCTTGTTATAATTCCTGCTCTGGCAGCATAAAGAGGCCTCGAGGAGGATGGAAACAGCACCCTGAGATTAATTCCTGTGCTCAGAGCTTTCCCAGCCAGCAGGGAGCTGGCGGGAGAGCTCTCCACCACCGCTCGGCTCTGAGATTCCAGCAGAAGAGGCAGGCTAGGGGCGGACTGTATCGTGGGAAGTCTCTGCTGCCCCACAGGCCATAAGGGGTCTCTGGAAATCAGAGCATACATGGCTGCTCTAACTTACAACAGGGTTCAGATACAGCCTCCATGGCCCCAGAATACAGGCCAGGGGGTTAAAGCCACTGTAACCATGGGAGGGCATGTGACTACTGCCTTTGGGGATACCAGGTGGCAGGACACGGGCACTCAGACCATGGCCCCACCCTCTTTTCTGCCTCCTCCCGAGACCCCGCCCACACTCAATCCCCACATCCCCTCTCTCCCCCTCCCCGAGATCCCCTCCTCACACACCCTCTGCTCTTGGGGGCAGCATCCTGCATGGGGCATGGGGCGGGGACCACACAGCTGGGGCACAGGGCCAGGGACACACAGCTGAGGTATGGGGCAACACAGCTGGGGCACAGGGCCAGCACAACCAAGGCAGCAGCAGCTAGGCAGAGGGGAGACGTCCCGGGTGGGGCTTCTGTGCACAGCGCGCTCCCACAGCAATGCTGACCAGGGAGTGGGGAAGAGGGGCATGTCCAGGCAGCCCCAAGCTCTGCACCAGGCCCCAAGCCTGGGGCCAGCCCTGGGCGTCCCACCCCAAAGAATCTGGGGCTCTCCAGCCCATGCAACCCCAGAAAGGGGCCTGTTCCTTGCAGGGTCACAGCAGCCAGTCCTGCGTCCCCCAGCTGGGTGGGGACAGCTACGGTCCTTCAGTGGGGGTGGAGCGTGGACAGGGCAGAGAGGCAGAGCAGGAGTTTCTGGGAGGTAGCCACTAAAGCCTCTTATATCCACCACCCATGACCATAACCCACTCCTTCCCTCTTGGCCCTCAGCACAGCGGAAGAGTAGCCAAAAATCAGTCACTCTGGAGTTAGACAGCAGCTGAGATTCCAGACCTGGCATGGTCAGAGCCCTTAGGGAAGGCACTGAATGCCGTGCATCGGTGTTTTTCCCCTCTGGGAAACAGGGATCGTCACAGCACTGGTTAATAAATACCTGGCAATGCTGGGAGACACCCACATGAGAGATACCATTGAAATGCAAAGAAGAATTATTATTTTCCAGACTCCAATGTATGGAACCATGTCTAACCCCGACTGTACAGAGCACTGGGGCACATTCAGTAGGGACAAGTCCCGTAACAGGCTGCTGTGGAATGGACAAAGTGATCAAACAGGTTGTTCCCATCTCCGACCTCCATGATCCCACGTCACTCAAGCCCCAGGCGGGGGCTGATTAGCTCCTGTCTATCTAGCAAGGTACTTACACGTAACACCTGCTGTGTCTGGGAACCTTGCACTCATTGCTCACAACACCCTTGTATGGTGTGTGAGGGGTATGGCAGTTTCCTGCAATACCCTTGGAAGACATTAGTGTATTAAGTCTATGTATTATTGTGGGCTGGAATTGCACATCACCTCTCTAGGGGAGAGATGTAACCGACGTGAGACCTGGGAATTCAAGAGACTATACTCAAAACATGCCAGACAAAAAGAGGGACTTTAGGAACATAAGAGTGCAGTGGATTTCCTGGGCAATCCTTAGGAGAGGTTAATGCAAATTCCACTTGTCTGGTTATGCAAAAACCATGACATTTTAAGCCACGCTCTGAGGATAGGACATTGTCTGCTCCCTGTCACAGAAGGCCAAGATCAAAGAAGATAAAGAAACAGCAGAGCTGCCCTGTCGGGGTTCTGAAACTAAGACAGATGGACTTGTAATCATGGGGGAAACCCAGTTGTGGATTTTGAAGAACTGAGACCGATCAGCACTCTAGGTTGGCATTGGGAATGACCTCGGGTAGGCTTTACAGCATGCTTGTGGGTTCTTTTGTTGCTTCAGTGTGTTTTCTCTGTAATGCTTCTACCTTCAGAATACATGTGCTTGCTTAGACAGAGCTGCGTGGCAACCTGTAACTGCTGGCAACATGTTGCTCATAGCCCTCAAAGAGAAATCACAGTGAAGGGCTGGCCGCTGGCAGCCTGGCTTGCTGGGGATATCACAAAGTAAGACAGGGAGCTGTGCAGCCTTAACATCCCTAACTGGGAGGGAGAGACACACAGGTCTCCACTCAAGGCTGTGGGCGGGAGTTGGGAATGGATCGCAGAGGGGGGGAATACAGATCCAGTTGCCCTGAAACTGTGACGGGGCAGAGAAGTACCATTATTGCCAGCCATGGATGAGAATCTGAGGCTGAGAGGGTCTAGGACAGAACAAGGAGCTGAACCCAGCTCTTTTGGCTCATCAGCTAGTCTCCTAACCCCAAGAGCAACCTGTCCCCGGCCTGTCTGCGGCTGCAAGCTGAAGGAATAAAATCTCTCGCAAGCACTGCCCATAAGTGGCTGGGAGCAAACGAACAAAAACTCCTGCCGCCATAAGATCACCCCAGTCGCTGGCTGCGTTTGAACTGAAAACACACACAGCTTTCATCTGCAGGAGACAAAATCAATTACTTTAAAAAAATTAAATAAATTATCTGGGTCTAAAGGAAAACAGCTGTGGGCGCCAATGGAAAAACATTTCCTATTAAGCACGACTTCAAACCCCTGCGGCCACCCTTTACAAGAGCTGTTCGAGCCTTCAAAGAGGGATTTCACCTGCCTGGGGTAGCAAAGGATCATTACCCCTTCTGCTTAACTGTTGCTCCACTTAATACATGGTTCACGGACTAGCAGGCAGCTCCATTACAGTTACTTTATAGAACAGAATTCATATAAGGCTGCTTTCATTCACAGTGCTGGCTAAAACAGTGGGTAAGATATTGACGGTGCAGTGTTAGGAAGCAGCAATCATCGGCTCTGCGAGTTGCTTGCACTTATGTCCAGACATTAAATTTTGGTTTCTAAGTGACAGAATATAGGCCAGGACACTGGGGTCAGCCCTTTGTTATACAAGGAATAATAGCACAGACAGCACTTTGCAACTTCAAAGAACTAGGCAGACATTAACTATATTTACTGTGGCAGTCTACAGTCTTGGTAGCGACATACAAGCTAATGATCTATTCTAGCTTGGAAAATCCATTCATTATGAGATTTATAATTTGCAGAATGTTTTCTCTTTTACCTGTTGAAATGGTAACATTTCATTACCGAACAAGGGATTTCACTTGATTCTTTTTCCCTAAATTCCTTTCCAGATACCTGCTAAATTCCTTGTCCCTTTGAAGAGGGAAACACAGCAATGATGAGAACTGAGAAAGGCAACCCACAAAGCCAACTTTTGGATCTCAGACTAAATCTGTGGGGGATCTTGAGCAACACACTGACATTTGTGTGGAGACAGGGAACATCTACAGCACCTGATTAGCGCTTAAATAGTAAGACAGACAGACGGTCTCCACCCATCTCAGTATAAATGGATTAGCCCGGATTTTCACAAGTCTGTCTCATGTCCTTCGTTTTCAGTTCTCTCTGAAAAATTGTTGGGTTTTACAGAAGATATCCATCGGTTATTTAATGATTTTCACCCAAATTTCGGACCACTCAAGTAAATAAAAATACTGATCACATTAAGAAAATCCAACACATTATATTAGATAGATGTGTTTATGTTAATAATAAATTAGTCTAAGTGTAAACATAATGCTGTCTGTTAAAGAAAGACCAGATAGTGGAAGATACATACATACCCATACAACATGCGAATGTGTGAATACCCTTATTGTAAAGTTCATGAAATAAAGTACCAGCACGAAACTGCTTTTACTATCAATGCTATTACATCCGTCTCTTTGTTGCTTTCTTCCTATCCTCCCATCCCCCAATATTAACCCTGATATTTACCCAAAAAACTGAAGTTAATTTTGGACACCAATTTTCAGCTATTTTTTAAATTTTTATAATGAACACAGATAAATTCCCAGGAAATCTTCAACCAAATAAGAACTGAAAAAGAAGGGTCTTGCCTGTCCTGAAGATTTAGCTCACGCCACAATTTCAGGATACAGTTCTTAACTGTCAAAGTGCTAACCCTCACCTCCCACTTCATTATGCTGGAAGTTGAGGGCTCTCAGAAGCATTTCACAGGCTCTGATCCCCTTTGCTGGGATGCTGCAACCCAACTGTCACGTTATGGTCAACATAGAATAGCGCCTCTTCAAGAGATGATGCAGCATCCCTGCGTAGAAGAGGCACGACTTCGTCGTATGTTGATTTAGCACAATGGCATAGAGATGCAAGCATTGCTGGGCGCTGCGGGAACACCTGGTTTGTTCTGCTGGATGAATGCAAGAAAGCAGCAAAGCAATGATGCTAACAGGTATATTCCAAAGATGTATCTTACTGTTGTTCTAAAGCCCTGTCGGCTCTATAACCTAGTTTTAACCTGTTAGTGACAAGGTCGTCTCTAAACATGTTTTGTTCACGTGCAACATAGCTGACATATGTGGCTAGTAATGGTAGCAAGCTAACATAGCCAGCCAGTTGCCTAGGGTGGTACGTAATTTCCTTCCTGTAACCAATATATGTTTAGACATAAACTCCTACATGAGCTTTGGTAATTGGTTTGTCCAGTCCTTCCTTCCAACTGAGTGTGATTAGGCATCCCAGAGTGCATTGCCCGATGCGCTTCTGCTGTCACTCTGTTTGCAAGTCCTCCAGGCGCTCTATTTCCAGCTGAGGCACTATGGGATAGCGGCCCAGCCTTTCCCACAATGCACTGAGACCATTCAGAAGCACAAACCTGGTTGCACTGAGGGAAAAGCAGCTGACTAAAATACAGTTGTGCTCATAGCGCCCTGAAGGGAGCAAACACCATAGAAACGGAAACGTGGCCAGGAGAACTTGCAGACACATTGTCCCGGAGAACCCTCAACGAGCTCCGGGGTGCTCTCCATCTGCTCCCCACCAGCCATTCTCATTGTGAGAGAGGCCACAGGTCCGTGCGTGCCTGGCGCCGCTCCAGATGCAAGCAATTTGAGGTCTGAACTTTGAGCAGGACCTGGATGGAGCTGACTAAACTCAGGCCTTGCTAATGCAATATAAATGTCAGGCTTGTCTGCTTTCAAACAGGTAGAAAAAACAAGGGCAAAGGCTGCCGGGCCCTTTACGTTGATCCCATTTGACTAATAATCAGATCCATGTTCTACCAGACCTGACACTGACAGTATAATTTAGCATGTGCCCTCAACATCGCTGGCCTTAAACAGGTCGTCCCACTGAGGGCACAGCACCGAATAAAAGCCACGGGCTCTAGGGCCTGGATAACTGCAAAGACTTACAAAATGGCATATGAGCTGCAGACTAGAGGGAGCTGCAGACTAGAGGGTTTACTGAGAAAGAGCTTGACTCTGCCTGGGAATATCATTCTCAGGAATTTAACCAGCTCGATTAAGCAGCTTCAAATCCCCCTTCAGTCAGCTCGAGTGCACCCAAATGAGCAGTCTCCCCTCTGTTTTAAAACCGGCCTGTTTTCCAGCCCACCTGGGCAGCACCTCTGTCATGTTCTTCAAAGATTACCATGGAGATGCTACGTTAAAGCATATTGTCAGAATAATGGCACAGCTATTTTTTTACTTTGCAAACCACCTCCCAGCTTTGCTCTGTCTCAATGGTCATATGTACTGGGGTAAAGTCAGGCCGGATGGCTTTAAAATGGCGTGCTGGGGCCGGTATGAGGGCCCGAAAGGGTTAAAAACCCTCTGCCCTGCAGGGAGAGGGGAGATCACAGCAGGACAATTAAAGACACCTGGGCCCAATGAAGGGCGGGGCCAGGGGTATTTAAACCCTGCTTCCCCCTAGAGGAAGTGGAGGGAACACAGGCAGGAAAAGCTGCCAGAAGGTCAGGGGCAGCAGCAGGAGAAGGGTCTCTCCCGGTCAGGAGACAGAGCTCTGCTACAGTTAGGGGAGATGAGGTAGCTGGGGGTGCCCTGACCGCATGAGGCGGAGGTAAAGCACGAGATCTACGAGAGGGAAGCTGGCAATTTGCTACAATACTCAGTTTGCAAGTTAAAATAGGGTCTCTCTTTGCGCTAACACAGCAAACTCCACCTGGGATCTGAAAACCAAGCTGGGTTTTTTCTGCTTCCTAGTTCATCACCATAGAATCATATCACAGACTATTAGGTTTGGAAGGGATCTCAGGAGGTCATCTAGTCCCACGCCCCGCTCATGAGGATCCCCAGTCATAAGGATCCTATCGTCAGAGAATTCAGCTGGCTCTCCCATAACGTATGGGTTCTTCCAGTGAGTCAGCAGGAAAGAACAGTTGTATTAGTCGGGTATTAGTGCAGATATGCCCGGAAGACACAGAGGGTGAATAAGAAAGTGTTGTTTCTTTTACAATAGTACACTGATGTCATTGAGCTTGCACATTGATTACATCAATTCAAACCTGTAGTGGAAACATTGCACTAGTGCAAAATGGGACTTGACCCAGTGTGAGGGTCCAGGATAAACGGCACTAGTGAAAATCCTGTCTATTATTAGTGCAGTGCTTTCACATTGGGGGGTTGAGTTACATCAATACAGGTCCTTCTCTTCCTCCCCCCCAGATAGGGCCTAAGATAAGCATTTCTCCAATTAAGATTGTAGAGGGGAATCTAACAGCTCCTGGAATGTGCATGATGAATTAACTACCTGAGGGGACAGACTGCCACAAATGACTTTTCAGACACGAGCCCTCCCTCACCCCTGCTTGAGTTACTCTGTGATCCCTGTAGACAGGACCCAGGAATCTGTTGTTATAAATCCAACAGAGAGAGCGATTATTAAAACTATAGACCCAGGGCCTGGCTTGGTTTGTTTGCTGATTCTACACCAATATCAACAGCCATTGTGGGGATACGTACCCTGACTTGTGGGACACCTGCTTGCTTTCTGTCTGTTCTCCCCACCCCAACTCCCCAGGTCTTTGCTCTGCTGATTTTACTCCTACCAGCCAACCTTTCCAAAACACTGACCTAGTGACACCATTCCCTTTCCCCAGCCCCCACCCCCAGTGGGCCTCCAATTAAATCCCAATTGCTTCCGTACAAAAGGAGCTCTGTCAGTTTCATTCATGGAGGAACAAGCAGCCTGAATAGGTTTGGGCACACTGGAAGCCGTGAAACAGTGTGGTCTTGTGTTAAGGTTGAATGGTGGCAGGGAGGAGGGAGTGGGGAGGCAGGGTGTTGATTTCAGTGAAAGTAATTATTGAGTCCTTCTGGGAAGTTGGACAGGGTAGGGGCTGCCAGGGAACGGAACGGCAGGGAGTTCCTTCTTGCATAAAACTCTGCAACAGACAAATAAGACATTTCTCACTCTAAGTGACTCCAGAGGGGAAAAAGAAAATACCAGGCTTAAACCAGCTCATAGTAACTTGTGCTGTTGAGATCTTCTATAAAGATCAGTGGTGAGGGAATCCTGTAATGTCTTTCCACTCCCTCCAGATCCCTGACCAGGACTTCAGAATAACCAAAGAGGCTTAGTGTGCAATACTCACACAGTACAGCCATGGGGCCGCATTCTCCACGGCTTTGCACCTTGTGGAGTTGTTCATTGAGTAAGGATTGGAGACCTTGTTCTTATAGGGTGCCCAGGAAATTCCTTGGGGGATCATGACAGCTGTCCCCGACTAGTTGTTTTAGTTTACCTGATAGGTAATCCTAATTTGGCAGTCCTCCAAGCAACACATCATGCCAGCAGAAGGAGCACCAGGATTCCAGACAATACAATCCTGGCCCCTGAAAATGACATCTATTCTGCAGGAAGCATGTCCCCTTACACGGGTTCTCCATGTCATTCAATGAAATTCACGCTACAGCGCAGGAACTGTTCAGCAGGAGAAGAAGAATTGAAAAGACCAGCACCAGCGAGGGTGACGTTACACAGGACAGCTCTGTTTAGGTAAAGCTGCTCCCATGTGCTCTCCTCCATTACTGTCGGCGCAGCAGGCACCAAGGTCCTCTCTCTTTGGCCAATCTGTGTTGCAGAGCCAAGAAACCGGGCTAAACTATTTTGCTGAATAATCTTGGACATTGGCCGGCTCCATTAAGACGCGGCTTTTTCTTGTATCAGTAATAACTGTGCAGATCAGAGTTTGGAGTCGTTGGTAAAAGGCACTGTCAGGCAATGATCTACCTATGTATAGGACTAAAGCCACCATCAGAATTAGAAAAGTTAGAGATTTACAAGATCTATAACAAGAGGTGATTTTATCCTGCCAGACCAGGTCAACACTGGATTGTTCCCAACAGTATATTTTCCAGTGGTTGTTCAGCCTAAATTTACGTGTAGAAAGCAACAGTGCTGAGATGAATGGTTAGTGACAGACAAATGATTCAACACATTTAGCATTGTTTCCACTCAGTGAGTAAAATTTCATGGAATTTATTCATTGTTTTCATTTATTCAGCTGATTTTTTTTTTCACCTCTGCATTAATCACACACAGTGCTCTGTGATTTATGCCATGCTAGTTAGTGGGTATTGGGCAGAGAAGTCAAAGGTTGCTGCTACAGTTCCTTAAAGCCCTTCTGGCACAAATACTCGTGTGCACCCATATAAAATTCAGTTCATGCTAATCCTTGCACAAGGTGGCTTGCAATTCATGGCAACGAAAGCCAGCAATTCATGCCATATGGAAAGCAAATGCAAAAAGTGTTTGAGCACCATCATTATTATTCATTTGCATTGCAGTAGCACTTAGAGATCCCAGGCAGGGATCAGGGCCCCATTGCGCTAAGTGCTGTACACACACAAATCACAAAGGTGGTCCCTGCCACCTTTTCGTTGAAAAACCTGAGTGAATATTGGCAGAAAATATGTATTATATACAGACAGGCCTTTGAAACTCACCTCTGCAGCACTGGAAATCCATCAGATCACGGGTTTCTGGCACCACATCTCTCTCTTGCAAGCCCTGGCTTTCCTTCTGATATTCACTTTAAAGTGTCAGACGGCATGAAGAACACTTGGCCCAGTGGTATGAAAAAAAGAATGGCTCACTTTTTTCCCCCTAACGGTATTTCATTACTCCCCCAACAAGTCAAATGTGAGGCATAAAGGCGACCTGCTGAGGTGGGAGGCCATGTCAGTCTGAATGAAGTAAATTGTGCCTGAGAAAGGTATAAGTAACTGTATCGTTATCAGCCGTTGGTAATAAAAAAAAATGCAGCTCTCTCACCGTTAGGGGATTCCAGCCGCTGACATTTTAATGAACCAGGTTCACTTCTCCCAGTGTCAGGTCTGGATTCCACATGAACTCTCTCCTTTCTCTAAAGCATGACTGACAGCTATCCTTCTTGCACGATTGGCAGGCTATGTGGAGAAGTGCCCCAGCGTATCATATTTGGGCTGGCCTCAGAACAAAGCAAGCAGGGGGTTCATTTCCTGCAGCGGATAAACCTCCCTCCAAGATAAAACCAGATGAAAGGAAACCATCTGCTGCCAGCCCATCCATGCTGTCAACAAAGAAAGGTCGCTGCAACCTGTGGGCGAGGACTGAGCTGTGCAAACAGAGGAATAAGTGGGGAGATGGGTTGCTTCTGAGAGAAAGGAAAGGAAGGCTGGGGGTGAGGGTAGGTTTGCAAGCACGCTACACAGGAGGCGCATGTCACCCTTGGGAAGAAGGCCGGCACAAGTCCCATTTAAGCAGCGCACAGAACTTGGTCTGGCTCTTTGCAGAAGAGTGGAAATTGAATTATACTCAGTGATTTTCACAGTGTTTAAGGCCAGAAGGGACCCCCGGGATCATCACAAGCCATTACACTTCACCAACACAGCCTGTACTGAGCCCAAAGACTTCCGTTAGACCAAAGCATCTCATTCCTCAGGAGATTAAATTGTACGCCACAGCCGGAGATCAGGGGAGAGCAAGGTGCCACCAATGCCTGAGGTCCCGGCCATGGCAGGAGATTGATTAGGTGAGATTTGCCCAGATGACCCCAGCAAGCAAACCAGCCCTTCTGCTGCAGAGAAAAACACCACCACCACAACGTCCCTGCCAATCTGACCCAGGGGAAAATTCCTTCCTGACCCCAAATCTGGGGATCAGTAGGACTCTGAGCATGTGAGAGAGACCCACCAGCCAGGCATCTGGAACGGATTCTCTGGACCACCTCAGAGCTCCTGTCCTCACTATCTGGTCTCCCATCTCCAGTTGTGGCCAATCTCCGATGCTTCAAAGGAAGGTGGGAGAAAACCACCACCACCAAAACACTTCCAGCCAATTGTACCACATGAAAAAAATTCCTTCCGCACCGGCTGTAGCCCTGAAATATGAGATTTGATTGTAGCCATTATCTTTCTGGACAGCTGCAAGTGTTGAGAGCATGTTCAGGGAAATTCAGGTCAGCCTGTTCTCCCCAGAACAAAAGGAGATGAGCAAGGGGAACCTAGAATCCAAGACCAGAAGAGGACACCCCGACCACCCAGCCTGACCCTCAACACCCACACGTGGCGATCCCCTCTCAGGGGGAGCTGAATAAACTGAGCTCGAGCTGCAGCGAGGAAAGCTTGTTTCCCAGCCCTTGATCACGTCTGTTGGTATGAGGCCCGCAAGCCCCAGAGGTTTAGCTCATAGATGACTCCAGTTTGCTTTTCCCCAGTGAGCCTCAGTAGCACTGGGTAGCTAGCCATGGCTGTATGCTAAACAGATACCATGGCGGGCACTCAGGCTGGAATCCAAGATTGACAGGACAGGCCGCTGCCACTACAGCCAGAGGAGAGCTCCCTTAGAGGCTGCCGTAGTCACTGGGGTTCCCACATCACAAACTCTCAGCCAGTGCAGTACCACTGGTTCAGTGGCTTGCCATGGGTCTCTTCCCTAGGTGTGATGATTTTTCTTGTAAATAGTGCGGGTTATTAACCCCTGGAACACTTTACCTAGGGACATGGTGAATTCTCCATCACGGGATGTCTTTAAATCAGGACTGGATATCTGTCTGAAAGCTATGCTAGAATTCAAACAGAAGTAATGGGCGTGGTGCAGGAATTGCTGTGAGAGGGTCATAATTGTGTTATGCAAGAGGCCAGACAAGATTAGCACAATGCTTCCTTCTGGCCTTAACAGCTATTAGCCTAATGTCAGCCACTCTTCGGTGGTGGTGGGCAGTTCTTCTATCCTTGGTTCATCCTAGCCACATGGCCGGCACTTTAGTTAGGAAAAGGTGTGATGTGATTTGATACCCCCTTGAGGAGGGAAATGCACGGCAACAATTTTCAAAACCTGGGGTCCGAAATCAGGCACCTAAAATCATGGAAGGACCAAAATGCTGAGCACCTACAAATTGAAGTCAGTGGGAGCTGCAGGTGTTCAGCGCCTCTGAATAACAGGCCTTCGATCTAGGTGAAGAAGCATGGATTTAGGCACTTCGCTATGGCAAGGCCGGCCCATGCACTTTAAATGACAAGGGGCAAAGTTGGCCAACTCCAGCTAGCTTTGTTTGCAAGAAGCAAAGCTGCCCGTACTACACCCCTTCTTCCAATCACAAAGTCCTTGGTAACTTTAATACAAACCTGTCCAGCTCTTTCTTAATGGTACGTTCACACCTGGGTATTACCTTGTCTCAACATGGTACATTTTTAGATTCCAAAGCTGCCTGTTAGAATTACATTGAATTGGGTATTTGGGAACCAAGAGACACTTTAAAAGTGAAGACAGCTGTATTTACAGTAGCAGCCAGAGAATCATCACCATCAAATGCATTTCTAAACTCAGTTTTTAGATGAAATGTTTTGTTCTCCCACCCACTTTCATGCAAATGTCACTGCCAAGGTATTTTTTTAAATTTTTTTCTTTTTAACTCACTGTTGTTTACAATGCCCCCTCCTCACCCTTCTAAAACATACAGTCAACACTGGTTTAATACTTTAGGGTCACCTTTCAGTGCTGAACACTACACCCTGACATGTTACGAGCACTGGCTTTGCACATACCCTTGTTATTGGAAATTGGGCTCACGCGCAGAGAGCTGCACAAGTTGGTTTGTTATCTTCATGTTTGCTCTCAGGGTGCTGAGCCGTCAGCATTTTTGGGTGTTAGAAAAATAAAAAGGGTGCTGGGCCCATTTTCTTTTGAGGCAGGGAATCATCAATCAGGACTTACTTAGGCCTGGTCTACACTTACCTGGCGATTCGGCGGCAGTCAACGGGAGTTACGCAAGCTACTCTGCATAGCTTGCGTAACTCCCTTCAACTGCTGTGCTTCCCTTCTCCGTGGCATCTTCACTGCACTGTGCCGACAGGAACCACGTTCCCATCCACACAGCACTACGCCATTTGAGGAGGTGGTTTTACAGCGTCGACTTCTGGATCGATTGAGTGGTCAGTGAAGATTCACTCAATCGATCCAGAAAGGCCGATCTGATGGTGGCCACTTTGCTGCCGTCACTATAGACATATCCTTAGACTTCCCAGATAGACCGAAGGAGGGGAAAACAGGAAATCAAATGGTCATGTTTTAGGCTTCTCAGCTTTTGATGATGTCCCTTTAATTTGCGAAGCACATGAGTGAACGTGAAGCTAGTGAAATGAAAGCTCGCAGCGCTCCAATCCCTGGTCTTCCAGCTAATCTTTTGGACCTACAGTTAGACGGGAAAATAGAACTGTGTGGAGTGAAGAGGTCTTTATTATGACCGCACTCTTTTCTTTGTGAAATAAGCAAGGAGGGGTGAAGTCAGGCCAACCAGCTAAGGTGCAAGACTGGGACTTAAAATACATGGATTCTGCTTCTATCTCCACCGCTGGCTTCCTGCATGACGTTGGGCTGGTCATTTCACCTTGCTGGACCTCCATTTATCCACCTGTCAAATCATGGTCATGTTTTTATGTACTGACAGGGTTAATGCATCCATGTTTGTGAAATGCTTTGAGATCCTGAGCCAGTGCCAGAGAAGTGTCAAATATTAATTATTTTTATTATTTCAGAATTTCAATGTCGCTAAATTTACACACACCAAGCTGGCTTGTCTGGTTTCTGTCATACATCAAAATGTGGTCCCCATCTAACAGGAGTCTGATGAAAAAAATAGGCAGTGGAGATGAAGTACGACTTGAGAAGGCAACAGCCCCTCACCTGAATGTTTTAATAGGCAGGCGCTCAGAACAGGAAGCTATTTCTGAAACTCAACAAGAAATACATAGACTTTGAGGATGCAAAAGACCACTGTGATCATCTAAACTGACCTCTGGCATAACACATGAGAATTTCACTTGGTGACCCCTGCATCTAACTCAATAACTGGTGGTTGCACTATAGCACAGCTTTTAGAAAGATGTTCAGTCTTCATTTAAAGACACCTCATGATGGGCAATCCACCATCTCGCTCAGGAAGCTGCTCCAATGGTTAATCCTGCTCACTGTGCAAAATGTGTTTGCCTGAGGTCCTGTCTGAATTTGTCTAGATGGGAAAAGGGGATTTCATTGGGCTGTTTAACAACAGCAGGCACTTACCTGCCACCTTTACAAGACCTTCTTCAAACACCTTACAAACATTAAAGAAGCCACCTCACAGCCCCACAAGACAGGCAAATATAATTAAACTAGCATTTCATAGGTGGGGAGAACAATGGGACAGAACAATTAACCTGTCACTTGCCCAAAGTTAAACAACGCATGTGTGGCATTACCTGGAGTAGAACCCACGTATGCACACTCCCCTGCTCTAATCACTAGCTAACATTACCTCATGAGTTCAATCCTCAATAGATGTGTCACACTCCATTCACAGACACTCTCACAGGGTCTGATCTTGCAAGATGCTGAGTACCCTCGTTATGGGGTGCCTAGATGTCCCAATATTAGGGGCTTTGCCTCATATAGGCCACTATACCCCACCCCCCCCAAAAAAAAAAGTGCCCCAATTTTTCACACTTGCCATCTGGTCACCCTACCTCAATAAGAATGGTGTTCTACATCTTGCAGGGCTGGAGCCTCAGGAATTCGTTTGTCCTGCTTTGTAACTAGTATAGTCACTTACACTTGACCCTTTGGGTCTGGTAGCATTTTACACTCAAGAGACAAGGCCACGGGGAATCAGGCCCTTCATATTCAAACAGCAGGAACAACGTAAGAAGGGTCTTTGGTTAAGCTTGAATTTTCTAAATTCAAGGACTGAGTTGGATGCCTAAATTCCATATGCACCTTGGACAATCCTGACCTTAATCGCTGAGAGAGTGACTGATGCTTCAGATATTCATCATTCTTATCTCCACCTTTTATCTTCCAATGTGATCATTTCCTCTTGAACGGGCAGGACTCCATAATCAAAGTAATGGCTCTGCTAATTCAGAATTCTCAGATCTCCACTCTGGGCAGCTACAAGCAAGATGATCATTTTCCGGCTGTATTGGTCTTGTTCTCAAACAACCTCTTCCCAGCCTGCCTCTCATTACACAAAAATAATGTACTGGACGCAGTTTTCTTGATGTGCTTCCTCTTCTTAGGAGACAGTAATTTCCATCCATCTGAAAAGCTAGTGCCTAGCCCAGATCATCTGTGATAGGTCTCGCAGCTTGCAACTCCTGTATGAGCACGTACTCCCCCCCATTCTCTGCTTTTAGACTGGATTGTAAACCAGACTTTAAACCTGGACATACAGCTGTGCTGTAAGTGCCTGGAGTTATACTGGGAGGAATTGAGCCTAGCGTATTGCATTTATCACACATACCCCTCTATTAAGAGAGGGTCAATAGCCATCAAGTGTCCTCTCCCTGCTCGCTCCCTATCACAGAGGAGAAACACACATTAGCAGTGCAATTAGGAATTGATCCAATGTGCACTGAAGTCAAAGGGAGTCTTTCCATTGCCGCCAATGGGCTTTGGGTCAGCTCTTTCATTTCTTTGCCTCTTCCATTCATCTATAATATAATACCCCATAAAAGCTTGTGTACTTCCTGGGCGCCATTGCACTAGTCTCTTGTGTGACTCCATATCACAGAGTGGTCTCAAGGCAAAATCATCTGTGAAGTCACAAATTCCACGCTCATGGTCAACAGAATTTGTAACAATGCAGGAAACATCTACTGAACCTTTGGTTTTTACTCCCCACTCCCAATTCCTACTTTTCTAAGTATGCTGACTCCTGCCTCAGAACAGGAGAAATGGACAAGATGACCTCTTGAAGTCCTGTCTAGCTTTACGTTTCTCTGATTTATTGGATTCTGGTCCATGACTAGATCAGAATGCCAAGACATTTAAAACAAGGCAGGACTAAAGCAGTGGAAAATATTTCGTTGGGCACAATCTGGCCAGAGAAGATGAATAGGATGATCTAATCTCTGATCAGCTACCATATAAAGGGTAAAGAGGGAACACCAATGCACCAAAGAAGAGGTATCCCTCTGAGAGAAGACCTGCTTATCAACAGGGAAAATCAAGTGCGATATTTTGTTTTAGGGAAACATTTGGCGTCTCCTGTAGAAATCAATGCCAGCATTTCAGAAGGAATGATAGCAGTAGCCTATAATTAGCAACAATAAGTCTTTACAATAACAAGTATATTATGTGTTGAATTATTCATGAGCGATAGTGTTATTTCTGGCTTCATCTCGCCTTTATTCCCCCAATAATGTTTTTTGGCCAGACGCTATGTTTTAACTACTGAGCGCACACACAAAAAAGTAGCAAGCAAGCCTGAAGGGAGGCGTTTTCAGCAAGCATTTTGAGTTTCTGGTTCAGGGGAAGGACAACTTTCCACAGCCTCCATCAATCATACGTCTCGCTGATGGATGGCAGTACAGGCACAGCTTAATTAAGAACGAGGAGAGATTACTCCTAGGACAAGAACTAGGGTCCTCAGCTTTCTGAACATGTTTTCTTATCAGACAGATGGAAGGCTTCATTCTTTCCCTGAAGGTTTCCCTGAGGAAACCTTCTAAGTGGCCAAGGAAGTGCCTAGGGAAGGTTCTGTGTCTTACTGTTATCTCCGCTCCCGGTATATTGATCCAATCATTGGGATTTATGCCTGTTTATCTAGAGAGGTGTATTGTTTAGTTAAGCTCCATCTAGCAAAGACGGTTTACTTTTTATGCATTAAAAATTAATCTGGATTGACAGCCCTGGAAAATGAAGTCCTCGGTTTAGTCACAGAACAAGTGGTTGTGCCAGCTGCCTCTACACATTGCTAGCCTGCTTCCCACAGACGTCTCCAGTCCCTGTCCTGAGGAGACCATGTCCACGGAGAACGGTTCAGTCTCTACCTCCCTCCCAGGACTGCCAAAAGAAAGACACCAATTACTGCCTACATGGCTTTGAGACACAGACATGTGTCCATGTGGAACTAAGCCCCCATCTTGCAAACATGTGAGCAGTGCCACTGAAAAAACCAATATAATTAGCTGTAGTAGTGAAGCATGTATGCAAGTGTTTGCAGGATTGGGGCCAAGAACAACACATTTCTCTAAATAAGCATCCAGAGATAAAAATGTTCCTCCACTACTGACCAGAGTTAGATTCATACCACCAACCCCCAGGGCAAAGACACTTGATTTTAGAGGTTTTCTATACACATATTCCACTAAACGCAACTCACTTTTTCTTAAATAGGGGATTAACCGCAAGGCTATACTAAGCTAAAACATCTTGTTTCCAAGAGCATGAGCAATTCTCTGCTTGGTACTAGGTCTGAAATTCACTTCTCATCCCATCCTCCTGGAAAAGGAATTACACATGGTACCTGACATGTCTATGAGCATGACCTCACATCCAACCTCCATTAAAAAAACCCGTCACTAACAGACTGTGGGCAAACGTACATATTTTTGTGCGCAACATTGTAACCAGGATATGGAGAGGGCTCTGCACGGAGAAAGTGATATGGGATATTTAATAACCAGACAGTAAATATTAAAGTAATGTCCCGAGTGGGTCATCAATGGAGATAGAACCCGAAACCCCTGGATCTAAAGTCATGCACCTCTTGCTCCTGAGCTAAAAAAATCCAGCTCCGTTCTTAAACTTAAAGCTCTCTATGATGAAATCACAAGAAGGAGAGAGCGCACCAAGTCATATTAATGCTGGGGTTACACGCAGGGCTTTGCTTGTGTCTCTCACTTGAAAGTTAGAACCTCAGCAACAGAGTGTCCCCTTTGTGATACCGTAACTTGACCGCCAAACTGGTGAGGGAAGAGCACCGCCAGAGAGGACCAAAATTAAGAATTTGTCTCTCCTAGAAAATTCCAATCTTTTCAACATTTGCTTTCCTCCCAGGACAGGACAAAAAGGTGAAATTCGAAAATTTTCTGCCAAATGGAGATTCACAAGACTGAATATTTAGTACCGCTCCAGTTACTAATCGTCTGTGCGAGCTGTGAATCGCTACTACGCTGTCTGCTCAGCTGCCTGTGTGCTTTTCACCCTCACTGTTGCGTATCTCCAACATGAGCAATCAAGGCAGAGGACACATTCAATTGCTACTGAATATAATTAAGTCTAATTGCCAAGTTAATTGTAGAGGAGGATGGGAGGAAGGATAAACAAACAGCAGGAGATGAAGAAAGGCTACCAGAGTCAAGAGCACCCTGTGCTTCTCAAGACATAGTAAGAATTCATTTTCCCTCATATTATCTGCGTTCTCTGTGCACCCATAGATATGCGAGTTATCATCTTTCTTCAGTTTGGTTGTTGATGTTGCAAGCCAGCTGCCAACCCACTCAGAGAGAGGAACCAACTCTGCCAGAAGTAGGAACAGCAGGATGGAAACACGGTCCATCCAAGCTGGCAGCATTCACCTGAACATATGGACAACCTGGGGAAGGAGGGAAGGGAAGAAACTACTGATTCAGGGATCTCTCTGATTGTGTCGGGAGCAGATCTCCGACTGGCATCCATTAGCTAGCTCCACTGACTTCGTTTGTGCTACGCTGCTGTACAGCAGCCGACAATCAACCTTTAGCTGCTTCTCTGGACCTCCTTGGATCAGAGATGAGGCTGTAAACCTTAAGAGAACAAGCTCTCCTATGAGATTTCAGGGCTTCCGCTTCCAGCCAGGATTCACAGATTCCAAGGCCATTGTGATCATCTGGTTGGACCTCCTGTATGACACAGGCCAGAGCACTGCCCCCAAATCATTCCTAGATCCGATCTTTTGGAAAGACATCCATCCCTTCTTGATTTTGAAATTGTCAGTGCGGGTGGGTCCCCCCCTCCCAATCCTCAGTAAATTGTTCTAGTGGTTAATCGCTCTCACTGTTAAAAATGTGCACCTTATTTCCAGTCTCAATATGTCTAGCTTCAACTTCCAGCCACTGGAACGTGTTATATCTTTCCCTGCTAGATTGATGAGCCCAATTTATTCCCCGTATCGATACTTATAGACTGTGATCAAGTCACCCCCTTGAACTTCTTTTTGCTACGCTAAATAGGTGGATCTCTTTGAGCCTATCACTATAAGTCTTACGCTCCTGTGTTTTTGGAGCAGGAAGATCTAAGTTCCATCCCTGATGGTCACATTCAGCTTTGACTGGCCATGCTTTGCAGCACAGTAACAACTGCAAAATCTTAGGTGACTGCAGATTTGTTACAGTACGGCTCTTCCCTCTCTCCCTCTTTGTAAATGGCTTCTGCTCACGGTCTGGAAAGTCCCAAAGACCTCCTACCTGCGGTCCATGATATTTGGTATCGGCCAAAATGGCCCACAAGAGCATTATATAAGAACAGGAAGAATCAAGCCACGCAAGGGGGAGTCCTTGTAAATATACAGAACACTCTGAATGAAAGGAATGTTATATTACAGCAATCCGTTTGCATGCTCACACAAACATCCCCAGGCAACCATTCTTTCTCTCTGCAATGTTAAGTAACACTCCACTTGTCTAGGCAGTAGGAACCTAATCCCTGCTTAATTGGGGGGTGATTCTTCTTGATAAGCTGTTCCAGGCAACTCTGGGGTTTCCTAACACAGAAAGGTACGCAGCTATTGATGGACCTGTTTCTGCTGCCTTGGAAGTCTAGAAGCCCTTTGTCACTGAATTCAATGGAAGCAGAAGCAGGTCCTTCAGTCCCAAAGCATTAACAAAATGCAGGGGTAGGTCTTTAGATTCTCCTCTCAGTCCCCAGCCTGTGGAGTGCGCTCCCCACTCTGCTTTAGAGGCCGTCCACCTTTGCAAGAGACATACTGAGCTCAGGTTGTGGCGGGTCCCAGACCTACCCAGGAGGCCCTCTTCTCTCGCCGTGCAATGCAGCATTAGCACAACTGCCAGTTGCAGCAGCATGTGAGCAGGCGACCCCCTCAATATAAACAGGATACAGCAGGAGACAAGGCATTCTCCACGGGGGAATCTTGGACGCTGGAGTTCACTGCCTCGCCACGCCCAAATCTCTTAGCCCGCCACGCACCCTGCAAAGTGCAACTTCTCGCTAACTTCCAGTTGGAGGCTGGCAGGGCATGAGTGGTAGCTGCTTGGGCTCACTCTCAATGGGGTGAGCAGGCTGAATGGTACAGTACTGAGCGAGCAGATCATTTCTGCTGTACAAGAGTTTGGATTGTGTTTCGTGCCAGGGTAAACTATGGACAAGAGCCACATCTGTGGAAACTGAATAAAATGCAGGGCTACCATTCTCCTTTAAACAGATTTCACTTCGGTTTCATTCAGAAGGACTTTCCTTCTGTAGCTATGCCGGGCCTCTTTCATTCCTGTTCCTCATTCTACCTGAACTGGTTCCTCCCATCCCTAGTTTCTGGCCACTCTGCTGCATAGGTCATTTTTGCTTCTCAAGTTCTACACTGGGTTTCAAACTCAGGTAAGGTGGCGTTATTCCATCCACATCTGTTTGTTATACTACTTAGTCCGGATAGGGTCAAACTGGGTGAGAACTAGCAAAGGCAAACTTTAGTTCCCACCCTGGATCAGAGCTGCCCCCCACATGCTGAGTGGTGGGACCCTGGATTTTGCTCTCGCCGTTCATTATAAAGAGAAGGCCAGACCAGCCACAATGGTCAAATCCAGATCCAAACTGCACCAAAGTCCACATGATGTGGCTCTGAGCTTTTGATTGATCTTGAGTTAGAACCTGAGGTTGGTCCTGCTTTGAGCAGGGGGTAGGACTAGGTGACCTCCTGAGGTCTCTTCCAACCTTCATCTTCTATGATTCTATGTCCTAGGCGAGCTCTAACATGGTGTGCCCTTGTGGTGAATGGAGCTGTGTTAGTGCAATGCCCTTCACTCTCCACACCCAACACCTTGCTGTGTCCAGAGCTCAGAAGGCACTCCGGGCCTGATCCCCTGTTGTAAACACACGGTGTAGGGCAACAGCACATTGCACTACTCGAAGGGACCACACAAAGTCTAGGCAGGGCAATGGAGAACCAGACCTTTCTGCCGTCTGTTTCCGTGGAGAAACACACACTGTGCTCTCTCCTGGAGTCTTCCCTTTTGGTCTTTCTTGTCCTCTCCCTGAGCCTAAAACAAAAGCCACCCCTTTTCATATGAGACTAACCCAGCCGGCCCCCACACCGCCCTGACAGATCACATCAGAAACCCATTCTGCAAACAGCTCCAATTCAGTTTAAAAACGTGCATGGAGTAAGGGGGGCCCTGGAATGCATTTTGCTTCAGAGAAAACGTCTGTCCCTCCCCCAGGGGAAAACAACACAAACCCTTCTCGAGCACACTGTAAAAAGCAAGGAGACACTAACAGCAGAAAAGTGCACAGGGTGAGGGGAGTGGGTGGGGGGCAATCACTCTTTGTCGTCTTAGTGCATTCTCCATAGGGGAACCCAGCTGTTGTCATGACATCCTTGGCACACTGGTGAGCGTGCTGCCTTCCTCAGAAAGGCTCTGCCAGCTCATGCCTTTACCGGCAGAGGAGATTTCATGTGGGGGAAGGTAGGCGCAGGGGTGTCAGAGGAAAGGGTCAGTGCAAGGCTATGGGAGAGGGCTGCGGAGGGGAATGAAAGGAGGTCGTAGAGGGAAGGCAATGCGGGTGACTGGGAGGAAAGGAGTGAGGGGAAAACAAAAGTACACATGGAGGGAGGGTCTGTAAGAGGGATGGAGCATGCAAGGAGACGGGGTATTGGTTGGAGGAGAGCATGACAAGAGAGTCATGGGGAGAAAGGAGATGGCAGCAGGGAAGGGAGGTGTGGAAGGGGCCAGTGGATGTAGGGGAAGGGAGCTAAGCACAAGGGGTGTTCAAAGGAGCCTTGGGGTGAATGGTGTGGGATACAGAAAGGGACAGGGCAGGGAAATGAAGAGAAGGAAACAGCATGGGGTGGGTAATCATCATCAGGGGATGCAAGGGCATCTGGGGAGGAAATGGAAGGGACGGGGAAGAGATGGGTGTAGTGGTGGAAGAAAACAGGCTGTCGGGATTAAGGGAGGGTGGAGATAGCAGGGAGAAGGGAGCGTGAGTGGCTTCTGCTACAATCGGCAGCACACCTCTGTGAGTTCAGGCTGCCACTTCCATCTCCAGCACGCTCCACTCCTGACGCAGCCAGGACTTTAAAAATTCATCTGCCAGCAGCTCCCATTTGCACAAGGGCCTGTTTGCTCTAAGGATGCCGGCTTGACAAGCGCCTCATAAGTTAATCATATGCTGTCAGTTCTCACTTCTGACAATGAAACAGGGAGCATCTTGCTCAGGGAAGTTTCAGCTCAACGTTCACAGCTTGGCTCACAGGCTGTCGCCCCTTCCTTGGCTAAGATTTAACCAGCTACCTATTCACCTCTCGGTGAGAGGAGAAGAGTAAGGAGACTGGAGCATTAACGGGCCAGAGTCCCCAGGGAGGATAAGAACCCTTAGCGCTAAACGGAAAACCACACTCATCTGTCAGTCCAATTGTAGGAGAGTTCACTGCAAATGGAGCACGGTTACCGGTGAATAAACTGAAGAGGATGGTTAATCAGCTGGCTTGCTGCTTTTGCGTGCACAGGCCCGTGACCCCAGCACTGCAATTGTGGCATGGATCCTTGCCCCGTTCACACCTATAGGAGGGTCTCAGTTCGTGCAAAGCAATGGGGCCCATGCTTTGGAGAAGGGGGTGGGGGGGCCACAGTTCTATTGTGGCTGCCAGCGTGAAGTTCCAACTGGTTCAGGGTCCTGCAGCATAGGAACAACTGTGTCACTCCTGGGTAGCCATGGATTTGTCACTGTACTTTTTAAAGTAGGCACGTTTGATCACAATGGGGATTTCCGAGTCTAGTGAAAGAGACAGCCCTCCTGAGGAGTCATTCCTGACGCTGGCTGCCTGGGACCCAAAGGGAAAGGACTGCAAACAGTAGGCACCTCGTTTAAGAGAGAGGGAGCTAAACAAACCCACAGGTCAAGGGAGTTTGGATCCAGTGTCTGAGGCTGGAGCCACGGGAAGAAGTCGGGCCTGAGTTGAGAAGTTTGGTTCTGGACACAGACCTGGGCTCTCCTCTGTCTACAAGGGGTATGGATCCAGGGCTGTGGTCCAAGTGCATTTTTAATTCTGTTAATCGGTTTGGCAGTCAAAGAAACTCCATTCAAACCAAGTGTCATAAATAAAGGAGGCCTCCTCCCAGCAAGATGGTTGACTTCCTCACAAGGCTGCCCGGTGCTGGTTCAGATCACAGCCTTGTTTCACATGCACTCCTCAGTCAATCCAGGGCAACGGTCAGTTCTCCTCCTGACCCCATTCACACAGCTGAACCATGGCTGCAGTTTCCCCTTTCACAAAAGCTGACGTGGGACAAATCTGGGTTTGTGTGTGTAAAATCCTCCAGCCCGCACCACATATTTCCACCCTGCATCGCCGACACGCCTAAAGAACCTTTCAGTCAGTAACATGCAGCGTCTGATGCCCAGCGATGGATCAGTTGAGATGAAAGCCATGGGAGAAATAGTGAGAGCTCAGTTTCCAGCAGGAATTGTGGGAGTTCAACAGCTAGCCAGCTCAAGAGGATTGGGCTCGGAGGTTGGCTACCACCTTGGTGCTTTGCTCTCTGACCAAGGTGGGAGCATGGCAGAGGCGGCCAGTGAAGGGATAGAATATGGTGGAAGACAGTCCAGATGTCCCTCTGCCAGATTCGGTTCAAACAGATGTTGGCAGAGAAAGGTTTAGTGCATGGCCGTGAAGTATAAGTAGAGATGCTTGAAAGATACACACCCAAGGAATAATATCTAGCTCCTTGGAGGCTCTTAAGAATCTCTTTGGTCCATTTTAACTGCACATAGTCACCTCGTAAAGAGATATCAGCAGTCGCAATAAGGGCGCCTTGGGGGAGAAAAGGCGCGTCCTTGATTTGAAGAGCGGCCCTCGGCTCTATGGGCAGGGCAGGAGCGGTCATCTGCTCCAATCCTAAAGCAGCCTGGCCAGGGATTCATCGTGATGGAAGGATGCTAATTCCCCAAGTTGTGCTGAAATGTGGGTATGTATTAAATACAGCCATCCTTGTCTTAGTCTCAGCAATGAAAACGAATATAGATGTCTAATACCCCCCCAACACACATACACACTGCTCTGAGACGTGTGTCCAGAGAAAATCATTGGCATAGAAACTTCATCTAGGTCCCTCCCTATCCCTCCTGAGATGTATTCGTGTCAATGACAAGAGCTCCTAGGTGGAAAAGTAGCCGATCAAAGTACTGCAAGATAACAGGAGAGACTCAGGGACATATTGAGGTGGGAAAGGCCTGGTAGGTCCTATCTAGGCCATTATCCCAGGCCAGAGCAGTATTACTCTCGACAGTCTGTGCTCTGCCCTGCCTAAAGAAGCCAGGTGATGGGACTTGCCTTGCAAGAGTATTTAACTATCCCCTAGACCAGTGTCTACGGCGTCTGTTCTTGGATAGCTCATGACTGCATTCAGTTCTAGGACAGAATATTCCCACTCTGTCCAAGAACTCCCTATCTCATGGTCACGAGTATGCTATTGTGACTAAAGAAGTAAACCGACACAGTCCACTGCCAACAGATGTCCTACGTGGATGTCCACCAGCTGAGCCGTCAGAGCGGTGCTCCTCTCCGCTGGGAGTTACTGCCCACCAGCTCTCCTCAGAGAGGAGCTTTCCTTTCCCTAGCCATCCCTGTGAGCTGGTGGCATTAGTAAGCTGCCCAGCAACAATCCATGGAGTCATGTAGCTAACAAGCTTTCCTCACTGGTTATTTCATACAGCATCAAATAAAAAACTAGCCCAGGGCACAGCTCAGCCTCTGACCACAGTCGGGGGAGGTCTCCATTCACAAAGCCACCCCTCCTGCTGACTCCCAGTCAGCTGCTTCCATAGAATTTCTTATATCCCCATCCCCGCCGCTTGTCCAACGGGGGTCATCTCCTGCTCTTCTTCGCACCCTTTTTCCTTTGTGCCTGTCTGCCAGCTTGCTGGTGATCAGTTAGAGCACCAGGGCCCCCCGTCACAGTTCCATGGGCTTGTCCCAGTTAAAACGGAAGCTTTAACTCTTGCTGTAGGGGGTCCATCGGGACTTTCTCCCCACCCTCTCCAGTACCTCCTTATCTCCCAAAAAGAGGCCTTCTCTTCACAATGGGGCACATCTCTCATTGCCTTTGCTCAGCCATACATATACGATAAAGGAAATTAGCAACACGATCATCCAGATACCCCAGCAACCCCCCTGATGCCCTCCTTCAGCCACTTTGCGATTTAGGACAATCTGCCGCTCCGTGGAAAATGAACAGGTCAGGAGGAACGGGGCAGCATGCCTCTTGATTCTCCCAGTGGTTGGACCCAGGGTCAAAGGTCTTTTGTCTGCACTGTAGCCACCCTGGTGATGGGACACCAGCAGCTGTAACCCGGATGAATTCCCCAGTGAAAAGAAGACCATAGAGTCTTCACTAACAGGGCCAGAGGGGTTTATTTTATCCTAGGGCCATACACAAAAATCACTGACCTAAAATCCGTTCCAATGGGCAAGGACGGTAGGGGTCACAGGAGCTAGAACTAGCAGCATAGGGATGAAAATGAGCCTGGGAAAGTGGAGGGTAACTGGAAAGGTCCCCTACTAGTGAGATCTGTTCAGGAATGGGATAGTCACCCAGGCGGGGACACTCCCCCTCACTTGTGTGATTTAGGGAAGAACCCTGCCTGGGCTGAAGGACAGTGGGCTAGAAGAGCCAGAAGGGTCCTTGAGATAATGGCTGTGAGCCTGAGCTTCTTTATAGATCAAATGGTGCAAGAGTAGATCCCACCAGACCAGAGAAGAGTGCTAGTTCTTCCTACGGGGTTTGGTGTGCATGTGGTGGGGAAGGAAGGTGACAGCCGTGGGAAGTTAGGTGCATTAACCTCATCTTGTGAGAGAGCAGACCACAGCATCTTCCCCCTCCCCGTCAGCTAAGGACGCCCCATTTTCCTTCTCAGCGGCAGGGATGAAGGTTCCTTGAACCACAATAGCTATGACTGACTGGGGCACGTGGCTCACAAACGTCAGCTCCTGTAGTAGTCTCCACTGACTTAGGATTGGGGTGGGCAAGCCATGGGGGAACACAAAGCAGCAAGGAGATAACCAGGATTCAGCTTTTAACGGGTGCGAGGTGGGAGACTAAGCTCCATTGGAGGTTACAGCCATTATAGGGTATAACACTACCTAGGGGACTTACAGACTTTGGAGAACCCCTCTCTTGAAGCAAGGAGTGGGGGGCGAAGGTGCTGTCCTCTCAGGCTCCAGTCCTAGAGACTCTGCCGACGCTGCCAGGGTCCCCCCCCTCCCGGCAAAAAAATACCCAGCCATACCTCACCCGGTCTTAGTAGGAGTGTTGCCCCTAAACACTGTTTCTCCTCTCCCTGCCCTTTGGCAGCAGGTGCGGCAGCAGAACGTGTCCCCGGAGATGGCTACGTGCCTGCCTCTCAGCCAACACGCTCTGCTATGCCAGAGGAGGTTGGGAGCTGTAATTTTCCATTACTGCTGCTTATCAAGTGTCAGCGTTCCAGCGACCTTCACGAGCATCCATCCCCCTCGTCACTGCTGGGACCAACACTCTGCTGCCACTGCATCTTGTTCACGGTGCAGCATTTACATGGGGGAGTCAGGAGTCAATGGAAGTCTGGGCCGAGAGGGCACTGGACTCGTTCCTCTATTGCCTTTGCTCCTCACACAGCTCAGCACCTCTCTCGACCCTGTCTGGGCAGCCTCTTCTTTCGAAAAAGGCGTTTGGTTGTGGCAGAGACAATGGTCTTTCGAGTCCCCGAGGTTTCCCTGGGTCCTTTGCAGCAGTCTGTCAAAGGAGCTTCTGGAGCAGCAGAGATTTCTGGATGGGTCTGAGACCTAGCCAGACGTAGAGTAGCCCCCTGTCCATGTTTTCACAGGATTGTCCTTTTTTTGTGGTAACGTGTAAGGGTGCTCAGTATGCTCTGCCAGCTGTCCAGGTTTATGGGCTCAGGAGCATCCTGGATGTCCTGCTATTTGGACTCAGAAGAAGAAGCCCTAGCTACATAAAAGGGAGAGACACCCTTCAAGAGAGGGGATGGGGGAGGGAAATCAGACTTTTCCCTGCTAACGAGGAGCAGATTGGGCTTGACCTATTGATGGGTGACTCTCCCAGAGCATTCTCACCCCTCTCTATTCCTGGGAAGGTATAGGTGGCTATGTACGCAAGCCTACGTATTCAAAAATTATCCACATAATTTTGGGGGCCCAACTGGGGCCTGATTTGCAGAGGCACGGAGGACCTACAGCTCCACTGGAAGTTGATGGGAGCTGCGAGCGCTCAGCACTTTTGACAGCTGGGCTCTAGCTGGCCCCAGCTGATTACTCAAAACTGGAGGCACCCAAAATTACTGGACAATTTTGAACCTTCGGGCTTTAGCCTTGGCCTGAAACTACCCGTCAACTGGTGGGGAAAAGAATAATCCGGTGAAAACAGCACCTCAAAGGGCTGCATAAATGGGCACTCTCCATGCCAATATTTCCTCCATGTCCTTCTGACAACATTAGAACTGAAGTGCTCCTCGCACTTGACTTTCAACTACTTCCCAGTGTCCTGCCAAATAAGCAGAGACTGGTACATGAGCCAATCAATATTTCCACTCTCCCTCTGTATGAAGTTACCCTTCTGATGGATAAGAAGCTATTATAAATGTCATGTTCACCTAGTCCCATCAGCCCTTCAACCAGAAGTCAACACTTCTGATTTAAAAAAACAAAACAATCAATCAGTCCAAAGTACCACATGCAAATACCTTCATAGACCACTTGTGAAGGGCACAGGACCCAGTGTACCGTGCTCCACTTTGGGTCAGGTGTCAGGGAATGCGCTCTAGTGATCAGAGCTTGAAGACTGGACTCCTGGGTTGTATGCATTCCTTCATCACTGGCCAAATACATGATATGGAAATCAGTAACCCAGAGGGCCACACACAACGCTGGGTTAATTAGCATTTAGAAAAGATCTTGAGACCCTTCAATGAAAAGCACAATGTTATTATTTGATTAAAGTTAAGGGTGGCTGTAATCGGCTCCATTTAAATTAGTTGCTGGCCTCAGGCTCCTTATAAATAGCCACTGTGATCCTTGTTTGTGCCAGCTGTTGACGTCTCTATCCTAGAATATCATTTCAGGAGTAATACAGAAGGATGGTTTATCAACAAAGCCACCAAGCAGATTCAAATCTAACCGGGTTTTGGTTTTTTTCCTGTCTCTCTGGCTTTTCTTCACCTAGCTCAAACAGCCCATATGATATACTAAACTCACCCAGTTACTCCAGCTGGGAAGGGACCCTTTGAAGTTCAACAAGTCCATCTGCTACTCCATTAAATCAAAAGGCAACCATGCTGAGGAGGGGTAGAGGGAACCAACAGCTACTGCAACTGGCTGTTGTAGGATATTGCTAAGGTAGATGGCATAACATGATCCAGAAATGATTTGCCATTATTAATAATAAATACCTAGTTCGATATAGCATTTTTCATCCGTATAAGAAAAGCATCTGCATCACACTCTCCAGGATAAAATGATCATGGGTTGTAAGCTTCGTGGTTTAGGGCATAAGATGATCACTGTACAGATCAGGAGGAATTTCCTTCCCTTCTTACAGCACTGCAGCGGTAGACACTTTACAGGAATTTTACACTGAAGCATTCAGAGTCGGCCATGGTCAGTACCAGGATCCCGAACTATACACTCACAGAATATTAGAGTTGGAAGGGACCTCAGGAGGTATCTAGTCCAACCTCCTCCTCAAAGCAGGACTATCCTCAGCTAAATCATCCCGGCAAGGGTTGATTAGAGGTACCATTGATCAGTTTATGCATGGCAAATGCTATTATTCCTCTATATTCTCACCAAGGCTGCTTGTAAAGCCATGACTTGGGGTTCAAAAATCACTAGGAATTTCCATCTCCTTCAGAAGCTGGTTCCATCATATCACTAATTTGCATATTCTGCATTCCCTCCACACCCTTTCTCATCCTAGTTGCTCTCATTGGACCATTGATAGGTGTTTCTCTAGATCAAAACTATTTTTATCAGTGGGAAAAAACCTCCATATTTCATAAAGCTGGTTGAATTGTGGTGGGAAAAAACAGATTTCCAGATATACTGACAATACAGTGGGCTTACTTTTCTCCACTGCTATTGGTGGGTTATATTATTCATAAGAACAGGTACACTGGGTCAGACAATGGTCCATCTAGCCCAGTATCCGGTCTTCCAACAGTGGCCAATGCCAGATGCTTCAGAGGGAATGAATAGAACAGATAATCATCAAGTGATCTATCCCCTGTCTCCCATTCCTCATGAATATTCAATTGACCCCTGGAATATTCCTGGAAACATTTTCAGTTCCATTGCAAACATTTCACAAAGTTTAGCACCAAATGGTTTTAAAGCCTGGGCTCCCAATGTGGTTCTTTGGCCACCTCTAGTGACTGGATGATGTATAGTCGTTTATGAATCTGCTACTGTCCCTTTGCTACAGGGCTGGTTTACACTGCTGCCGGCCATCAACGGGAGATACAAAAGCTACATAATGCATAGTCAGAATGTAGCTGGCATCTCTCCCTTTGACATACTTATGGTCGCATAGCCCAGCGTCTCACGGTGATGCTGCAGCCTTACTGCTTTCAGGGAGGTGGGTTGCCAGCGTCAAGCGGCGAGTCCCTCTGGTATCGATTGAGAGGATCTCCATGACCCATTCAATCGATCTTGCTGCATCGGTCACCGTGGAGCCAGCAATGCAGACATATCCTAATAGGCCTACCTTTTCAGCTCAGACAACAGAGGCTCCTGATTTTTGATCTAATGGTCCCAGGGCCAGATCCCATAGCCAGCCTCTCTAAGGTCGCTGTTACTAGGACATACAGGAAAGCTTCCTATTCAATATTCACTTTAATTATTTGTTATCCTCCAGTTTGAAAAGTTTCAGTTGCCCAATAAGGGAGTAGAAGCAATATATGAATGAACAAAAGGAACAAAACAAACAAAAGGAAGTATTTTTTCACAGAGCACAGTCAACCTGTGGAACTCCTCGCCAGAGAATGTTATGAAGGCCAAAACTATAATGGCGTTCAAAAAAGATCTAGATAAATTCATGGCTATTAGCCAGGATAGGCAGGGATTGCTGTTTGCCAAAAGCTGGGAATGGGTGACAGGATGGGTCACTTGATGACACCTGTTCTCTTTATTCCCGCTGAAGCATCTGGCATTGGCCACTGTCAGAAGACATGAGACTGGGATAGATGGACCATTGGTCTGAGCCAGTATGGCTGTTCTTGTGTCCTTAGGATAGGACTTAGGTGACCAATAATAGTAACAGTCAAAAATAAGTCTGGCAACACCACATAGGCTGAAAACTGTTAATCTGAACTCTCAAAGGAATAGTTACGAATAACCAAGTAAGTTCACAGAAATTCAGGATCAATTCACAGGTGAGTCACAAACAGGAAAAAAAGGATACATTCCCAAGGCATATTGTTTTGCAACTCATAATTCAAACCCCTTAATTATTTTATCTGATCAATTTATAAAAGCACCCATGACAGGCTCTACATGAAAACTCAATGTGGAACAGTGTTTAAAGGTCGTTTTTCTCTCTGGACTCCAGCAGGAACAGTTCAGAGGCCAGAAGAACAGTTATAGGATGGAAACAATTTGTGGTCCTGGATTTGAACCAGTTACCTAGAGGTAAGAGATTACTCCAGCCTCTTGAGCCAGTCAGTCCTGCGGCCAGGCCGAGTTTGAGAGAAGTGTGAAGAGTTTCCACACTGCTCCGATCTCATGCAAGTGTCCACCAATATTGGGACACTTATATATATGTATTTTGATAGGAGAGACCTGAGCCTTTTTAAAAACTGCAGTGCCCATTACACAATCAGAGGCATCCGACAGGCCCAATAAACCACTGTTGGGTGTCAAGTAACTGATGCGTAAATCAACCAAATGTAAAGTACAATTCTGAAGGGGGTTTTCATGCCGATTTCTTCAGCTTTAGGCAGTGGCCACCAGGATGGTAGTAAGCTAAACTAAGTCATTCTTCATTCAGCAATCCCTTTGCTTAGTTTAAGGCCGGAAGGGCCCTTTATGATGGCCTAGTCTCCCCTCCCGCACAGCACAGGCCATAGAACCTCACCAATGATTCCTTCACCCAGCCCAACGAGCTGTGGAAGTTCCGTTATCCCTGCGTTTCTGGTTGTTTCCCCATCTGTAGTGGCCCATGATCACCCAGCAGGTCAATGGCAGAATTAGCACCCAGGTCTCCTCGCTGCCTCTGCCGTGCCCCGTGCGCTGTGCTAAGCGACCTTCAGTCCCAAGAGTTACTGACACGGCATAACTTCTGTCTCACCGACAGCACCAGGGACCACTCAGTGCTGCTGATTCTAGGCACAGCTACGACAGCCTGTGCACTCCTCCACCCCTGTGAAAAGCACTGGTGAAAGGAGCTGGTGACTGCCCTGGACTAGGAAGTCGACCCACCAGACCAGACGCAGCATGGCTAGTGTGAGTCTCCTGTGGGTACCTCTCAATTAAATACAACCTTGTTAATTCTACATGGTTGATGGATGGCATTGTTGCCTGGCTAATTAGACTTGGTATGCCGTGGCTTCCTCAGATCAGCAGGCTGTAGGGAGCGGCACCAATTCACACCATTGCTGCTTTCCTTCAGGGATAGGATATTTCCCCCCCCGGCAGGAGTTTAGAGTTTGAATCCTGACGTCGGTCACCGTTAGAATGAGTTTGGGAAGGCTCATTACAGTCCCTAGCAGACATCTGTCCCACTCGCACACGCACAGGGTAGCCTGGGACAATTCCACGTGACCGGCACTCTCTGGCCTAGCGAGGCTCAGGATTTGGACAGCAGGAAGTTTTGGAGAGCAGGATTAAAGTGCATTGGCAGAGCTGGGTGGTCTTTTTTTGTTCTTCCCTCTCCAATTCACTGAGAAGTTCCATCCGGCCTGCTTCCCCTCCCCAGTGCCAGGAAACCAACGTCAGCCTTGAGGCCTCAGATAAGCATCCCAGCCAGCCTGCGTTTCCCGACTGGATCTGTCACCATTTGCCCCTTTCTCTGCCGTGACACTCCAGTTGTGTTTTGCACAAAGCCCACGCCAATTAAATTCTTTCCATTGTGCAGCCAGGGACAGCGAGAGTTGGCCGGTGCCATCCAGTGGCCTAT
This sequence comes from Mesoclemmys tuberculata, assembly GCA_007922155.1. Classification (NCBI taxonomy): domain Eukaryota; kingdom Metazoa; phylum Chordata; order Testudines; family Chelidae; genus Mesoclemmys; species Mesoclemmys tuberculata. Next base: position 13,547,797 of record ML675632.1, on the reverse strand, counting down.
ATCCCCCTCCGGAGTGTGAGGGAGAAACCACTCCAGAGGAATAAAGCAACATCTTCCCTCCTTCCCTTGGAGCAATGCAGCTAGCACCTCCTTTGGCTGTCTGAAGGGAGCATTGAGGAAGTGGAGGGGAGGGGGCAGAAAATCAGGGTGAGGACAAAGGACTTCTACGTATTCCCCTGGCCCATCACCTTCACACTAGGTTCTGCGTTCGCTCAGACAGAAAAGCCGGTCAGGATCATTGTCTCTCCCTCCCCCTAATGCAAACAAGTCAAAGGGCCCTGTTGTTTCAGAGCCCCCGCCTTGCCCCCAAGGGCAGAGACCAACGAAGACAACATTGATTATGAGGAGCCCACACTCTCCGGCTGGCGTGTGACAAACCACAGAGGAGCAGCCATGGTGACGGAGGCCAAAGAGAGAGGAGATAGCGGCGACACAAGGGCCTGCTTGTTCATATTTTGTTTGGGAGTTATTTGAAATTCAGCAGCAACTGGTGCTGGAAAACAGTCAACTGAATGGGAAGCTTCTCTCTTCCCGTTCATCGCCAGCCCAGCATAAAGGGGGAGAAGGGGAGAAAATAAAGGCTGTCTAGCAAGAAAAATACCCAGTCTCCTCACAACAACACTGGCTAAATGGCGGACTAGTCGCCCAAGGGAAGGGGTGGAAGCCCTGTCACTGGAGATGTTTAAATCTAGACTGGATAAATCACTAGGAAATACATTGCAAAAGGCAGCCCTTTGCTGGCCCCCAGTAAGGCATAACGTGGCCTGATATGGGAGTACGACTCCAACTCTTTGCTAGGAGCCCTCTTCTCTGAAGCTGCCTCCATTTTAAGGTGGGAGCTGATCACGGTTCTCTGTCCTGGCTCCAAGTACCTGTTACTCACTCAGAGCAGCAGGAATGGAAGCTTGCTCGCTAGGGACACAGGGGTTAGAGGCACTAGGTAGGATGCAACTCTTAGGGTCACAAGAAGTGCTACACAGAGATGTGGACAGTCCATGTAGTGCAGTATTCGATCCCATCCCAAACTACGGCCAGTGCCCCGTGCTTCATCCCCCACATGAATATGAGACAGCAGTACTAAACCAGGATTTGCAGCACCAGGCATCTAGGCTTGAAAGTATTCGATTTTTGCTGGGAAACATCCATTTCACCACACACACACACACAAACCAATGGGCAAAATATTTCTGTTGATAACAATCAAAATTTACAGTTCGGCAAAGAAAAATAAAGTGCTGCTTGAGAACTTAGGAGTTTTTGATTTAAGGATACTTGCCTGACATATTTTGCATGTGTTTTAACAGCTATAAAGCTTTAATTTTTTTAAGCTCAACATCTGCAGCCATTAAATAAATTATTTCTGAATGCTGCTGTTTTCTGACACAAAACAGCCTCTTCCCCCTATTTTCCCCAACTGTGGAAATTTAAATGGATAAAAAAAACCCCAAGAAAATAAGTTTTAAGATTATCCATCAACATTATGAAAAAAAAAAACAACCCGAGTTCTGCCAAGCCTAAGTATAAAGGACGTACAGGATGGAGCTCTGGGGATGGGGTTTATCAGAACTCCACACTGGATACCTCTGAATTCAAATACCAGCTTTAACACTGACCATTGTCCCCTCAGGCAAGTCACTTAACCCATGTGCCTCAGTTTCCTCATCTGTCAAATAGGGAGAGTATTTATATGACATTTAGTTAACCAGGACATAGTAGGCTCCATTACTTCCTGACTGCAAAGTGCTACCGAAGTGGAAGAATTGGTGGAAAGTGGTCATGTCCTACAAGGCAGAACTCCAGAGAGGGGGGCAGTACATTATAAAAGCAGCTCCAGAGAGTTGTAATGCTGGAGTGCCCTGGCAGGCACTGCAGCAGAGTGACACAAGATTAGCTGGTCCAGGGAGCGGTGCTATATCCAGTATTTCCTCCTGGCAAAATCCTGAGGTCCTCACTCAGGCAAAGCTTCCCCAGTGCCACTGGATTTATGTGACAGACGAGTAAGGCTCTCAGGATATGACGCACTGTTTTCAGGAGGCCCAGTCCCAAAGCTCGGTCCTTAGCTCTGCTGTGTCCCTCCCCTTTCAGCTTGGCTACGAGGATATCGGAACCCGCAAGTTCCATCCTCAGATGACGATTGATGCAGATTGCTTTAAGAACAATAAAGGGCCAGGTGACCAGGAGATGAGAATTTTACCCTCTAGATCTGCCACACCAAAGACAGACTACAGGAGGCACCGTGATACATCAGCTTCTTCTGAAAGACCCTGCCGTTCCCCAGCTGGGAGCCTTGCTCCTGCCACTTGTCTCTCTTCCACACAACTCGAGTGAAACGCGACAGAGCAGCAAGTGAAATCTAATTTGCGCAACAAGTGAACAGGTAGCAGGGAGGCTGGAATGAGAAAAGCCTGGGATTCAGCTGCGGAAGCCACTTGAGAGTGAATACCGAGCGAAAGTCCAGGGATACACAGTCGAGACAACAGGCTCGAATTGTTGGACTGCGCAAGCTGCAGTCGCAGAGAACATGAACCTCCACTTCACAGGGCATTGTACGGCTAATGGTTTTCTGCCTACCGAAGGGCTGCCTTTTGTATAAAGTTGCCCTCCTGGTTCCCAGTTGAATACTTAAATAGCTCTTTCAAATATCAACTATTTAAACCTCACAACAGCCCTCTGAGGCAGGTATGCATTATCCTTGGTGTCAGAGCCAGGAACATAACTTGTGTGTTAACCATGCTTCTGACTCAAAACTCCTCCTGGGTTCATTGCCCTCAGCTCTCTAACTCCATCTTCTCCCCAGAGCTGCTCATTGAAAAGATTGATCTTTTCGCCCTAGTGAGGGCTAAAGAGAGGCATGACAAAAACATACAAATAACAAATTATATAATTAAGATAGGTTGCACATCTTATTCACCCTCTCCTAGAGCACCAGGACCAGGCGCCACTCATTGAAGCTGAAAGGTCACAAATTTAAAACCGATGAAAGGAAATAGTTCTGCATCTAGCACACAACTGGCCAATGGAACTCACTGCCACAGGACACCGTTAAGGCTGTCTGGCGTAAGCAGAGCCTAAAAAGAATACAAAAATAGACTAGAATAGTAAGGATTAAGAGAACAAATGACAGAACCAACTTTTGACAGAAATATAAACCCTCATGCTTCAGGACACAAGCCAGACTAACTACTGGAGGCCAGGAAGGAACTTTCTCTGGAGAGCAGGTTATCCCATCTCTACCTCCCTGCAGGGCTCTTGCACTTTCCTCTGAAGTATCTGGTGCTGACCACTGTCACAGTCCGAATACTGGACTAGATGGACGCTGCAAGCTGTTGTCGGTTTCCCCTTGCCAGGAAGGGCTAGTCCGACAACCTAAATCTGTTTAGGCTCTTCTGTCACAGCAGAGTTTTAGCCTTCACACACAAGATTCACAAAGCAACATAAATGAAGCTAGGTGAGATGACATCTTTTATTGGACCAATTTTTATTGCCTCACTTACCTTGTCTCTTTCATGTCCTGCAACCAACACAACCACCACCCTGGAACAAATAAAGCTATTCCACTGACCAAAGCTGGCTTCAGGGAGAGGCCTTTCCCCTTGTCTGTCTATCTGGTGCTCCAGATCCTGCCCCAGGCACCAACCTCCCTCTCCCCTCAACTGAGCCACTGGCTGATTTTTATGATCACTTGTTCAGTCGCAGCTGGAAGGTAACTCATTAGCCCCTGGTGAAACTGGGCCCAGCTCATCCTTTTAAAGGGCCAGCCACCCTGTGTTCGGCTCACAATACCTGTGTCCTTGTGCCCTTCTCTGAGCTCACACCCAGCTACACTACCTCCTCTGTACATGCCACGCCTGCAGTTCCCCACATCCTTGCGCACTCTCTCGCGTTAGTCTAGGATGCATATCTCCGATGAACTTCTTGGGGCTGGATGCAGCATTCAGCCACATAACACCCAGAAGCCAACACTCATCTTCTATCGACCCACTCCCCCTGTCTCCAGTCACCCCCCTATTCCAACATTAGCCTCCTCCCAGGCCCTCCGCTTGACTGCCCACATTTGACCAAAGGAATTGGAGCTGGCAGAGGTGTTAGACTACTTCGACCTCCTCCTTGACACTTCAGGCTTCCCTACAGCGTGCTTTCTAGTGCTTTGCTCATTCATGGGTCTTCCACACATGAGCCCATCTGACTCTAAAGGAATAGTCATTCTCAGTATTCCCGTGTCTTGATTTCGTCCCTGGACTCCCAGTCATAGCTTCTTGACCACTCTAAAGAATTCTCTCTCTTTAGGTTTTATGTTTTCCCAGGATTTGTAGATCAGTGTTTCCCAATAGAGGGGAATAATCACTTCCCGCGTTATGCATCTTGCAGGGCCAACCACTGGTGAAAGGAACCGTGAGCACAGCTAACAAGGCAGGTGTGAAAATGAGGAGCCGTGGGGTGAACACACAGGGAGACAGACTACAGACAGGCAGTGACCCTGGCTTCCTGTTCGTTTCAGTATCCAGTTCACAGCTGTCCTCCTTCACGGAACGAGGCGGCTCCTCCATCCTGGGTGGCTTTTCAGTCAAGTCAGGGTTGTCTTTTTAAAAGATGAGCTCTACTTGCGCCATAAACTAGGGGCTTGATGTAATCATCAGTATGCGAAACGCACAGCCTGTGTTATGCAAGTCAGACTTGAGGATCATAATGGTCCTTTCTGGATTTAAAAATCTATGAACCTGGTTTTCCACAGCCCACTCTTGTAGATGGTAGGCTCCACGGAGCAAAGTCGGTGTCTCCCTCTCCGTGATGTACAGGGCCATCTACAGAAGACGATTCAAATCCATCTGATGTCAAGGTAAGGTATTTATGGAGCGCCAATAACTGGAGCATTGAGGGGCTGAGAATTATGATGAAACAATAGCTTTGATTATCATCAGAGATGTTTCCTCATCTCCCTGCTTCCTCCATTTTCCTTGCCCCAGCCTCCTTTCTGCATTGACCCACGTTCTGGCTGCTGTTGCGACAAAAGCCTTCTCCTCCGCCACTCATGCCATGGGGATCCTCCCTCCACTTTCCCCCAGCTCTCCCCATACGGACATAAGCATCTCCTTGCTTTATTCCCTCTCCTGATATTTATTACTTAATCCCGCAGAGTGCTTTGCTTTATTCCTGCCCTCTCGTTAGGCAACTAGCGTTCTATCTCTAGCCATCCAGGATCAAGTGTATCATAATTCTACCAGCACAGCTTTACCCCAAACAGCCTTTTTAATGCTCCCTGACATTTACAAATACCTCAACCCTATCCACGCGCTGGTAGGCAGGGAAGGGGTGGGGCAGAAGAAAAAAAAATGCCCATGACTCAACAAATCTGGAAAAAACAAATCTTTGCAACATGTGTTGGGCCCTAAATAATAGGCATAACTCTAAACGTAGGCTATAAAGTTAGAGAGGCTTATAAATCAAGCCCATTCTGTCCCTTTTAACTAAAAAAGTGACCTTCCTGTGGAATTAAATGTGTTTTCCTCTTGTGATGTACAGTGTCATAAAAGTGGCTGATTGTTACAGTTCCATGTTTTAGAGCAAAGACAATCCCCGGATAAGCATCTCCATGAAACTAGATCACAGGCCAGGCCACACGCTGGCGCTTCGTTTACAATGAACGCTGGGCCTCAGTGTTTCCGGGGGGACCCTAAAGGTTCTGACTTGCTGTAGTGGGGCCCTCTTCTCTGGAGCACACCCTGCCAGCCTGGTGCCTATTCTCCCCCAGTTCTCCGGTGCAGCAGGACTGGGATTGTGGCCAGCTTTAGCCTTTAGCCAGTTTTCTCCTCTGGCTGGGAGTGTCCACCAGACAAACTTTCCCCTGCGCCCGTCTTCTCCCTGCTAATGCCAGGCCCTTCAGGAACCAGCTTCCTGCAGCATCCACAGGCGTCTGCCCCAGGCAGGAGGAGGCAGCATTTATGCTGGCCCCTTCTCCCAGCTCATTCCTTATTGCCTGGGAGAGGGGGGAGACCTGCCCCACCCCCTCTGCAAGGCTCAGTTCCCAGGCCCTTAAAGATATGGTAACAGAATTCCTTTTAATTGCTCCTTATTCCCAGGACCCTTCTCCTCCCTCCCCAGATCTCCACTTGGTCAGACCACCCCAAATGCCTGAAGGGAAGGACAGACCAGTCGGCAGCATGGGTCAGCCCACCCCATCACTCTCACCCCTAAAACATTAATTGTGACATGTTTTTAGAATGAAACGGGATGTTTTCCTTCCCAATTTGATCCTTTGTCTTCAAAAATCATCACCAGTATTAATTTATTATTCTAGGCAGTGTGACCCAGTGGGTAGAGCACTGCACTTGCACTCAGGAAACCTGGATTCCATTCCCAGACCTACCACTAGCCGGGTGGGTGACCTCGGACAAATTGATGCTTCTCTCTGCCTCAGTTTCCCCACTGGGGAAAATAGGGGTAATGACACTGCCACCCTTTGTAAAGCCTTTTGAGATCTGCCAATGCAAGTGCCATATCAGAGCTAGGTGTTTATACTACCTTGGACCAGGATCCTTCAGTCCAGCTGAGCTGCACTCTTCAGAGAACCAGAAGCAGCAAGGGACCCTGTGAGTCCAAATAAGTCTTGGACTTTTGTGGTTCCCTGGTACTGAGGCTGGCCTAATTTGTAACTGGCTGCCCATTTTCCTTTGGGGCCAGTCTGACAGCCAGAAGAGCTAGGATCATCCTTTTCCCTGAGAAAACCCCCACTCAAGGGTTAGGGAAGGGGACATCCAGATATCTGGATAAACTCATTTTAAGGCCCCTTTGCACTATTACAGCAACACAAAGGTGCCCTAAAGGATCCAAGGAGCTAGCCTCTTATTTTTACAAACCAACTTTCATCCAGAATAATCAGACTCTTTCTGATCAGGGTTACTCACCAGCTGCTGAAAATGTCACCTCTGGGGTGGATTTCTGCGCCAGTAATGTAACACAACAGTTTTAAGGAGGGAAAGTGAAGAATTATAGATTCTTCAGACTGGAAAAGTCCTTGAGGACTGCACTGAGGCAGAACCAAGCATTATCTAGACTGTCCCTGACAGGTGTCTGTCCAACTTGTTCTTAAAAATCTCCAGTGACAGAGATTCCACAACCTCCCTAGCAAGTTATTCCAGGGCTTAACCACCCTAACAATTACGAAGTTTTTCCTAACTTCCAATCTAAACCTCCCTTGCTGCAATTTAAGCCCATTGCCTCTTGTTCTGTCCTCAGGGGTAAAAGAGAACAGTGTTTCTCCCTCTTCCTTGTAACAACCTTTCATGTAGTTGAAAACTTATGTGCCCCCTCAGTCTTAATTTTTTCAATCTCTCCTCATAGGCCATGTTTTCTACCCCTTTAATCACTTCTTCTGCTCTTCTCTGGACACAAAATTCCAGCTGAAGCCTATTCAGCACGGAGTAGAGCGGAAGAACGACTTCTCGTGTCTTGCTTACGACACTCCTGCTAACACATCCCAGAATGAAATGTTGACTCATATTTAGCTTGTGATCCACTATGACCCCCAGATCCCTTCCACAATACTCCTTCCTAGGCCGGCATTTCCCATTTGGCACGTGTGCAACCGATTGTTCCTTCCTAAGCGGAGTGCTTTGCATTGTCCTTATTGAATTTCATCCTGTTCACTTCAGACCATTTCTCCAGTTTGTCCAGATCATTTTGAATTTGAATCCTAGCCTCCAAAGCACGTCCAACCCTCCTATCTTGGTGAAAGAATAACTTTCTCAGTTACTCAGATCAGCAGAATATAATTACTAGCCGCAGAATCTTGCCCGGACACCAGAATCCCATAGGGGACTCTGCTCTGCTCAGAGGTACTATAGGCTTGGACTGGTAGATACTGACCACGTGCCTGAGGGAGAATGAAACTCAACACTCCAAGTAACAAGGCAGAACATCATAAACACGGGGTCAAATCCAGCCCCCTTGTAAGAGAGCATTACTCCAGTCAGTACAATAGGAAATACGAAAATCAGCCCACGCACTGGTAAACAAATGCCTGGGTAATTCAGTGACTCATCTTCCCTCTTTGCTGCTTAGAAATAGTTAAAAGGCAGGAGCAAAAAGCCCCTTTCCAGCCAATGCAAATCATTACAAGCTTGGACAAAGGGGATACTGTCAGGCGTTGCATTTTCTCCAACAGCTAGCGCCTGTATACTTCACTGGCCTTTACCCTGCCAGTCATGCGCCCCATCCACTGGTGAGAGTCCGTCCATGTGTGCATGCTATCTTGGCCAAGATTCACACTCAGAGATGCATTAGAGATTTCACACTCAATAATGACGCTGCTGTACTAAACTATCACCAGGGCAATCCGCCGGACGTACCCTGTTCCTCTCGATGGTTCACTGTTTGGCAGGTTCCAGGTGGTTTGCCAGGCCGCGCCCCAAGAGGTGTTCTTGGAATACCGCCTCTAGCTCTTAGCATGAGAGGAGACTTTATTACAGACTCTACGCTCTTGCGCGGCCCTTTCAAGTCATGCTCACTGCTGATTGTTGTTGTTATTCTCTGTGTCTAACCGCTGGTATCAGGGTTGCACTGTGCTAGGCACCATATAACCAGATAGTGAGAGACAGAGCCTGTCCCAGAGAGCTTGAAATCAAAAGAGTCAAGAGGAGGGGAAACTGAGGCCTGGTGCATGGAAGTGACTTGCCCAAGGCTACTCTCCAAAAGTGCCTATTCTAGGCAGATAATACAATGCCGGTCTCCTGATTCTTGGTGAGCTCTACCCACTAGGCAAGACCACATTGCCTCTTTCTAGCAACCCCTGCTCAGCCCCCAAGTCCACTGCACTGGAACCCCGGCAGGGGAAAGGCAATAGATGCAAAAGCCCTATTGTCTGGGAGAAATGCCCTCCAGAGAGCTCCTTCCCCACTTCCGGCAGGTCTATTGCAAGATGGGAAACAAGGAGAGTTGTTAAGATTGTAGGCTAATGGCTCAGGTCGGACACAAAGCCTTTCAGCCATAGAGCACCGAGTCAGCTCAGGCCTGTGGACAGCAGTGCCCCTCACGTGATACGGGTCGTAGGTCTCAGCACAGCTCCCCCATCACAAACAGTACGGCCATCACTGGATCGAATTGTCCCCAGCAGTAGCAGTCTCTGCAGACGTGAAGGACTCAGCGTGCCATGAAGACTACACTACACTCCCACCAGCGGGGAAAGGGTCTTTTAAGGAACAGGGGGAGTGCTCACTTGTATGGGGCAGAGGCATTGCGCCGCTTAAGCGAAGCAACTCCAGGCGGGTGACACAGTGGGCCAGGTGTTCAGCTGGCATACATCAGTGTAGCATCACGGACTTCAACAGAGTGACACCGATTTATACCCGCGGAAGAGCTGGCCCATGGGGGGAAGCGGAGTCTCCAGAGATGGCCATCGGGTACCTCTCACCTGTAATAGATTCACTCCTGGGGAAAAAAAATGAAGATTTAAAAAAAAAATTACAAAAATAAAGTGGCTGTGCAGCGCTCGGCTGGACGTTCCCTGGATCAGGTTCTGTAAGCCCTACAGTGGCCCTAAGAATCATGTGAACTTTGCTCAAACTCAGTTGGATTCACCTTGATTTATAAATATTTGTGCTTCATTTCTGGCCAAAAGACATGTATTTTTAGCTGAGATTTCTCTGCTTTCACAGCCTCAGCAAGGGATCCCTTAAAACGAAGGAGGACCAACTCTGTTGGAGCTCTGTTCATATAGAATCAGCAGATATGATGGGTATTACTCTCACACAATGCTGGTTTTCTCCACCATTCAGCCCCTACCTCCCGGCACCTGGATCCAAGCCCATCAGTTCTGGGGCGTTTACAAATTTCTCGCTATTTGCAGTGGATATTTCTTAAAACTCAAACGCTGCTGCCACACTGTCCTTGTGTTGGACCAAATACAGACCCTGGGAAAGACTTGCCAAAAAAAAAATCATACCCAAGCAAAACCAGTCCCACAGTCCAATCCAAGCTCTGAAAACAACCCAGCATTCCCACACCCGGGCTACACTGGACTGCCCCGGCACCGAACATCAGTCAGACTGGCCCAGAGACAGGTTTTGGCTCTGGCATCATTATTTATATTCCAGTAACATAT
>ML675632.1:13449226-13527701 GCA_007922155.1 Mesoclemmys tuberculata | reverse complement strand
ATGATCATATTGGTCCCTTCTGACCTATGAGTCTATGAGTCTAACTCGCCAGAGCACGGAGAACAGAGTTATTTGGAAAAAATGGAAACACAAGGCTAATGAACACAGCATTGAGATTTCCCATAGCCCTCTGCAGGGCCTGTCTCCTGATATACCCCTCTAGCCTCGCCACATAGCAGAACAGAGGTCCAGGACCTGAAAACAGCAAAAATGTCTTGATATTTTAAGAATTGGCAATTCTGGACTATCTTTCTAACAATATTTTAAGAAACACAAGAGTTGGCAGGTGTCATTGGGTCAATACAAGGTACACAGATTTTCTTTTTTAAATTGGCTTTAGCTATTAAAATGTTCTGGACACAGATTAACTGTGCTCAATACTTATTACTGTTCACCTGCCTTGAAATTGGAACTTCAAGCACTTTCATAAATGGATTGAAAGGTTTGCCTAGTTTCACAGAAGTGCTTCTGCGCCAGTCTCCTCTACTGACACGCCAGTCTGCCTGCAACCTCCTGCAGCAGTGTTTCTCAGGGAGGCCCTGCGCAGATCTTTAGGCTGCGGATAACAGGGACACCTATGGAGGGGGGATTGTGATGATCCACAGCAGCGTATTTACGGACCCCACAGTCATTTGTGGGGATCGTGTCTGGGACCGTCAGCACAAACCCCTACCACTGTAGCTAAAGGAATAACTCCAACAGCTGTAAGCCTCAGGCTCTTCTCCTGGAAGAGGTCAGCCACAAAGAGGAGACGTGAGCATAGGCTCTAACCCCGTTTGTCACAACTGCACAACAGTGCCAGTCCGTGCTCTGTCAAGGTCAGCTCTGTGGAAGGATCCATTGGTCCGGCACTTGAATTCACAATACCCTGGTAATTTCAACACTCATAAGTGCTGCGTTCCCTCTTCCAAGCAGGCTGCCTATGTTCCTTGTTGCATCATATCTACTTCCAAAGAATAAAACTGAAGAGGTGGCCCCTTCAGTGGGGTGATTGCATGTCCCCTGCATACAGATTAGGGCTGCGTCTGTTCTATAATGCTTATTTATATAAGGCTACATGTAAACACATAACAGAACTATAAGAAGGTTGGAAGGACCAAGATCCACTAATTCCATCCTTCACAGAAAGAAACAAATTGTATGGGACATGCCTGCAATGTTCCTCACATCAAGGAATAGACGGGAGCCAGCTGAAGTGAACATACCAGGGTTTGGGTTTCGGGGGGGGGGTTCTTGCCACACTGGCCAGGAAAGGGTTAATGAGACTGCGACAGGGCCAGTTATCCGGACAGGCCACACCTGAGGGGAATTAGGTGGCCTTAGTAACCGCTGATTGATGATGAGGCCCAGCTGAGAAGGACCAGGCACCGCTACTATAAAGCCAGGAAGTTGGCAGTGAGAAAAGGCTGCAGCCATTCTGTGGGTCTTAGAGACGGAAAGGAGGAAAGACCCTGCAGGAAGGGTAGTGGGGTAGATGCCTGAAAGAGGTGGAGGAGGAAAAAGTTCAGAGCAGCAGCAGGGTGGGACATTGCTGACCTTAGCTGCCGATTAGAGGGTCCCTGGGGTGGAACTGAGAGCAAAGGGTGGGCCCAGCTTTCCCTACCAGCCACAGAGGAAGTGGCACGGTCAGGGCCGTGGATTTGAAGACTATCGGGAACGCTTCATCTTGTGGGACTCTGATGCCCTGGAAGGGGGTAGGGACCTGGCCAGAGAGCCAAGCAATGAAGAGAGAGCGTGTGGATTCCCAGCGAGCGAGAGCAAGTGTTCAATGGGAGGGGCACCAGCCCTGGATGGAGCTAATGCCCAGAGCATCCAGGAGGAGGCACCACCTTTGGCGAGAAGAGCACCCCAAGACAGGGTTCCTCTCTCAAGCTTTTGGAACCTGTGGTTTTCCCTAGCTAATCTAGCTCCCCCACTGGCCAATATAGCCAGTAAAACCGGTCTCCCCTGACCTGACCTGGACTTCACACTCATGGAACGGCCTGCCGCCTTCACTACAGTGTCCTAATGGACACGAGGCCCCCATTCAGTAGAACAACTCACGCAGTTTCGGCCAAAATTTCATCCCAAAGCTTACTACAGAGTGCAGTTCAGCCCTTTCCACAGGAGTAAGAATCGCTAGAATTATACCTGTCATCCCACATATGCCCTGTAACATAACTCGTGTGATTATTTTACACCCCCCACCCTTCAATCTCTGGATCCTCCAGTGCCACCAAAGGCAGAGAAACCCAAACACTGATTTTTTCCATTTTTGTCTTGCGCCGCTACCTAAGGCATGTGCAGGAATCGGAGTCCTCCTCCACTCCCTTCCTGCACACAGATACTAAGTTTTCTATCAGCAATTAACCCATGGTTCAGCTCAATAGGACTGATTTGATTGTAGAACAACATCTGAAAAGTAGAGATTAGCAGGGCAAGCTCTTTAATGCTCCAGGCATCGGTGCAGCTGTTTAAAATCAGATTTCTCTTCCCCCTTGGTGCTTGATTAAAGGTTTTTCAAGCTTCCCTTTCCCATTTCTAGATGCTTAAGTGGGGTGATGGCGAAAAAAATGTTATCGCTGAAATGGAAAGAGCATGTGTCCCAAGTGTCATTGGGACAATAATCTATGCATGGGAAGCACTGTGTGTGTGCTAATGCAATGGTTAGGTTGTGCTAATCAGCATGGAATTAGCAATGCATTTCAGGAATAGACAAACATTCTTAAAAAACACCCTTGGTACAGAAATAGCCTCTCAAAGGGTCAGCTTAGCTGCATGCCGATGTATTCCAACTTTGCATGGTGGCAAAGTCCTCTATGACAAAATGTTTGATTAAAGCAATATGATCATAAATCCCAAGCACGCCAAGGCAACATCTAATGAATAACTGACTTGTATAGCAATTCAAACTATGCAATCAATCAATCCATCAACAGGGCTTTTGATACGAACAAGCCCATCAAAACAAAATTGCCTTAGGAAGGTAGGTCAAGCCAACGAGGGAAATGCAGGGGCTAGGAACCAAAGGATGTATATTTCAAAGAGAGGACACTGTTGCTAAATAAGGGAACTTGAAACTGACCCCTAGCCCTGCCTGAGTCATCTGCTGAGACAGAGGGTGTGGGCTGTCAGCCAAGGCAGAATTGGATCAAATGATTACCCAGGGAGACAGCTTCCAAAATGAAAGGGCCAGTCTCAGAGGCCAGCGAGTGGCAGCCAGCACATGGAGTAATGTGCCCAGCTGTGGTGCCTTAACTTTTATAAAAAAGTGGCATCTAGATGATAAAGGCTGAGAGAGGGCGACTGAACAGGATGCAAAAGGAAAGGTTAAGGGAATGATGATATAAAGTAACTTCATGCTGTGCGTTAGTGTGATGTTTTTCATCAGAGGATCTCAAAGGGGATGGAGCACCATTTGGATAAATTCATCCCCGCTGGGACCCTAGCGAGGTGAAGTTATACCAAGGAAAAATGTAGCCCACCATCCGCCTTTACTAGTGAGGTCAACGCCCTTGTTATGGACCACTGTCTCTAATAGACGTTCCACTCTATTATGTTGTGATAGCTGTGCACATATATTAAGTGCTCCAGTTCCCCTACAGTGGAATGTTACATCTCACCATATGATTTTTCTTTCCCCCTCCCCTGGCCGAGCATGGTCCTGTTGGAAATGGTGGCGTTGGGTCACACCAAATTTTCATCTTGATGGGCTGCAGGGACCACTACAATTTCCTCTCTAGAGCTCTGGATTTAATCCTCCACAAAACACTATTTTCATCTTTCATGCCATGTTTTCCCATGGATCCAGTATCATGGCTTCATACACAACATAGCTCAGGATCTCTATAGCTAATTTCAGGTCAGCTGGGCACTCCCTTTCGTCTGTAAAATGCTTTCTTGAAGCTTTGATCAGGAAGACAGTAAAAACGAAAAAACCTCCCTTTGGTTTAATTTTGAAAACACTGGGGTGAGAGGGGGGAGGAAAACTCACTCCAACAAAGAAAAAAAATCAGTAAATGATCTTTCATTTTCTCCGACAGAGGTAACCAATTTAAATTTTCATAAAGGAGGCAGTGATGTGTGTCTTTGGGAGATGGAGTCACCAATCAAGCAGTCCTCAGATTTAAAATATATATATTTCTTTAATTTTCTGAGGGCTTCCTGGAGCAACATGAAAGATTATCACGGCAAAATCAAACTAATACCGAACCTGTGCTGCTAGACTACCTGTAAGTAATTTACAAAACCCAGACGCAATGATGAACAGACTGTCTGAAGGGACCTAATTTGCTTCTTCTTTTCTCTTATATGTGTTTTTTAAAATTCCAAGTATATGGCATGCTGTGGCTTTAAGCAGCCATCCATAACACAGCATCCATGCAAGAGAGGAGGAAGAACTGAGTTTTACATCGCCTTCACTCACACCCTTGCTCCCTTTTTGACCTGATTTCCTAATCAAAGGTCAGGACCCTGGAGACGTTCAGGTTAGAAGCAGGAATTGATGGAGTCTGGTATTCTTTTGGATGCAGCCTTGTTTATTGACAAGGAATGCGCACAGTCCTGCTTCTCCAGATGCAGGAGGAACCAAGAACAAAAAGGAGCAGTTGCCTAATTTCCAACCCAACCCTTTGCCAACAGACCCCCAAGCTCGCCCTTTAGCTTTTCCCAGGGTCACACCATGCTCATAGGCTACCTGGCTTTCTTGCCCTCTGCACCTCCCCTCCCCCCCTTTCTCTCTGGTTTTGTATGGTCTCCCACATACCCACACACGCCCGGTCACAACCTCCAGTGGCCCCCTTGCCCGTACGGTACTAGCGACTGGGCAGACTCTATTTAGGTGTGCTCCCCAACGGTCTCTTTTACCTGTCTTAAACAAAGGGCATGTTCTCACATCAGGTGGCCAAGATTTCAACTTGCCTCGAACAAGGTTTCACTCAACTCAGAACAGTAACGGTTTTTGTTCAAAGGACATGTGAAGAGAGGTCAGAGGTCTCAGTCTAGCCCCATATGAATGCATCACCAGACCACCATGCAATCTTTCACACGCTGATACTATTCGTGTAACCTGTGCAGAAGCAGCTTCCTACTGGAATAGAAGGGACCAGTGCAGGACAGTTAAGAGGTGCACTGGAAGAGCTATGGGTGGGTTGTCCCCTACTGGAAGAGTAGAGAGGATGCCACCAATGCTACCAACTAGGAGATGCGGCCAATCAGAATTGTGATGGGTGGTGCCCCAGGACTGGGAGAGCAAGGGGTGTTGCAGAAAGGGCGCCCACATGGGGGGGAAGGGTACACTTTACTGGGACCCAGAGGCCCTGGGGGGCCTGCACCAGGCTGCAAACCCCATTACCATGAGGAAAAACTATTTCATGGCTCATGAGATTGTCTGTGGGAGGGGGCCAGTGTTACAAGTTTGTACTGGGCCTGAAAAAATTATGCTCCGGCCCTGGCTGCAGATCAAGGTGGGGGTGGTTCGGGCTCCTGCTTCCATTGAGGACCAGGGTAAAAAACTGCCCTTGACTTCAGGCCCTAGCCCAGCAAGGGCCACTGCCGCTCATGCTGGTGGTGCAGCGTCAAGGAGAAGCTTGAACAATCCCTTCCCTCTCATACTGTGCTAGTTTCCAGCTAGACTCCAAATTCCAGTGTGCATCGACTTATCCCCAGCATGAACCATGCACACGGTGCAGGGACTGGCAAATACCTCGGTCACTTGCTAACCCGCGATCCTGACCTCTGCTTTCACCTGTTCTACCAAATGAAGCCTGCCCCTGTGTGCCCGTCACCCCCTGCCAAGAGAGAGCTCCAGGCAAGCACGAAATGCAACATTTTCCCAGGAAGCAGAATGGTAATAAAATGGTCTCACCATCTGACAAGCCAGGCTTGATATAGATATATATTTGGCGGGCTGAGTAGCTGTTGCATCCTGCTGTCAGCTCTCACACAGCACTTTGTCTGCAGACATGTTGTGCTAGTTCCATATAATGCAGTACGATCAATAGAGACTGGTTTCTACACAACACCAGGCCACATGCCAAACCTTTTTCTTTTTGTTGAGGGATTTTGTTATTGTTGGTCTTTTTTTAAAGACACATAGTGGAGTGTTTTTACTTTAGCTTTTTCCTAAGAGAAGGGGTCTTTAAAAAGGTACCCGTCACACCCTACCACGGGCAAAAGGCCTGCACTTCGGGCACATCCCTGGAGATCAAGCAGGAGAGATTTGAATGCCCCGAGAACACGGGCTCGGACTCAAAAAAGGGCTTTGATTCATTTGTTTACCACTGCAGATTTTCTGCAGGTAATTAATTAGCTATTCATATGCCCGGCAACAGGTGGGCACTGGCTTGTTGGTGGAAGCTGAGAGCCAGGCAGATATTTCATAACAGACTCATTTCAGCCTTCATAGACTGGGCTCATTAGAAAGTGAATTCGTTTGCACAAGAAGAACAAAAAATAACCCTGAAACACCTGTATTTCTAAGGGGAAAAAAATCCATTTGATCTTCGCTTTGCTCAGCAAAACCCAGTTAGCCCTCCACCCTCATCGGAATTCATCCGGCACGAAGAAAACAAGGGCCCAATTCCTGCAAAACACTTATGTCCATGAGTAACCCAACTGCTTGAGTGAGTCAAGTTACTTGTTTGTGGTGTCTCCTTACACCCCCTGAGGTCTGCCCAGATGGGTGATATTAACCCGCTGCCTAGGAAATGTTAATATCACCCATCTGGTCAGACCTCAGAGGGTGTAAGACGACAACACACACACACAAACCCTGGCAAGGGGCAGACCGGTGCCCAGCTAATTGTCTCCAGTCTGAAATCTATGCACCGCCTATTGTACATGGAGAGAGCGATTTAATTCAGACAGCATCGCTTCACCGTGGAGAAGAATCAGAACAGATTCTCTGTTTCACAAGCTGATGTTCAAACCCAGGCAACGCCGGAGGGGGAGAAACGGTTGATTAAACAGCATCAGGGAAAAAATCTCTGAATTGGGAAGGAAATGTTTTATAGACAAAAAAAAATCAAATTGCCTTTTATATTGTCTCTCTCGCTGGCGGTTTTTGAAGGCTTATTTATTGCCTTTCAGGCTATGGTCGTCGTCATCTTTCTCTGGTTTTTAAAGTGCACGGAAACGCACCCAATTCTTTAGTGGGATTTAACTTAAAATCTCAGCCGTGGCCCCGAGCGGAGGATAACTGAGCAGCGAGCGCCATCTCTCTGGCACCCTGTGCACTCAAAGGGACAGCGAGAACATCCAGGGCCAAAGCCGGCCCAGGTGTAAACCCGCTGAAGACGATGGGGGCTCACGGTCCTTTGCCACAAGAAATGCAATACGGATCCACCCAGCCTCTTCCCCCCAAAATAGAGACCCAGCTTATCTGGAGCGGTGCATTATTAAATGCAGGAGACTGTCTGTTAAAGCCTGCTGCTCACCCCGGCTGATCTCAGGGGGATTTGCCAAAGGGGGGGTTAGAAATTGGAGCTTTTGACAGGTGTTTAAAAACCCCCACCCTCCGAAGGGGTTTGCAGCAGCTGGACAAGGAATCCGCGGAGGGAGAGAGGGAGACAGACACAAAGACAGACCCTTGCGGGTCCTCTCACGCTCCGGGGACGTTTTTCCCAGCTGCGGGTCCCCAGTGTAACCAAAGGCCCGGACTTACACAGCTGGGGGCCCCGCACAGGTGCCTGGAGCTCCCGCCAGAGACGTGCGGGGAACGCCAATCCCCGAGGACTCCGTGAGCCTCTCTGCCTCAGTTTCCCCACCTTGGCACTCGGGGTACTGCATACGTCACTGCCCCACAGCGGGGCTCTGAGGATCCGCGCAGCCATGAACAGATCTATAAGGCCAAGGCGTTTGACCCTGCGCCCATTTGGAGCACAGAGCATCTCAAACCGAGCGGTGTTCACACCACCCCGGGTTTCAATCGCCTTGTGCCAAGAAACCTGCCTGGGGCTGGGGGGGCTCGCAAGGGAGCCGACATGGCAAGTGCCCAGGTCTGGTGCAATCGCAGGTGGTTTGCCCAGGGCCAGGCTCCAGGAGTCTTGCATTTAGCCCTCCGCAGCGAACGAAGCTTGGGCGGCGGAAAGCGCATTGACTCCGGGGTAACTCGGGGTGGGAGCGCTGCCCAGAGCCGGGGGAGGAAAGAAATCCCTGCTCCTCGATTGGAAAGTGAAACGAGATCTCGGCCAGCGCCTGGGGCAGCGCAGCTCCCAGCGCAAAGGACATTCGGGGCAGCCTCGCTCTCTTTCCAGGGGGGAGCCTGCCAGGCAGGGTCTGGATTTGAAAGCATTGCACCCCTTCCCTCCAAAGGACCCTGGGAAATGTGCCCCGTTCTGCTCGCCATTGTGGCGCACGCCCCTCCCCAGCTGCCCGCGTCTGCAGCCACAGCGGGGGCGATTTTCAGCAGCATCCGAAGCAAAACGTTAGAGGCAATGAGGAGCTGGGCCGGAGAACACCCTGCCCTGGGATCTTAGCCCGGAGTAAGCTGCGGGACCCAAATTAAGGCGTTCATTTGGAACCGATTTAATAGAGTTTTGAGGGTGGGGACTGTTTCCATTACATCCCAGGCTTCCTCCCACCCCATCAATCCCACCTTTATGAAGCGTCCAGGCTCAGCTTTCCGCTGATCTCTTTGCTTTTAGCCACCGCCGAGGCTGTGATCGCTAGCAACTAACATTCCCTCATTCCTCCATCGTGATGAAAGCCGCCACAACCCACTCCCCGCCTGCCTGAGGTCATGTAAAAAGCTGCATGTGCCGTTCGAGATGAAACAAATAATCAACAGGTAAAGGGAGAGGGAAGGGAAGGAGGGGGAGACCCATTTCCCATGCACTGGGTCCTTCCAAACGTCCTCCTGTTTGCCCAATAACAGCGTCTCAAGGTGTTTCTTCCCAAGATCATTTGCCTTTCGGGCGTTGAAAATCGCTGAGTAGCGCGCACACACACACACTTCTATCATCTACACACACAGACACAGACACACGCTTCTATCTTCTACACACACACACACACACACACACACACACTTCTATCTTCCACACACACACACACACACACACACACACACACACACACACACTTCTATCTTCTACACACACACACAGACACACGCTTCTATCTTCTACACACACACACACACTCCTATCTTCTACACACACACACAGACACACGCTTCTATCTTCTACACACACGCAGACACACACACGCTTCTATCTTCTACACACACAGACACACACACACGCACGCTTCTATCTTCTACACACACACAGACACACACACGCTTCTATCTTCTACACACACGCTTCTATCTTCTACACACACAGACACACATGTTTCTATCTTCTACACACACACACACATTTCTCTCTTCTACACACACACAGACACACGCTTCTATCTTCTAGAGAATTTGAACCAGAGCATTGTTAGAGCCCCGCCGGAGTTGGGGCGGTTGGGTATTATTTTTATTCTCCCCTTTCCCTCTTTGACCTTGCCTTGCTACTCACATTTCTTCGCTGCAATTAATTCATTTGGATGATTTGCCTGAGCCGGCCAGCAGCACCCCTGCAAGAGGCAGACATTGCCTTCCTGCATGCCAGTAAATAAAAGTCCCAGCTACCTCGCCGAGTTTATTTAAAAGCCAGCACATTATTTAGACTTCTTGCGCCTCTTTGCAACCGGCGCTTGGGAAGCGGCCGCTTGGGCATTGCTGGCGAAGGACCTATTCATCCTCACCCTTCTGTGTCCTCACAGCCATGGCTGAAATGTCTAGCTGGGAAGTCTCGAGTGGGTGTTGATCCACCTCCATCATGTCATCTACCTAGAGTGGCAGGCAGTGAAATATCTTTTCAAAGGGGGGAGGAAGGGCAAGAAGGAAACAAAAGCTGCTGTTAATCACCACGCCGGGGGATTTAGGACCAGGTGCGTTGTAATTACGCATCCCTGGAGGGATTTCTCAAAGAAGTGCTGGCGAATTCATGCCGGGGTTTTAGAAATACGGCCAGGCTCCATCTCCAGCAGCCCTGTGAAGGGGAGGGAGGGCAGAACTTCGCTCTGCGCCTCTGCTCAAGGGTCATGTTCCCAAGCGCTCCTGGGGCAGGGGGAACACGTTGGCGAGCGGAGAGGCTTGCTCCTTGTCACAAGCATTGCCTGCAGCGGTTTGGGGGTGAGCCACAAAGCAGAAGAGGAAGGGAGGGATGGCAGCCAAAACTCCAATGGAGAGAGCGAGAGATGGACGCTGGGGAGGAAAGGCTGTAAGTAAACACAAGCGCGATTCACGCCACACTTCGTTTCCACAGCTCGCGCCCTGGACGCCTCTTGGGCACGTCCCCATCGGCGGCTCCACAACTGGTAGCTCCATGTCACTTTGCAGTCTAGATCACGCTGGCTTTGCGGCACGGTGTCAACCTCTGGACGGTGCTAGCGTCCTCTTCTTTCTCTCCCGCCCCAGCGGTTTGCTTTCAGACCCCCCCACAGCATCCCTATGGAGGGTGCTTCATTCCCCCGCGAGGTGCGCGCACGCACTTTTTCTCTAGGCACCCAGGCTTTCCCCAGCACCCTTGTGCCCGCGCCTACAAAAGCTGAAACTTTACACCGAGGGGAGCCAGACAGCGGACGGGGTGCCACGATCTCTGGGTCGGGTTCAGAAGGAAGCCACATCATTCGCCGGTCCTGCCTTTTGATTTCCTCTCCATGGGTCAGGGACCCGCCCGGGCCATCCACAGCAGAACAGCAAAGCGGATCGGCGCCCCCTCTCTTTCTCTCCGCCCCCCAATACATAAGAAAGCAGCGTCTTACCTGCTGGACCTTCTAGAGCATATCCCGGTCTCCCTTTGTGTCCAATTCCGAGTGGAAACCCGCAACAAATCCAGGGGGGCCAAAGAAATCTTTGGCAAGGCGTGAAGTCCAGACGGATGAGACAGCGCTCTTCCTCGCTCTCCCCCCCCGCCTGCTCCCCTCCCCCTTTATTAAAAAGATTGAACTTGGCCCCAAAACCCCTCAGAGGAAAATACCTTTGGTGGCTCTGCAGAAAGGAGGCTGGCAGAGAAAGCGGCGAACAAATCGCGCCTCGGGGAGGAACCCTTCGCAGGGGGGTGCGCTTTACAAACCCAGAACGGATTAGATCCAAGCGGAGAAGCAAGTCTCCTCGGGGAAAAAAATCGGCACAAAAAGCAGGAGAGGAAGGTTCAGTGTCGCTTTGCCACCAGGGAGGAGAGGCTGCTCTTCCCCGGGCAGCTACGTCGCGCTAGATCCACTGCTCGGGCTGCTTCCCTTTCCCTCTCGCTCATCTCCACTCCGGAGCCGCTCCGGGAACTCGCGCCGGTCCGTGTAGCCAGGAGCTGCACTGAGGATTACATCAGGCTTTTATAAGCTCCCCGGATCACACACGGAGAGCGGGCGGGAGGGACGCGGGAGAGGGAGGGAGGGAACGCACGCACGCAGCCCCCCCCGGGCTGTGTCACACGGGCGGCTGCAGACCGCGCTCCGAAACGGCCGCGTTCCTGCGCGGGGCGCGCCCCGCTGGCCCGGGGGGAGCCGGGGAGCCGCAGCGGCGCCGGGAGCGTCCACACGAGAACTTTGTCCTGCCGGGGCCGGCGGCGGTGCGTGGCGCTTTTGCCTTTGGCTGCACGTTCAGGACCAGCCGCCGCCCCCCAGCCAGCCGGGCCGGGGATAGCCCGGGGAGCCGCGGACCCCCCGCGCAACGGGAGCGGCGGGAGGCAGCGCGCTGGCGGGGCCGGGGGAGCCGGGGGGGGGAGGCGCAGGGACCCCGGCGGCTCGCTCGCCTCGGGGAGGCGGCTCCCCCCGGCCAAAGGCTGCAGGCAGCAGGGCGCTGGGGGCAGAAGCGCCGGGGCCGGGCTGGGGCCGGCGGAGGGGCCGGGAGGCGCACGCTGGGGACCAGCCTCCCGCGCCCCTCCTCTGCCCGATCCCCGCTGTCCTCCCCCGCCTGCTCCCCCGGCCTCCCCCTCGCCTCGCCTCGCCCTCCCCAGCCCCAGGGCGAGCCCGTCCCTCCTCGCCCCGCTCCCGGCCCGGAGCCCGCGGGGCCATAGCCAAGCCCTCGACCCCGGCGCGCCCTTCCCTTTGCGCCAGGCGGAGGGTCCCCCCCGCAGGAGAGAGCCGCGCACGGGCCCCCAGCCCCGCCACAGCCCCCCGGGGCCGCCCTACGGCCAGAGCGGGCTAGAGCTGCGAGATGGGGGGGACCCGGCTGGGGGGCACGGGGAGGGGACCAAAGAACGCGCCCCGCGCCCGCTGGCTGGGTGCGGGCTCGGGAAGGGGCGGGGGCCGGCTGGTGTGAGCAGCGAGGAAGCGGGAGCCTGTGTTCTCGGCGAGGAGTCGCCTGGGAACGGGGGGGCGATGGGGAGGGGGAGAAGCAGGGAAGAATGAGCAGTGGGGCAGGGAAAGAGGCAGTGAGGGGCTGGGCAATGCCAGCCCTCTCGGCACACTGCCAGACCCCCCCCAGCTTTAACCCTTTGGGCTCAGAAATGTGGGGGGGGACCCCCACCTACTTCTGCGGGCAATCCGAATGGGAGCCGAAACAAAGGGCCTGGGGCCAGGCTGCTGCCAGCTCCCCACACCAAGGCACGGCCTCTGCCACCCACCCCGGACCCAAGCCTCTGGGCATCTTCAACTAGCCAGCCTGGCCCGCCCTGCTGGGCAGCACCCACTGGGTGGCTGGGCCTCGCACACTCCACTGGCTGCCAGGGGCAGGGCCCGCCAGGACCACTTACTGCTTCCCCCTCTCTCCCACCTCCTCCTTAGAGCCCTGTCCTCTCCCTCCCCCTTCATTCTGTTCTCTGGGCTCTTCTGTCCCCCCACCCCCCACTTTCCTCTGGTTCTCCCTTTTCCTTCCCTTCCCCCCTTGTCTTGACATCCCCCCCCTGAATTTCTTCCCCCCTTCTTTCATCCCCCTTCCCTCTGATCTCTCCCCCCATCTGCTCCCCAGTGAGGTTGCGGATTCCAGGGCCCAGCTTGCACTGAAGACATGGAATGAGCTGAGCAGCAAAACACCAACAAGAAAAAGCGCCTCCAGGCCCCCTTGCTCGTGCACAGCAGACAGACAGTGCTCCGGCTCAAAGGCCTCTGTGACATCCCCAGTCTGAGCAGGGAGCCGAGCCCTGCAAGGGGCAGCTGTGAGTGGAGATGTGGGCCTTCAGCTGACAGGCGGCTTGGCTGCATTAGCACCATGGAGCCCTGGCCTGGGAACTGCACGTCCTCTCTCAAACTTGGGTTTAGTTTTTCATGTCTCCCTCCCTCCCTTCCCCCCCATGATTCTTTTCCTTAATTAGAAGATGGATATCAACAAGAAGGAGTGCTCTGTGGGGGAGGGAACGGCCTTCAGAAAGGGAGCTGGCACCTGAGACTGCTTCCAAGGGAGAGAGACTACAAGTGGGAACTAACCCCTGGCCTAATGGCACAAAGGCTCCGACTATTTGCATTGTGAACCCATGTGATGTCTGCAGGGCCTGTGTCTGTGGACTCGATGTTTCCAAACCCCGCTTTTCAGAGTCCACGCTGCATTGTAAGCCTGGGTTTACAGTTGCTGGGCCCGCGTCTCACTGGACATGCTAACACAGTGGTTCTCAATCTGCGGCTCGGGGACCAAAAGTGGCCCTGGGGGCTTTCGAAGTGGCCAGCAGCTCCCATCCCGCTGGCTGCAGAAAGAAGCCTCTGCCTAAGGGCCCAGGCAGAACGCGTTGCCATGGGGCTAAAAGACCGGTGCATGCCCCTTGCTGCAGCCAAGGGGACAGGAGATCAGGAGTCCCCTCCCCCTGGCTGTGGCAGGGAGCGCCACAAAGCGCTCTGCCTAAGTCCATAGCACTGAGGTCCCTGCTGGAGCCAGATGGAGGGAGATCAGCACTCCGCAACCCTGGCTCCAGCACAGAGCAAAGCGCTCTGGCTGGGTTCCTAGGTGCTGGGGTCCCTGCTGGAGCCAGAAGGAGGGGAACACTGATCTCCCTTCCCCCTGGCTGCAGAAGGGAGCCACTGCCTCGGGTCCCAGGTGGAGCGCACAGGGCTACGTGATGCATGTGGTTTCCCTGCTACAGCCAGGGAGATGGGAGATGAGTGAGGAGGCAGCCTCCTCGCTGAACTCCCTCCGTCTGGCTGCAGTGGGAGATAGAGGGCCTGCTGGTGGAGACTGGTGGCCCTTCACAGTTGTGAAAATGATATCTGTGGCCCTCAAGTCAAAAAAGTTGGGAACCACTGAGCTAACATACCCACGCTGCACTGCACAGACCTTCGGATTTGGGTCTGAGCTGCATCCACACTGCAAAATGCCAGGGCTTGGCCTTGAGTCACAGTGGGATTCAGGCTCTGACCCACCCACCTAGCAGGGTCTTAGGCGCTAGGTCCTGGGCACTTGCAGACCGGAGTCAGTCGGATTCGTGTGTGGATGGATGTGGGTCTTGGGCTCAAACCTGAGTCAAAGCGCAGCTTTAGTATGCAGCATATCCAAAGTGGCAGGAGAGGATGAAGGAGGTTAGGGATTCCACATGCTTCATGGTAGCCTTGAATTACTTGCCAAGGAGGGAGAAGGTGTAACTAGAATCCTTTCTGCCCCGTAATTACTACAGGACAAAGGCGTTTGAATTACACATGGTACAGAGATAATGTTGTTATTAATTTGTAGCGGGGAAGCCCAAGGAGCTTCGGTCATGGACCAAACCCCACTGCACTAGACCCTGTACAAACACTGCACAAAGAAAGTCCCTGCCCCAAAGAGTGCACAATCCATGTATAGTAGATGGGTCCCATCTATTCATCCTGTATCGTGAGGCAAGAACTGGGGGGCATTCAGTGAAACAGAACGGTGGAATATCTAAAATTAATAACGGGAAATACCTTTTCACACGTGGAGTGGGGCAGAGAGGCTTCCCTCCAAGCCTGACGGGAAGGGACCGCTACGTTCCCCTGGTGGGCGGAGCCAAGCCAGCCCCACCCCCTGTGCCAGTAGCCGAGGGGAGCGACAGAAAGTATAAGAGGTGGACTCTGGGCCCTCATTTCAGTCCAGAGGGAGGGAGCCAGGTGTCTCCAGCCCACTGCCAGGACTCTGGCCCCACTGCCAAGCTGGGCTGCATCCCGACCCCAGAGGAGACCCTGTGTGGAGAGGAGCTGCCAGACCTGCCATCCGCCGTTACCCCGAGGAGACCAATGATCTGCAGACTGCAGAGCCATGCCAACGGAGAGCAGCAGAAAGAAGCCAGGGGAACGGGATGTTAGTCTGGCTGTGCTGTCATGAAACGAGTCAGCGTGTTTTGGTGGGGTCCCCACTAACCCACTGGTGGGACCACCCACCCCTATTAGGGCCCTGGGCTGGGACCTGTGGAGCAGGGTGGTTCTGGGTTGCCCTACCCCCTACTACGCCCCACCACCCCTCTCAGGGGCTGGCAGCCTTCTGACCTGAGGCCAGAGGGCTTAGCCTGTAGACTGTTTGCCATCTGCCATAGCCAGAATGCTAGGTCGAAAGGCTGCCTGTTCCCTGGCCCACCCAGAGGGTCAGGGCCTATAGATGACTAATTAACAGTGGTTTTGTCACCTGACACAGAAAAGCAGAGTGGTCTCAATCTGAGCCTGACAGGCAGGGACCTCTACAATACAGCACACAATTGTCCTGTGGAACTGCCTGCCACAAGAAATCACTGAGATCCAAAGCTTAGCAGGATTTAAAAAAAAATTGGATATTTAAATGGATACCAAGAATATCATGAATATGTTAGTAAGGATTATTTTTTAATGAAGTGTTTTGGAAGGGTTTTAAACCCTAATGCTTCAGGGCATGAGCCAAACCTGTAACTATTTGGGGTTTGGAAGAAATTTGCCCAGTGTGCATGTAATCTCATAACTACCTAACACTGAAACATTTGATAGTGGCCACACTCAAAGACAAGATGCTGGACTAGACAGAACCCTAGTCTCAGGAAGTTTGGCTGTTCCTATTTTCTTATGTTACTATTGTTTTGAGGGGGGAGAGAGAAATAGTTAGCACACTGCTAAAAATAGTTTGGTATCACGCAACCAATAGATTATAAGGATCAAATTTCATTCTGGTGTAAGCAGGTGCAACACCACAAAAATCAAAAGAATTGTGCCTTAGATCAGCAGTCAAGCCGCAGCATTATTCAGCAAAGATGGTTAAAGCACAATTTGGGCCCGCCTGTGCTGCAAGACCAGGTGTTTAATTATGTCTGATGCCACAGTTGGGTTCCCCAGTACAGTCTGGCTTCTTCTATCAGTGGAACTTCAGGATAATGGGGTAAAGTGAACAAAGGAAATTTAAGCTGAGAATCCTCCTATACACAGTGGAATATTCTCCCAAGGGATGTGGTGAAGCCTCATCAAGACACTAGAGTGGCTATAAGGCCAGAGAACGTACTCCAAGGAGCAATGCCTGCCCTAGAAGAGGAGTGGAGAAGCTAACCTATCAGGGTTTTTCCATCTACAATTTCTAGGGCTCCCACATCTACCTGTGAGGGGAATCACAGAGTATGCGGGGCTAGTCAGTGCTGCTCGTCTGGGATTTTTACACAGCTGTTACTCTGTGCAAGAGCAGAAGCATGAGGCTTACAGCAGCCATTCCTTAGATGCTGATCCACCCCCTCCTCACTCTCTGGTAGTCCCTATTTGCCCACGCAATTCCTGGGCCATGCTGCATTTCAGTGAAGCGCGTATTGCCAGCTACACAGATTTATGGAAGGGATGTCTCAAACCTTTCCCCTCGCTGTTAGCCCCCAATCTCTTCTCCCCATGATTTTGCTTCTCTCTGTGATGGGTGTGAAGGTGGAATATACATACTACTATAACATAAAACCCATATTCTACACTTACCTGGCATGTTAGGTACTGTTTAGTGATACTGCAATACTGCCTAGAGGGCCCCATTGTGCTACACACTGTGCAAACATAACCCAAAGACAGTCCTTGCCTCCAGGCGCTTATGTTTTAAATATAAGATGAGAGAACAGTAGATACAACAAATAGATGGCCACATGATAACAGGGAGGCTGCACTCATCGGCTGGCAGGCAGTGGCCACAGGGCAACAGCTGCCTACACATTGTAACAAACACCACAGCGGACTCTCTGCAGTAAAACTACTGCAAAACTTATCAGCAGGGAGTTATGGAAACCTGAAACCAGGTGAGTTGTGCCTGGTTTTGCTGCAAACATTTTGCACAGCTTCACACTGCCAAGAGGTGTGGGTGAGCCTATTCCCCAAAGAAGGTAGACTGGGAGCTTCTGTTCTCCCTGTCTCACAACACAAAAAGAAGGGGACATTGCATGGAATGGAAAGGTGACAAATGCAAAAGAGACAAAAGGAAATACTTTTTCCATACTGCGTAATTACCCGTGGAACTCATTGCCAGAGAATGCCGTTGAAGTCCAACGTTTTGCATGAATCAAAGTGTGGTTAGATAAGAATATTTAAAGTTATGATTACTAAGGCCAACAGTAATTATGGAAGAGCAAATAAACCTCCTGCGTCAGAGCTTGAGCCAGTCTCTGACTACTAGAAGATTAAGAGGAGAATGTGGAGGGCAGGTTACTATCCTACATCTGTCTTACGCGAGGTTGCTTGCACCTTCCTGTAAGGCACCTGGTACTGACCATTGCTGGAGAGAAGCTACTGGAGTAGGTGGCTCTCAGCGCTGATGCAGTCTGGCAATTCCTATGTTTCTTACGAAGCGGGTGATTCAGTGTCTCTTTGGGATTCATTCATTCTGCAGTCCCCATCTGGCTGTTTATCAAGAGAGTGACTTTTGGTCCCACTCCTCAAGAGCGGTGTGTGTGTGAGAAATATGCAGGGAGCAATTTCTAGCTGAGAAAAGCTGTATGAAGGTTCCCCCTTCTAGCTCACCTAGAGATGCTGCCCACACAGGCTAGGAGGGGCTGCTCTGGGGCATGTATAAATAGCAGTGCAGCTGCAGCACTCTGGGGAGAGGCAGCGGAGGTACAGCGGAGCCAAGTACAAACGGTGATGGTAGAAGGCCTTTGAAGGTCCCAGTTCAGACAGCAGGACTTGTGTGCACAGATTCGAGTTGCTGTGCGGGACTGAGGGTTCCTCTAATGGGTTAACTCCACTGATGCAACCGATTGATAATGAGGGACAGGGGGAAAGCAAATTGCTGGTGTGGGTCCCAGTGACCTTTTTAAGGAGGATTACTGCAAAGCTGGGCTGTTTATAACTGATCAATTCTATCTTCCCTCTAGCAACAGGTATCACAGTGTTTATGTTTGTAATGCCTTGCATCATGTCTGGCTAAAGATTTTGCTCAACTATTTCCAATTACCTATAAGCCGGATACCCGTGGCTTATCAGGCAAGGGCTGTGTCCAGCTGTGGATAGTGCCTGAACTGGAATGGCAATCCGCCCAGGTTTTGATCTGGCTGGCTGGTTTTCTGACCCTTCCTCCAGCTGCTGCAGATTTTTAATTTGCTTTTGTTTTAAACAAACTTTTGTCCCTCTTGCCTGCTTTGGCTGGTTCTGAAATCTGTGCCTTCATGGCAATTCCCTTGCCAAGCGGCCATTCAAAGATGTCAATATTCATAGGGCCATGAACCTGACTGAAGAGATCCAGCCTCTTCTAACACTTTCACGCTCCCTTACAGTTTCCTCAAAATGCTGCAGGTGAAATCCTCTCCCCAAGTCCCCGCCCCAGATAACATTGTTGTTCTAAATACCCATACCTTGCACTTACCCAGTGCCTTTCACCAACACTCCCAAAGCACTGTATCAACTGTTTAATGGGTTTATCCCTGCAATGGACTCATGCTACAGTGAAATGGGATTATCCCCATTCTACAGATGAGGAAACTGAGACAGGAAAAAAACCTAAGAGGCTTCTCCAAGGCCACAAGGTGACTAATTTGGGGATAAAATCCAACATGTCTGCCTCACAGTCCCCTGTTCTAACCTCTCAACAATACTGCCTCTTTATCATACCTCATATGCCACCTACACTTGTATTTTTATTGCCTCCTTAGTAGATTACAATGAGTGACTCTCTACTCATTGGGATGTTATGTAACCCCATGACATTGGTCCAAATTAAAACAACACCATGGGTGAATGAATGCACAAAGCGGCCAAGGTTCGACTCAACAGCCGGGCTCCCCAAACGCCTGGGATACCCAACTTTGGGCTGAGAAGCTTCATAAGAAAAGGATTTTCTTTAATGGGGATGTCAGATGCTTCTTGCTGAGGCAGAAACCCCCTGAGGCCTGCCTGTCCCTCAGTAACTCCTTCCCCTGCATATAGGGCCCGGAAGGGCAAAAAGCAACTGGGGGGAGATGCAAGAATGGGAAGATGGGTCAGGAGGGAGATGGGGAAGGAATTATCCAGGTGTGTGTGTGGAGGGGGGTGGTGACCCTACAAGAGAGGTAGGGACTGATGGGGCCAGGGCTAGATGCAGATTCGGGGGGGGGGGCTGTTACCTTCAGGTCTTGTTTCACGCCCACTGGCTCGCCCTAATCAGGCCTGGCTCTGCTCTGCTCAGCTCAGCTGCCTGGGCCGGGGGCACCTTTGGTGCGGGTACATCCCAAACCCCGGCAGCGCAGGGCAAACCGGCCCTCGGCGCCGCAGGAGCGTCCCCGCAGCTCGGCCCGCGGGCGCTGTCTCGCGTGGGGCGGCCTCTGCGCGTGCAGCCCGGCGGGGTGGGCCCCACTTCACCGCCCCCCCAGGGCTTCATCGCCCGGCGGCTGCCCCGGCGTGTTCACTCATTGCACGCTGCAATTAGCGGGGCAGCCCCCCCGGCAACACCCCCGAGCAGCGTAAATCAGAGACACCCCCCCCTGGCCGCCCCCTCCCCGCCCCACGCGCTGATTCACGCCGCGCGCCCCGGGAGCGGGGAGGGGGTTGTAGCTTCCTCCACCCCATCGCGGGGGCCCGGCGGGCGGCCCGGGGTGCAAATGCTCCCCCCGCCCCAGCGCCGGCTGCACACGGATCCCTCCCTCCCGGAGCATCCAGCCCCCGGGGCCGGGAGAGCGCCCCCAGTCTAGCCCCAGCTGGGCGCGGGCACCGCCCGGAGTGCATCACCGCCCGGACAGGGCAGCCCGCCGCCGCCTTGCTAGCAGGGCTCCAGCGGAGACCCGCGGGTAGATCCCCCTGAAAAGGGGAAGGGAGCCCCCCAGTGTAGAAGGGGTTAACTCCAGCCCCTTTCCCCTCCCCAGCACGGCGGGGAGGGATCAATGGAAGAGATTTCTGGGGAAAGGCAGGGTGAATCTTTCCTTAGGAGGGTGGTGAAATAATGGGAGATAGTGGAGTCTCCGTCCTTAGATTTTTTTAAGGCCCCAGAGCCCTGGCTGGGGTGGTTTGGTCTGAGTTGGTCCTGCTTTGAGCAGGGGTTGGACTAGGTGACCTCCTGAGGTCCCTTCCGACCCTCATCGGCTCTGATTCTATGAATTTCCTGCTGGGGGAAAGCAGGGTGGTTGTTTTTTTTTTGTTTGGTTGGTTTCCTTTTGGGGAAATATGTCTGATTTATGCTAGCAAAGCTTTGCTCCTGCTGATCATGGCTGTTTCATTCTGTGGTCACCGCACCAGCCAAACCTTATTTTGAAAAAGACAAATCAAGAAGGGCCTGACCACATATAGGCTCACTGCAGATCAGGGGGCACTTTTGCTAGAGTAGGCTTGATATCTCTGGTTGCCTGGCCAAATCTCAACTAATTACATTTCACCTCCCTAAATTCCCCACACTGAATTTCAGTTAAATCAACTATTCTTCACTTCCTGCCCTAGATTCGGGTATTGCTGTGAGCTGTTAAAAGAATAGCATGTTTCCTCTTAGAGATGGCTGCATTTCAATAATGGGTGGAGTACTTAATCTATATGAAAGTTCACTGACAAGCACTTCAGGATCTTGAAAGGTCATATATAAAGAATCCTTCTGTTTTCTTGTCTGTTTAAAAAAATTCTACTGATGTGGATGTGCCAGGTTGGACCATATGAAAAGCTATAATCTGTAAATAGCAAGAGTGGTTTTGTTTATTCCATATTGGCGTTAGAGTGCAGTGTTCAATGGTTAAGATCTTCGGATATAATTACTGGTTTTAGGTGCATCAATTTTCAATTTTATCAATTTGAGATAAGACCGGCCATATTGGGTCAGACCAATGGTCCATCTAGTTTAGTATCCTGTCTTCCGACAGTGGCCAATGCCAGGTGCTGCAGAGGGAACGAATAGAACAGGTCTTCAAGTGACACATCCTGTCAACCATTCACAGTCGCTGGCAAACTGCAATCCCTGCCTCTTCTGGCTAATAGCCATTGATGGACCTGTACTCCATTAATTTTTCTAGTTCTTTTTTGAATGCCCATTATAGTCTTGGTCTTCACAACATCCTCTGGCAGGGAGTTCCACAGGTAGATGGAGTTTGTGTGAAGAAATACTTCCTTTTGTTTGTTTTAAACTTGCCTATTAATTTTATTTGGTGATCCCTAGTTTTTTGCTTTGAGAGGGAGTAAATAACACTTCCTTATTTACTTCCTCCACATCAGTCATGATTTTATAGACCTCTATCATATCCCCTCTTAGTCGTCTCTTTTCCAAGATGAAAAGTCCCACTCTTCTTATTCTGTCCTCATATGGAAGCTTTTTCATACCCCTAATCATTTTAGTTGCCCTTTTCTTTACCTTTTCCAATTCCAAAATATCTTTTTTGAGATGGGGTGACCAGATCTGCATGCAGTATTCAAGATGTGGGCATACCACGGATTTATAAAGCGTCAATATAATATTTTCTGTCTTATTATCTATCTCTTTCCTAATGATTCCCAACATTGTTAGCTTTTGTTTTGAATGCCACTGCACATTGTGGAGATTTCTCTGAAAACATCCGCTCAAAGACCCCATCATTTTATATGGATAGTTGGGATTATGTTTTCCAATGTGCATTACTTTGCATTTAATCAACATTGAATTTCATCTGCCATTTTGTTGCCCAGTTACCTAGTTTTGTGAGATCCCTTTGTAACTCTGCAGTCTTCTTTGGACTTAACTATCTTGCATAGTTTTGCATCATCTGCAAATTTTGCCACTTCGCTATTTACCCCTTTTCCCAGATCATTTATGAATGTTGAACAGTTCTGGTCCCAGTACAGACCCCTGGGGGACACCACTATTTACTTCCCTCCCTTCTGAACACTGACCATTTATTCCTACCCTTTGTTTCCAATCTTTTAACAGTTACTGATCCAGGAGAGGACCGACCTTCTTATCCCATGACAGCTTTCTTTGCTTAAGAGCCTTTGGAGAGGGACCTTGTCAAAGGCTTTTTGAAAATCCAAGTACAGTTTATCCACTGGATCACCCCGTCCACATGCTCTAAGATACCTGAAAGGGGTCAGTTTGTCAAAGGGCTCAACGCTTTCTAAATTAGGCCCTTTCAGGTGTCTCAAGCTGGCCTCTGAAAACCACAAGCCAGTTTTGAAATGCATCAGGTTGCTTCTATTGCTTTCAAATGAACTCACGTGGAAAAAAGATACAAAACAAGAACACCCTATCACTCATGGACAAACGCTTATCTCAGAACGGTCCCTCCACTCTGACTTCTTCATCCACCCTCAAAGGAAACCTGCACGACACCTTCAAAAGATGAGCCTGGGAGCTTAAATTCATAACTTCTCTAGACACTAAAAATCATGGTTTTAATAAAGATAATGGATTTACGGCTTATTACAGCAATCTGTAACCCACTCCCCACCCCTCCCCCTTTTTTGGTCCTGTGACTGGACAGACATTAAATGGCTACTTAATACATATTCTAAAGAACTATTCAAGGTGAACTACTTATGCTAAACAATCTGTTCCACCTTGTATTAAGTGCCTTCCCCAGAGCAGAAGAAAAGTAGCTCAAAAGCTTCTTTCTCCCAAGCTGAAGTTGGTTCAATAAAAGATATTATTACCCACCTTGTCCCTCTAATATACTGGAACCAACTCTGCTATAACGCTGCAAACAGAGCTAATCAGAGATGGATTCAGCAGGCAGATGGATGACAGCATGGCCGGGAGAACAAACTCCCCTCTCACCGTTAGAGAGACTCTCTCCAGTTCAGAGGACAGCTCATGCTCTCACTGTTTCTGTTCTGTGGCTACATGGGGGGATTTGGGGCCCCAACCCAGCAGCTAGATTTCCAGTGACAATAGGACTGGTAAAAATCAGAACCTTTCCTTGTTGATCTGCAACCCAGCCAGAAGCCACCACTCATTCCTAGAGCCAAACCTTTTGATAATCTGACTTCATATGGTACTTGGGGATGGATCCTCGGCTGCTATAAGTCAGCATAGATCCACTGACGTCAGTGTTCCATTGAAGTCAATAAAGCAATGCTGATTTACACCAGCTGAGGATCTTAGCAATATAGACGTAGGCTGGAAGGGACCTTTAGAAGGCATCAAGTCTAGTCCCCTGCCCTGTGGCAGGACCAAGTAAACCTAGATTCCCCCTTAACTAGATCTTGACTACCACCTACTTTGAGTGCTCTGTCCAGGGCTAACAATAATAATGGGTTTTTTGGCTAACCAAGAATATAGAGCACCTGGGGCATGTGATGGGCTCTACTTCTGCTGCAGTGGTTAAGTGGGGATATTAAATTATGTTTCTGCTATTGGGCTGATCAACTTTGAATTAATAAAGGCTCTTTTCTGAGCCTCTTTGGGGTAGAAAGGACACCCCAGGGATAGATGGGAAAGCATAACAAGCACTAGAGTCTAGACACTTACTATGGCAACAGAAAGGGGCTTTCCATTGCTGTCATTAATCCACTTCCTCTGGAGGCGGTAGGTAGATCAATGGAAGTGTTCTGTCAACGTAGCACTGTCTGTACAAGGCCTTGGGCTGATTTAATTACATCTCTCAGGTGTGTTAATTTCTTCACACCCCATAGCATTGTTGATCCAAAGTTGAACCCCTAAGTATTAGGTGTAGACCAGACCCAAGTGTCTACAATTCCCATGGAAACAATGGAGGTTGTGGGTGCTCAGCACTGCATGAGATCAGGTCCTTTGATGTTGGCCTGAGCCATCCCCAAACCCATGAAGCGTGTCCATCACTAAATGTCACAGGCATTTGATCCTGGTTTCGTTCACACACACTCAGTCCAAGGCCTTGTCTACACTAGAAAGTGTTGTTGACACAAGTTACAGCAATGATCAAAAAGTGCTGTAATTACAATGCTTGTGCCTGTCTGTGTTACCCAGGGTTCCTCGACCCAGTAACTTTTAATCTCTGTGAGTCGGTTTCAGGAAATAAACCAAAGGAAATGCAGTACATCCGCCTGCTATAAGGCTGGCAAAGGCAAGTCCAAACCCAAGTGCTTTATCTTTAAAGCTTTACTTTAAAGCAATTCCCATTGGAAGCATTCACCACTGTCTCCACTTATTAATTTTAAGCACATCCTAATACACTAAGTGATTAGAGTACCCCAAAACTTAATAATTACCCCCCACTAGTCTAAGGCAATCTTTGGGCAGTCTTTGGGTAAAGCAGTCACAGATTTCTGGATGGCCAGTCCTTCCATGTGTGCCTGGAGATCCTCCCAAATGTATCCACAAAGCAATCTGCCAGACTCAGACTTGCTACCTCCCTCTTATACCCCAGAAATTGCAGAGACATGTCCATCAAAATAATGTTAAATAACTAACCAAACAAATCAATCACTGGTCAAAAGCAGGAGTTACAGAGACATGTCAGTAAAAATATTGTTAAGTAAGCAGTTTTAAACTGTTAGTCCTATAGCTGGATTTCCCCATACCAACAATTCTAAAATATATCCAGACTTCTTGTTCTTCAGATGTCTTCCCCAGCATATTCAGAAAGGGAGAACACACAGAGCCAGGCTAACTTAACGTTTACTGTCTTAACCCGCCCCCTCTCCTGGTTTGCCTAGTTATGCTAAGTTCCTGCAAAGGCCTGAAAATGGTTAAAAGCAGAAAGCAGAATCACTGATGGTCCATCTCAATAATTGGCAATGGCTTGGACATCTGGCTGGTTGTTAAAATGCCCCTGTACATCCACACAGCACTCATGTCACCGAAGCACATCCACAGTTGGTGCTTTGGCATCAAGAGTTGGTGCAGTGCACTACCAGCAACTATCCTACTGTGCAACTCACCACCTTGTGCTGCTAGGAGTCGTGGGAGGCACAAAGGATTGCAATGCATCATGGGTGTGGGCTCAATATCTCATGATGCAGCGATTTCCGTCCTGCCATTCCATGAGTTTCTGACTGTCTCACGGCATTTTCAATGGCCCCCAGTTTCATGTGCGCTGTTATCGCAAGTGTGTAGGGCCATTAATCGCATTCGACTATGAAGGACTGTGAGTCTTAGAAATGTGTGTGAAATAGTGGACAGCTTTGCATTGATGGGGTTTCCAGTTTTGGCCCGAGGCCTTCTTGTGACAGAGTACATCAGTAGAAAGTGGTTCTTCTCTATGGTACTGCAGGTTCTTGTGGATCACCATGGGCATTTCACTGGCAATGCCCATAGTGATCCTGGGAGACCCAGCCTACCCCTTATTGCCATGACTCACAAAGTCTTATGTGGGCAATCTGGATAGCAGCAAGGAGCTCTTCAATAACAGGTTGAGCTGGTGCCAAATGACCATTGAATGTGCATTTGGCAGATTAAAAGCTCGCTGGTGATACCTGTATGGGGAGGTGACAACTAAATGAGGAAAATGTTCCCATGGTTATAGCTGTCTGCTGTGTGCTCCATAATATTTATGAAGCTAAGGATGAAAATTTTCCCCCACGTGAAGCGCAGAAGTGGCTTGCCTTGCATCTGACTATGAACAACCAAATGTCAGGGATACTAGAGGAGCACAATGGGGTTACACTCAAATCAGGGGGCCTTGAGGAGCCATTTTGACAATGAGCAACAATAAGGTATCTTTGTAAACAGTGCTGTGCCATGCTATTAATGCTGTCCAGCTTGCACTGTGTATCAATGTGAGCTGCAACCACCGTGTGCCAAGAAGCAAAAAAAGATTGCTTATTCTTCACAGAGTATGTCTTTAGTAAATAAAAATTACACACAACACACCAAAAAGGCTGGGCTGGAGAGGAGAAAGCAGTGAAGGACAGTGTGAGCTACGACAGCTTGGTGTAAGTCTACAGCTATCATTCTGGAGGCTATCTGAAGGGGTGGAGTGAATGGGGTACCAAGGCAGTCTGGCAGTTTGGTAGGAATATGTATGTGGAGTTCTCTACTGGCTGCAAGGGGGGTGAGCATGCATGAATTCAGTCTGCAGCATTATAAGTGATTTTAGCAGCTCTGTTTGCTCCTCCATGGCCTTTATCCTGCGCTCATGACCTGCTATCTCTCACTCCTGGTGTTCCCTCCTTGTCTGCCTATCAATTTTTTGATTTTCAGTCACACTGTGTCTTCGTGCCCCTTTTTCTTTCTTTTATCCCACCTCAGAGGACTGGAAGAGTTCTTGGAACATCTCCTCCTTGCTTCTCCGTGGTCGTTTACTTATCAGCCACAGGCACTCAGCCTGTGTGGAGGGGTTTCCCTTCAAGGGCACACCTGTAGAAGCACAATAAACAATGAACAGTAGCATGACTGTGAGTGCAATAATGACATTGATTAGTTACTGTAAAATATACCTCTTTCCCACTGTCCCCTGCCAAGCGCACCCCTCGACGATCAACCAAGCATGTTGAGTTGTAACTGTGGGGAGGGGGCACACATGCTGGGGAAAGGCTCTGGGTGGTTGTTTGGGTTACTGGTGCAGGTAGATAGGGACAGAATTTCAAATTGTGCCACCATTTTCCACAGGTCAGGGCCATAGAAGCCAATATCTCACTCCTGAGAGTAAGCAGCGATGCTAGGCTGCATTTCTTCCATCGGAGCAGCTTGAAGCCAGGTCCCTATGCTGCTCATCTGTCGCTTTGGTCCCTGCACAAGTGATTGCCACTTGGTGCAGGAGAATATCCTAGAATGGGGGAGGAAACAAAGCAGCTCTGCTGAGGAATCTTCGGCAGAGGATTGGTGAATACCTCCAGGAGTTTCCTAGAGATTTCTCTGGAGCATTCCTGGGAAATCTCAGTGTGTAATAATACATCTTTCCGCCGCACTGCCTAGGTGCACAGGGGAATGGGAAGCACATGCAAATACAGCTACTCTTGTGTATTTCTATCCTTTCAACCAGCTGTATGATGCAACCAAGCAAAGGACAGCTGCACCTCATGTAACAGAGCAGCATCAGCTAAAAAAAATCACTTACCTGAGTTCCCTTTTCCTACACCCTAGACGCCAGAGCGGTAGGGCTGGGACTGGCTCAAACCTTCTACAGTCAAGAAGAGGTCCTGGCTCCCCTTGTCACCAAATGACCCTGTCCCCTGCCCCGCATCATCCTCCAACTCAACCTCATCTTCCACAACTTCTTCATTGGGGTTGAGTCCGGTGTCTTCTCTCTTCAGGCGCACCAATGTATTGATGAGTTTCTTGGCCTTTGAGGTGAGATTGCTGCTGAGGATGACTTCCAGCTCCTTATAGAAGCAGCAGGTCTTTGGCTGTGCACCAGAAGGATGGTTTGACTTCCTAGCCTTTTGGTGCCCCTGCTGCAGCTCCTTGATTTTCACTCACACTGCAGTGTGTCCCATTCATGGTCCTTCTCTACCAACCAATGAGAAATTTGATTAGATTTATTGAAGTTCCTTCAGCTGGAGCAGAGCTGGGGCTGCACAGCTGCCTCTCCCCCAGTGCTGATCAGATCCAGAAGCTCCGGTGTGCTCCAAGCGGGAGAGTGTTTGGTGCAGGGAGCTGCCATGGTCAGCTGGGAAGATGCGATATGAGCTCTCCATGCCAACCAAGCAGGAAATGGAATTTCAAAAATCCCCGGGCCTTTAAAGGGGGAGAGTTGGATAGCTGCAGGGTAGCGGAGTTTAAGTTGGTGGCTAGAGCTGTCAGGATGGACATTGTGGATCTCTTCCTGGAGGCTATTTACTGCAATATAACCAAGTGCAGTGTGTCTACACTGAGGCTTTATCACTAAAAATTTGGTGCAAAAAGTTCTATGCCTCTCGGCGAGGTGGTTTTATTTTGTCGCAAAATCAGGGGAGTTGGGTCGACGGGGGGAATTGCAGTGTGTACACCACCACTGTTTTGGTGCAAAACGCTGACTTTGGTCAACAAAAGTCTGTAGGGTAGCCTAGGCCCAAGGTTGATCCTGCAACAATGATCAGATGTGCCTTTAAAAACTGATGAAGAACGGGTAGGACTATCCTTGAATAAGGGTGGAAAATTGATGTTTATAAAAGTAAATAAATGATTCACCCTAAGCATAGCCTCACAGCATCTGTGGGTTTTCTTAGAGATAATTATAGCGTACATGGAGATGGGGCTGTTTATGTTAATATTGGAGCCACTCGGCAGACAATTTAACATTGTCTTCTACCATAAATCACTGAAATTCCTTGGAACAAGCCTGGGTTTTAAACCCTTTAATTAGCATCAACGTTCAGTTTCGTCCCTGATCCTGTGCACTGTCATGAAGAAAAGTGCAATCTTTCTCCTCCAGCCATGGCCCTGTTTCTAAATGCAATGACTTGCTAGTGCATTCTTGATGTACAATCAAGTACCTTAGCAACTGGTAGGTTCCTAGTGGGTTTCAGTCCTGAGGGATCTCTTCCTGGAACCAACCATAGATACGCTGTGGTGCTGAATAAGACACAGAGCTGGCCTTAAAAGTGTGGGAGGAATCCAGACTGTCCCAGTGGGTTCCCCATTCAGTTCTGGTTGTGGAGCTGGAGGCTGGGCCAGTCTATGTTGTGTCCCTCTCTATCTACTTACTGATCTGGCCATAGTTACCAGAGCATCTGAGCATCTCAGTCGCAAATGTATTGATCCTCATGACAACCCTGTGAGGTAGCCAAGTACTGTTATCCCTATTTTACAGTTGGGGAACTGAGGCCAGGTGACTTCCATGAGGTCACACAGAAAGGTTGTGGTGAAAAAGGGATGGAATTCGGGTCTGCCAAATCCCAGGCTAGCGCCCCTGCCTAAACATAATGAACTGTTAAATTGCAGAGTCATAGAATCACAGAAATGTAGGTCTAGAAGTGACTCCAAGAAGTCATCTAATCCGGCCTCCTACAGCACCAACTAAACCTAGACCATCCCTGACCAATATTTGTCCTCAACTTAAAATTTTGTCCAGTGACAAGGATTCCACAGCCTCCCTTGGAAGCTATTGCAGAGTTTAACTAACCTTTTAATTACAAAGGTTTTCCTCATACCTAGTCTAAATCTCACGTGCTGCAGATTAAGCTCGTTACGTCTTGTCCTACCTTCTGTGGCCATGGAGAACAATTGATCACTGTCCTCTTTATAACAGCCCTTAACATATTTGAAGGATGTTATCAGGTTGCCCCTCTGTCTTCTTGCCTCAAGACTAGGGGTGGCGCTGGGGGGGGGAGGTTGTGGGGGCTACAGCCACCCCAAAAATTGCCTTAGCCCCTCCGTAGCCACCCCATAGCAGCTGCTGCTTGGTGGATGCCCAGCCCTGAAGACAGAGTTCAGAGAACAGTGGCTGCTGGCCAGACACCCTGCTCCGGTAGTAGTGGAGAAGTAAGCCCGAGCCAGGGGCAGGGGTGCCCGAGACCAGTCCCTGACTCGTGTCCCCGCCCACCAAGATGCTCCACCCCAGGGCAGGTGGAGGGTCCAGGGCTCCCCATAGTATCCCAGACCTGTTCTGGCCTGGACTCCTGAGCCCCACCTCCCATGGTTGCTGCTCCCCAAGTGCTACGTGGACTCTGCTGGACCCAGAGCCAGGTCCCCCAACCCAGGCAGCTGTTACTGTCTGCCAGCAACCATAGCTGTTCACTTCTCTCCTCCAGCTTCTGGCCTCTCACCGGGCCAGGGGGAAGGGCCTTAGCGGGATAATTTAGCTGAGGTTAGTCTTGCTTTGAGCAGGGGGTTGAACTAGATGACCTTCTGAGGTCCCTTCTAACTCTATGATTCTGTGATTTTATAAGCATAATTTCCCCCGCATTATCCAAGTCATTATTAAAAATATAGACTAATGCCAGACCCAGTACAGACTCCCATGGGACCCCAGTAAACCATTGAGAACGTCTCTTGGAGTATAGTCTTCCAACCAGTTGTGCACCCACCTTATAGGAATTTCATCTAGACCACATTTTCCTAGTTTTGCTTCTGAGAATAACATATAGGACAGTGTCAAAAGCTTTAGTAAAATCAAGATAAAACGTGCATACTGCTATCTCCTATCCATTAAGCCAGTCACCCTGTCAAAGAAGGAAATTAGGTTGGTTTAGCATAATTTGTTCTTGAGGAATCCATGCTGGTGATTACTTATCTCCTTATTATCCCTTCGGTGCTTGCAAATTGATTGTTTAATAATTTGTTCCAGTATGTTTCCAGGTATCAAAGTCAGGTTGACTAGACTATAATTCCCTGGATCTGCTTTGTTCTCCTTTTTAAAGATAGGTACTAGATTTGCCCTTCTCTGGTCTTCTGGGACCTCACCAGTACTCCATGAGTTCTCAAAGATTATCGGTAATGCTTCCAAGATTGCTTCAGCTGATTCTTTAAGTACTGTAGGCAACTGAGTTCTTTCAACCCCCATTCCTGAAAAGCACAGTGTGCATAAAACTATCATGCATTTCAGTTTTCTGTGCACTGCACCTTCAAATGTCTACAACACTCCTTATGTGTAGAGTTCAACAGCTGTTTTTTTTCGGCATTGCTATAGAGAGATGGGTGTGCATACGCACAGAGCGCTGTGAAGGAGAAATGACTTCTCTTCTTTCTTGCAGCTATTTCCCTTAACCTCAAAATAAGTCTGTTGAGACTGAAAGAATATGTTTTACTCTGTGTGTGGAAACATAACATCATTGCTTGTGCATAAAGCCAGTTCCAATTAAGAGGGAGTTTCTTCTGTCTTGTCAAATGTAAATCTCTACAAATTCTCTATGTACTTTGAAATGACCAAAGCTGAATGTTTAAATAAGCTTAAGGGTTCAAGTCAAGTCAAATTATGCTCAAAATGGAAGCGCCACGGAACTATTTCTGTGGTATTTTTGTTTATATTCTGTTTATCCCTAGTCTAAAGCATTTCCCCTGCAGCATTTGTAAGCACAACACTGCAGCTAAGATATGGGATGTGGACCTGAGGCTGAAGAACATCCTAATGGGAGCAGAAAAGAATCCACTGATTGTCCTTCACGTGGGAACGTATCAAGGGACTGATGAAGATGCTTAAGGAAATGAAGTCTCAGGTGATCTTCAGTGGGATTCTACCTGTCCCTAGAGGAGCATGAGGACAAGAGAA
Organism: Mesoclemmys tuberculata; assembly: GCA_007922155.1. Classification (NCBI taxonomy): domain Eukaryota; kingdom Metazoa; phylum Chordata; order Testudines; family Chelidae; genus Mesoclemmys; species Mesoclemmys tuberculata. Next base: position 13,496,427 of record ML675632.1, on the reverse strand, counting down.
GATTATGGTGATCAACAGATGGCCTAGGAAGTAGTGCTATAAGAAGGGCTTTGGGATGTTTGACCACTGGGAGGCATTCATGGGCAGAGGACTGTTCTCATGGGATGGGCTCCACCAGAGAAGGAAGGGAAATAGATTTCTCGGATGGAGGTTGGCACAATGAACTAAAAGAGTATTAAACTAAGAACTTTGGGGGACAGTTGGGAGATGCTCATGTAATTTCCATGCCTGATTTTAACATTGTGAGGGAGGAAAATCAAATAAGAAAGGATACAGCAATGGAGAAAGGAACAGGAGTGGACAGGAGTATGGACATTAAGACGAAAGAAATGCCAATACCAACAAAGCCACCAGGTAGGCGATACTGTCAGTAGAATGACTGTACCCAGTCGGATGAGAAATGTGGGTGGAGCCAAGTAGAAACAACAAGATGTTTGTACGCCACTGCAAGGCCCTTGGGTAACTAAATGGAGGAACTAGAACTACTGGTGCAGGAAGTGAAAACGGATATTATAGGGATAAGAGAAACATGTTAGAATAGTAGTCATGACTGGAATACAGGGATCGAAGGCTATGTGCTGTTCAGGAAAGACCAAACTAAAGGTAAGGGTGGTGGAGTAGCATTGTTTGCTAATGATGAGGTAGATTGTAAAGAAATTAGAAGTGACGGAATGCATAAAACAGAGTCTGTTTGGGCCAAAATCACTTTGGGGAAGAATCATAGAAGATCAGGGTTGGAAGGGAGCTCAGGAGGTCATCTAGTTCAACCCCCTGCTCAAAACAGGACCAACCCCAGCTAAACCAGCCAGGGTTTTGTCAAGCTGCACCTTAAAAACATTTTAGGATGGAGATTCCACCACCTCCCTAGGTAACCCATTCCAGTGCTTCGCCACCCTCCTAGTGACAAAGATTTTCCTAATATCCACCATAGACCTCCCCCACTGCACACTTGAGACCGTTGCTCCTTGTTCTGTCATCTACTACCTCTGAGAACAGCCTAGCTCCATTCTCCCTGGAACCCCTTTTCAGGTAGTTAAAGGCTGCTATCAAATCACCCCTCATTCTTCTCTTCTGCAGACTAAACAAGATCAGTTCCCTCAGCCTCTCCTCAAAGGTAGTAGAGGTTCCCATGATATAGTGCTTGGGGTATGCTACAGACCTCCAGGATCTGATCTGGATATGGATAGAGACCTCTTTAATGTTTTTAATGAAATAAATACTATTGGGAATTGTGTGATTATGAGAGACTTTAACATCCCAGATATAGATTGGAGGACAAGTGCCACTAATAATAGTAAGGCCTAGATTTTCCTGGATGTGATAGCTGACAGATTTCTTCAGCAAATAGTCACTGAACCAACAAGAGGGGATGCCATTTTAGATTTGGTATTGGTGAATAGTGAGGACCTCAAAGAAGACCTGGTTGTAAGGGAAAACCTTGGTTTGAATGATCATGAGTTAATTCCTTTTAAACTAAACAGAAGGATAAACAAAAATAGATCTGCAACTAGGATCCTTGATTTCAAAACGACAACCTTTAAAAAAATGAAGGGAGTTAGGGAAGTGGACTGGACTGAAGAATTCAAAGATCTGAATGTGGAGGAGGCTGGGAATTAGTTCAAGTCAAGGTTGCAGAGACTATATGAAGCCTGCCTCTCAAGGAAGGGGAAACATTTGTAGGGACAGCTGCAGACCAAACTGGATGAGCAGGCATCTCAAACAGAGAATTAAGAGAAATCAGAAAGCCTACAAGGAATGGAAGATGGGTGGGATCATCAAGGAAAGCTATCTCTTGGCGGTCAGAAAGTTGAAGGGATAAAGTGAGAAAGGCCAAAAACTAAGCAGAGTCGGACCTTGCAATGGAAAATAAAACCAAGAGTAAAAGGTTCTATAGTCATGTCAACCAAAAGGAAAGACGGCAAGACGAAGTAGGACCACTAACCTCTGAGGATGGGTTGGAGATTAAAGATAATCTAGGCATGGCCCAACACCTAAACAAATACTTTGCCTCCATTTTTAATAAGGCTAATGAAAAGCCAAGGGTGGCTAATGGCAGTGAGGATATGAAAGTAGAAATTTCCACAGCCGAGGTGGAAGTCAAAACACAAACTGTTGTGGTAAAGTCAGGCCAGAGGGCCCTAAAGGGTTAAAGGCCCTTCGCCCGGCAGGCAGAGGAGAGACTGCAGCAGGGCGATTAGAGACACCTGGACCCAATGAAGGGCTTCTGCAGAGGTATTTAAACCCTGCCTTCCCAAGAGAGGGAGGAGGGAACAAACAAGGAGGAAGGTGTTGGGAGGCTTGTGGCAGCTGGAGAAGGGTCCCTCCCAGACCAGGAGACAAAGCTCCTCTGCAGCCAGGGGAGACTGGGTAGCTGGGGGTGCCCTGGCCCACAAAGAGAAATAAAGTGTGAGACCCACCAGGGGGAAGCTGGCAGTTTGCCACACAGTTTAATGGGACTAAATCAAGGGCCTGTGTAATCTCCACCCAAGAAGATTAAAGGAACTGGCACATGAAATTGCAAGCCCAGTAGCAAGGATTTTTAATGAATCTGTAAACTTGGGGGTTGTACCCTATAAGTGGAGAATTATTAACATAGTTTCTATTTTTAAGAAAGGGGGGGGAATGATCTGGGAAACTACAGGTCTGTTCGTTTGACCTCAGTTGTATGCAAGGTCTTGGAACAAATTTTGAAAGAGCAAGTAGTTAAGGGCATAGAGGTAAATGGTAATTGGATTAAAATACAACATGGTTTTACAAAAGGTAGATCATGCCAGATCAACCTAATCTTCTCTGAGAAGAGAACTGATTTTTTTTTTAGATCAAGGAAATCCAGTGGTTCTAATCTACCTGGATTTCAGTAAGGCATTTGATAAAGTTCCGCATGGGAAATTATTAGTTAAATTGGGGAATGTGGGGATTAAGATGAGAATTGTAAGGTGGATATGGAACTGGTTAAAGGGGAGACTACAATGGTCATACTGAAAGGTGAACTGTCAGGCTGGAGTGAGGTTACTAGTGAAGTTCCTCAGAGATTGATCTTGGAACTGATCTTATTTAACATTTTAATTATTGACCTTGTGCTATAAAATTGACATTGATGATTGTGCTATAAAAGGGCACATGAGACAAAGTTGGGAGGTACTGCCAATACGGAGGAGGATCAGAATATCATACAAGACAATCTGAACAACCTTGAAAACTGGAGCAATAGAAATGGGATGAAATGTAATAGTGCAAAGTCATGCACATAGAGACTAACAACAAGAATTCTTGCTATAAGATGGAGACGTATCAGTTGGAAACAGAAGAAGAGAAAGACCTGGATGTAATGGTTGATCACAGGATGACTATGAGCAAGAAGTTTAGGCTTGAAATTAGATGAAGGTTTCTCACCATCAGAAGAGTGAAGCTCTGGAACAGCCTTCAAAGAGGAGCAGTCAGAGCAAAAAACCTAACTGGCTTCTAGACTGAACTTTATAAGTTTATGGAGGGAGTGATATAATGGGACTGCCTACGATGGCACATAGCCAATCTGTGACTGCTAGGAGCAAACATCCCCAACGGCCAGTGATGGGATGCTAGATGGGGGGGGCTCTGAGTTACTACAGGGAATTCTTTCCCAGGTGCCTGGCCGCTAGTCTTGTCCACATGCTCAGAGTCTAACCGATCCCATATTTGGGTCAGGAAGGAATTTTTGCTCAGGTCAGATTGGCAGAGATCCTTGAGGGTTTTCGCCTTCCTCTTCAGCCTGGGTCAGGGATCACTTGCAGGTTTAAACTAGTGTAAATGGTGGATTCTCTGTAGCTTCAGGACTTTCAATAATGATTTGGGGGCTTCAGTAACTCGGAGGTTAGCTGTCAATTACAGGCGTGGGTGGGTGGGGTTCTGTGGTCTGTGATGTGCAGAAGGTCAGACGAGATGATCATAATGGTCCCTTCTGGCCTTAAAGTCGGAGTCTATAAGCACTGTCCTTATGCATAAGAACCAGAAAATGAAACTGATTCAACTCCAACTCATTCACATTCATTATGCAAATTACTTGAAATCAATCAACCACACTATCCATCAGGGATTTATATAGGCCCCGTTGCCATTATAACCATGCAGCTCACAATCCTGAATTTATTTCTCATCACGTCCTTTCTGTCAAGTAGGAAAGTGCTTGTGTCCCTATTTTACAGATGGGGATCTAAGACACCGAGAACCTAACTGACTTGACCAAAGTCCCACAGAAAGTCTGTGGCAAAGCAGGGTCCCAAGTCACAAGCTACTGCCCTAGCCATCTCTTACATGGCATAGACTGTGGGAAAACAAATCTATTTAAAAAAACTTAATAATCTGAAGTATTATTAGTCAATAAAATGGATTTAAAAATATAGGGTTCTGAATATGACATTGTCCCTTTAATGTTGCTCTGTATTGTGCTCTTACTTTAAGGGAGCCTAAAAATGTTCTAAAATGATTGCTTGTGCTCTTGCGAAATACAGATGAAGACATCCTCATCCTCCCCCACCCCCAGGATACGAAGCAGACCACAGCCCATCTCAGTAAGACAGGTGCTTAAGGTCTTAAGCATGTTGGTTAAAGGCTGTTGGAAAATTCAGAGCTAGAGCTGAGAGGAGTGTAAGAACCATTCACATTCCATTTATTCAGGGAAAAGCTGCTTATCTGCTTTGGAGAACAGAGGCCTAAGGAGATTAATATAGAGAACAATCTTGAACTAGAACAGTGGGAATAGAGCAGATGACCCAAAGGCCCCTTCTAGCCCCATCAGCATGTATGAGTCTATGACCCACTGTAGAAAATCTAATCAATGTGCTCTAAAAGCCCTGTATTCAAATTGCACTTGTCCCTCCCTTGGTCCATTAGTGACACTTGTATCCTACAGAAACATTTTACAAGGGAGGGGATCACGTTTCTCCCAGGCTGACGCAATACAGCATTGATTTTAAACTGGTTCCTTTATATAGACAGATGTATTTTAAAATGAAAGGCAAAATTTACAATCAAGACTTGATTTTAGGTTGTTGATCTAGATGGATCTGGAGCCATCAGGAACCATTAACCAGTTCACTAATTAACCCATGGGTTCTCTGCCAGATGGCGCTTCCCATACTGTTAAATTGGAGGGTAGTCTCTGATTGATGGGAAGGGTGTCCCAGAGGAATCCAGGCACGGAAAAGGTTGAGAACCCATTAGATCTGTGACTGGGTTATGTTACCATCTTTACCCAGAGTGCTTCCACACACCCCTCTCCTTTTGTTCATCACATCAATTGCTTGTCTGAGGTCAGATGGGAAGGTCCTTGCAGGGACCATGTCTTCCCACACATTGGCACAGCGCCTAGCACAACGGAGCCTTGGGCTTTTGGGAGCTACTGCAATATAAATAAAGGAAACTGACATATCTGCATGCGCTACAAAATGCGGAAGCAAGTAAATGAAATCAAATAAGGCCGCATCTAAAATATACAGTTGTCACTGTGATACCAGAATTCATTGCATGGTATGTTCTTTTCATTGCTCTTTGGGGTAGGGACCATCTTTTTCTTGTGTTTCTACAATTCCTAGCCCTGCCCATGACTGTGGCTCCTAGGTTTAACAGCAATCGATGTAATAAATAAAATAAATAATGTAATAAATAAAACTGTGAAGTATTGACTAGCATGCATATGCAATGTGTCCTCTACACTGGATGGAATCAGAATGTGTGTGACATAGGCCCTGTAGTGCAAGCTACTAATGGAGAGTCTCCTCTAGTTCAAGTGGTAGCTATCTGTACTTTTGGATTTGATTTCTGTCCCCACTGTGACAGTGACATTCCAATTGTCTGTGACACGCAGCAGAGTGAAAACTATGATGACCAAGGGAGCTTGGATTCATGACAATACCATGGCTGTGGCCATGCATGCCCAGACGAGTGTGCTAGTACGGCTAGCAGACTGGCCAGCCAACATGCCCCTCCTGCACACCGATTGTGACAACTGTGCTAATAGCACCATGCAAATCCTGCCCTTTCCATGTTTGTTCTGCCACTCTTCCAAACCTCTCAAAATGGGGAAAACAACAGAAGAACTTTGCCTGAGGCAGAGATTAAACCCGCCACCTAACTACAAATCCCTGCCAACTACTTACGGCCGTCTTGGTCATGCAACAGGTCTCCACTGAGCGTGGCTGGACCATAGCTGCAACAAGCTGCACAAACAGGAGGCAGGTCGGGTGCACATGCCCAGGCCAGGGTAAAGATTGTCATTTTTGAGCAGTAATCATTGTCCTATACACTGCACAGCTATGCCCAGCCCCTCGCTCACAGTAGCACGGACTGGGAGTAAACAGGGGGGCAGCATTGCTCTGCTCTGGACCTCCGTAATTCCCTCCTGTCCACACTAAGATCCAGCCCCATTGTTTAAATCACACGACTGTGAAACAGCCGTAAAAGGAAAATAGGGCAATCTTGACCATGGAAGGAAGCTGCAGTTGTTCAGCTCAGAGATTAGCATGTCTCGTGCTAAGCCGTGTTCTCACAGAGGTCAGACTGGATGTTCACAATGGTCTTCTTTTGGCTGTGCAATCTATCAAACATGGCCAGGAACTTACCGTTTGCAAACAGCTGAAGATGACCTTCCCTGTATGGGGGGAGGGAAGCTTTTCAAAGGGGTTTCTATTTGAAGGAACTCATAAATTGATTCATTTCTATTGCAACGGTAGGTGCTTTCCCTTCACCCAGACGTAGGCGGCTAGGGAGAATAGGTGAATAGGTGTTTTAACTCACGGACTTTATCGAAGTTCCACCTGTAAGACCAGGCAAAATGGACATAGTGCTGTCTTGCGTGAATGCCTCGTAGAAGCTGGTAATGTAGAGAAGAAAACTAGCCCAAAGAAATTAAATCTGTTATGAAATTACAAATACATATACTGGATCGTAAGAGAGTTATCTGTTTCTGGAAGGCCCATTTTCATGGTGCATCTTTGAGATTACTCAATTGAGTAAGAGTTGTTGGATTGGGCCCTAAGGCCTTTCATTCTGAAGAATCTCAGTGCACGTCACAGCCATTAACAAACTATACCGTTACAGGGATCACTCCACCATCACTGACGGATTAAGCACAGAAGCAGGAGGCATAAACTCTTGAGTTCTCATCCTAGCTCTGAAACTGACTTACTGTGTGACCTTCGGCAAGTCACGTCACCACTTTGTGCCTCAGTTTACCTCCCTAAGGAATAGGACTACCAACACTTTCCCATCTCAAAAGGAAGAAAGATTAATTAATGTCTGTACAGTGCTTTGAGAATTTATCCCCGGGATGGAATAGGGCAGCCAGCAACACTACACAACAGTTTAAGACAGGAAGTGAAGTGCAGCATACAGTTACCCCACAACTGGTAATCACAGAGATTACCGTTAGGGCCAGACTGATAAGGCCAAACTGGTAACTACACTCTACACTCTAAGTGATTAGCAGTTAGGCCCAAACTAATACACCAGGGTTAACACGACGAACTGCTACAAAAAAGCCAGGTGGGGTCTTTAGTTGCCACAATTTACCAGAACTTCTTTATTATGTTTCATCCAAACAAGAGCATCCCAGGAGCCCGGGGACCCGAAGACCATGGTGGGTCAGTGGATCAGCAGTGACAGCGAAAAGAGGACTAGATACTAAGACACTGACACCATGCCCTACAGGACACTGGGGCATGCCCTTCCCAGCCTTTGATACTAAATAAGATCGCAGCACAAGGTAATGCGGCTGCATCAAGAGACCACCAGAGACCTGCATGTTTTCACTTGCTGCAGCAGGGGGTATTTTAAACCCCTGACCTACATTGGAAGTATATAATTCTGCCATATTGTTCATGCACCCGTCTTCCTCCCAGATTGGCTCCCGCCTGGTCCTTGAGGGGAGCTGAACGACAGCCCAAAGCCAAGGTCACACCACAAAATGCAGATTCGGGTCTCTCCCGAAGTTCCGAGGAGTTTGGAGCCAGGGTTTTGGTTGTAGTCTTTAGGGTCTGCCTTCCATGGTTGAAATGGGGCAGGGGTGGTGGGTCTGTTACATGTTACTGAGTTAAAGGACTTCCTGTCTGGATGCAGATGGAAATTTTTCTATGCTACATCATCCCAGGGGACATAGGTATAATAACACGTCACTTCTACTTCAATGAGGGAAAGAAAGGTGCCAAAATACCTCCTGGCTGGAGAACAGCAGGGAGAAAGAAGCTGCAGCCATCAGGTTAAAATGGGTTATTTTATGGCTGCCTCTCCTAGATTTAAAGGGCCAGCAATCAGAGCAAAGGATGCTGGGAGAGGCCTATATAAAAGGGTGAAACTACAGTAGAAAGCTCAGAGATAACCAGTGATCCAAAGAATTAACATGATGGTGAAATGGGCTAAATACCTAAGCCTTTGAAGGCTAGGGGGTTGGATGAAGGATGCCCTGAGGTTTTCATAGTATGTCTTCACACCTACAAATCTGCTACTTGTTCAAATCAAACACCCATAAACAAGCAAGCAATCCAAAACCTCATCAATTAATCAAGCTACTTCTCCTACCGATTGGGAAGGAAGAGAGAGTTATTTCTGGTTTTAAATTCCTGGATTGGAGAGGGTGTAGCCAGGCTACTGTGAGGGAGTCCATGAGACAGAGGAAATCCTGTTTTCTGTGCTGCAGATATTTATTTCCACTTCTTGTTCTGGTTAGCCATGATGCCATCTTTATACAATGACAAACTAGGAATTTCTCTCTGACACCATTCGCGATCAGCGTTTGTACCAGCACATCCTCACAGTCCCTCTCTGGATAATGGGCACATTCCAAATATCTAATTGTTACTCCCCTGGGTCAAATCCAAGATCTTTCTGCAATTCCAAAGGAACATCCTTTTATACTGACCAACCATATGGCACAACAGTCAACACTCAATAAGATAGGAGGGGTTCAGGCCTGACCATTGGAGCTCAGTCACATCCAAGAGGGCACGGGTAAAATCTGAGACTTTATTGCAAATTTTAGGAAAAGCAACTTCCGTTCCAAGAAAGACACATGGGTTTACAGACAACTGGCATTTTTAACCCGTGAGGATCTGCATAGCTGAGCTTGGCGTTTGGTTCTAATGATCAAATTATGTATAAAAAGTCACAACATCTGCCATGTCCCACTGCACGGAGGAGTTCTCAGCTGAGACAGCTCCACATAGCTGGAATACAGGCCCCTTTGGGCTTACCTGGACCAGTTGCTCCTTCTGGCCTCAGTACCAGTCTCGGGTGATGAAGTACAGGCACCAGGGCAGTTGAAGATAAGGTCTCGTGTGCATCAGTGAGACAGAGCCAGGGGCCTGCTTCAGCTCACCACTAGTTGCTATTCATTAGGATAGACTTGTGGGGGGGCTGACTTGAGAGGAAAATCAAGGGCTCGGTAACAGCAGAAATACTTCACCTGAGGGGCAGGGCTTGGAGGAAGAGTCTGCCTATGAGGCCCAAAAGCTTTGGTGGATTGTAGCTCACTCTGTCCCTGGGGGATGTGCACTGAATCTGACGATGGTAGGAGATCACTGATTGCTTGTCTCTTTTATAATTATTGTTAATTTACAATGGGGTCTAAAGCCCTCAACCAAGTCAGGGTCCCATGTGCTGGGCAGTACAGTATAGACCAGTGGCTGTCAACCTTTCCAGACTCCTGTACCCCTTTCAGGTGTCTGATTTGTCTTGCATACCCCCAAGTTCCTTGTTTGCAAAATCAGACATAAAAATACAAAAGTGCCACAGCACACTATAGCTAAACAATTGCTGACTTTTGCATTTTTACCATATAATTATAAAATAAATCAATTGGAATATAAACATTGTACTTACATTTCAGTGCATAGAATATAGAGCAGAATAAACAAGTGGCTGTATGAAATTTTAGTTTGTACTGACTTCGCTTGTGCTTTTTATCTATCCAGTTGGAAAAATAGGCAAATATCTAGATGAGTTGATGTAATTCCTGGAAGGCCTCTGCATACCCCCAAAAGTATGTGTACCCTGGTTGAGAAGCACTGGCATAGACACATAGTAATTTCTGGACACCTATTGGCAGATACAATAGCATACTGTATACCAAGCCACGTTCCTCCACACTTACACTTGTGCAACTCCACAAGCTTTGTGGACTTGGGAATTCATCTCTGGATTTTGTGGCTGCAGTCCATCTTTAACAATCACAACCGTCCCCCGCCCCTTTCAAGTCTTCCCCAACTTCTTCCACCTGTCAGAACTCACAATGCAGGCCAGCATGTTATGAAGAAATGTGACCACTTGTTCTGAAACTGCAGAAAGGCATCTCGAAAATTAACTTCCTGGCAGGTTGCAAAATGCATCCAATTAATAATTTAGTGCTAATTCCTTTGCTTTAATTAATACTGTATGTTTCTGAAATTGTCAGGTACATTATAACACTATGGATTTGCAGTATTGCAATGTGAAGCCTTGAATCTTGTGGCCCTAATTAATGCAGGTTATTAATGAATTATTAGATCATTTTTAATAAAGGGGTCACTATTTGAGGTGCAAATCCACCTTGTTAGCACTTTTATTTTTTAGCCTTTCTTTCCATGAAAAGACAGCGATCTGCATGTCTCATACACACGTGTTCGGTTCTGGGCACTGGAGAATAAAAAACGCCCATAGACAAGATGTGGAGGCAGTAAATGATGATGGAGCTTCAATTATTTTTTTGTGTTCGCTGGTGATGAGCAGAAGACATGGAGTCAGGGCTTGAGTTTTAGACCCAGCTCTGCTATTTATATTTGCTGTGTGACTTTGGGCGCGTCACTTAGGCTCTGTCGACATGGCAGTTAAAAGGCCACTGCCAGCCGACTTGGGCTTGCAGGACTCTGACTACGGGGTCTTTAACTGTCTGCAGTGTAGACTTTTGGGTTTGGGATCTAGGATCCTGCATGGTGGGAGGATCTCATCTACACGGCAATTAAACAGCCCCTTAACCTAAGCCCGGTGAGCCCAAGTCAGCTGGCCCGGGCCAGTTGTGGGAGGACATACCCTTAGCCTTACTCTTATAAACTCAGTCTTCGGTTTGTTCCATGGCTGGTTCGTTTCTTTTTGAAAGAACAGGGAGAGTCAGGAAAGTGCTGATAAAAATGGCGTAATCCTAGTCAATAGCTCTGCAGCCTGCTTGAATCTTTGAGTCATATCTGCTCACTTGCCTGACAAAAATAAGTTTACCCTCTAGTTATAACTGCAGAGTCATTCCATTTATTTCATTCTCCTGAACTGACTGAAGACCAGAACACGTTCAGAGCAAATGGCAGTTGATTTTCTTTCTGGTGGAAAAGATAAAAAGGTCCTGAAGAGTAGCGACTCTCCTTGGGAGAACTCAAGGAGGCAAGAAATATGGAACTGTGTGGAGCACAAGCGGCGTCAAAAGACTGATACGGCAGAGATCAAGTCTACATATGTACTGGTGGTGAGGAGGAGACGGGGTAATAGATTGACAGAGCACTGCAATAACTTCTGTAATGAGAGGCTTTGTGGATGAGTTGATCGTCAGCAAACCTGCAGGTGATCCACCTTCTAAAACTGGCAGAACTTGTTTGGAAGGCTTCAAACTAAGTAGCAAGGAGGAAGAAAAGTGACTCTGATTTTCAGAAAAAGGAGGAAGATGGCCCTCTGATCAATTGCTAACTGATAATGGCTGTGCAGCTCACCAGCAGGCTAATATTGTTAAAATCTTTTGTTTATTTATAGCCTAAAAAACAAAACAAAATACTCTTTAGTCCTACAAATTGGCACATGTAAATAGTCTACTAGACCTCATCAGCATGTCGCTGGTCCCCTCATCTTCCCCTCCTCTTGTTATTTCTTATATTAGTATTCACCCAGATCCTGAAAAAATTTACTCACAAGCTTAGCTTTTCAGTTGTCCCCACTGAATTCAGCTGCACCTGGGACTTGAGGTGCACAAGAAGTAGCTAACCAAATAGGACACAAAAGCTAATGCCACAGAAACTTTTATTGTTATGGGTAGTTTGGGTTACAGTACCACCCAGTCTCAGATCAGGGACTTGATGTGCTAGGTGATGTACAACATTTCATCATACAAACAGTCCCCGCCCCACACAACTGCCAATCTTGTGTCAAGATACAATGGGGCCTTTGCCCATCACTTCAGAGGGTTTCCCATCGCCAGTGCCTTCTGCTCCCAGCTGTGAGCAGCCTAGCTCCATTGCAGCACCAATAAAATAACAATCTGCCCCAGAACTTTTGCGGCTCGGGATTTCATGTTCTCCAGGCAATAAAAACACCCAGAATTCCACTGGGATTAAGAGCTGACTGGCTGAGGGGACAGGATCACCCACCTTTTCTGAGCCCTCATTGAAACTGGACAAGTTATTGCAGCTCTCGCAGGAGCACCACTACACGTTTTCTAATGGGAACTTTTGTCCCCTGAGCAGGTTTCTTGCAGCAATAATAAGACAGCTTTAAAAAAAAAAAAAAGAATTGGCTCTCCAAGCACTCCTTTTGTTTTACATTCAAAATGCAATTGCAGATCTTTCTGATATCTAATAATTTAATGGTCATTTATGTACAGTTTAAGGCCCATCAGGAGCAACTCCTGAGTGAATAAGCCGATTTTAGATTAGCTGGATCTTGCATTCATATAAAACAAATATATATCTATGGCAATTAAATGGGTAGTTTAATCATACCAACCTAGGAAGGATACAGTTGCCTTGAGGAACATTGCTCATGCTGCTTTCCCTAGCTTCTAACCCAGCATCTCAATGTCCTTTTGGGTTTATCTGATTCACAGAACTGCCGGTGTCAAATCAAGCAGTCATTTGGGTTGGGAACTGGTGATCTGCTTCAGTGTTTCTCAACTGGTGGGTCCTGATCCCCAGGCACGGGTCACAAAAGGCAATCAAGGCGTTGAAATGTTATTACAGTCTAAAGCAAAAAAGCCCTATGGCATCCCCACTCCCTGCCCCCCCTTCTCCTTTGAGGCCTCGTACTCTCTGAGAATCTCTCCAAACTGACACGCACAGATAAAGTATTATTATAGATTTATTATTAAAGATTATTGCTAATACATTTTTTCTACTCTTAAATTTACAGTAAATGCTAGGGACCTGAGAAAATGTTTGACTTCAAATAAGGGTCAGCAGCCTGAAAAGGTTAAAGAACATCGATCTGGTCCATCCGCCAGCACTGGGCTAGGATTCAGCTGCTGGAGACCTAGCACTGATGCAGGGGCACGGGTGTTGCTTCTTGATGACACACCGGGATCTGCGTGGATTCTGGGGTCCTGAAGCATGGGGCCAGCCCATTGTTTGGGAGAGCAAAACCTGCTTTCAAAGGAACAACTGGGAAGAAATTTCTGGGATGATGTTTCTTCCTGGTTAGCCCCTAGTACCCAAGGGTTTTCCTGCAGGAGGTGGAGACATGGCCTTGTGTTATTTTGCATTGAATAATTATGAAGTCTTTGTTCATATTTTACCATTCTTGCCTTAATAAGTTCCCTGCTGCATCCTTAGCCAGTTAGTTCTTGTTCCATCCTCATTAAGTAAAGAGAGTAACTAATCCATGACCTCTTTACAACGCCCCTTTCTGCATTGGTGGACAGTTAACCTATCCCCCTCCATTTTTTGCTTCCAGGATGAATGTGCTCAGGCCTCTTAGGTCCTATTCTCCAGCCCTTTTATCCTTTCTGTGGCCAGCTCTACCCCAGTCTGTCATTGTCTCCCTTTCAAAGCCATGCCCAGTATTGAACGAATGAGTTAGCAACATCTCAGAAGCAGCTTTGGAAGGTACCAATCCAAATCTTGTCTAAGGTTACCACAGCAACTGCTTCCCTAAATGCTTGTGGAAAGTTTTGTCTAAGATGCCCTGGAACAAACACAGGACTCTGTCTTTTTCTGCAAAGCTCTCTAGTGCTTGCAAGACAGAGCTATGAAAATCAAGTCTGTGAGAACAACCTTGGAATGGGATGGCCCTGGACTCATAGCCCCTTTATGAGATTTTTAGAATTGGTCATCTTTCTTTCTTCTCTTTTGTTCTCACAACCCTACAAGCATCTTCATTTCAACTGGGACAGGAACCTGGAAGCACAGAAACGCCATGGCAAAAGGCACCTGTCATTGCAATAATAAGAATGAATAATTTTCACTTTGACAGCACCTTTCATCCGAGGATCTCAAAGCACTTTACAAACATGAATGAATTCCTGCTCGCAATGCTTATGTGAGGCAGGGAATTATCATCCTCAAGGTTAAGAGAACTGATAACGTCACAAAGTAGGACAGTGGCGGAGCCTAGGATGGGACTCGGATTTCTTAACTAACTTCCATGGCTGGGATCTAACTACTAGATATTCCATCTAGAAGGAAGATATTTAGGCCTTCATCCAGGAAGCATATATTTAAATTTAAGCATGAGAGTAGCCCACTAAAGCCAGCTGAAGCTGGAGTGGGTCTATAGACAGCCTGTTCTTTAAGTGAAACCAAAGTAGTCTTGGTTAAGCCTTAGCTATCCAAATGAACCACTGTAAGCTGTGAAACCTTGAAAATTTCTCCATCATGACTCTGAAATAGAGGCCATCTTTTCCTGCACTTGCTGCCACATGGGAATAGTGTAATAGAAGTGTGCACCTGTTGGTGGAGCTAATGCACACACACATACAAAGCTCATATTTCAATCTCAATGTCCCAGCAGCTTTTCCTATTTATTCTACTCACGGAGCAGCAGCTCGAATAGCACATACGAAAGTTCTGCACTTTGCTTGGGTTTAATGTATTTCTCTACCGAGGCTCTGTAGCATTTAACGAGAAGAGTAGGTGATGGGCTTGGATGCGTGGAGAACATGGGATACATGTGGGACTCAGACTATTAAGGCTTTACTGCTACATGTTGTGGTGGGCACATAGCCCATACTCTAGAGTGAATTATTTTTGTGGGTCATCCCCAATTGCAGCAATAAAAACTCTATAGCACATCCCGATCAACACATGTTTTTGTTCCTGTCACTGACTGTTCATTTTTGGTTACTGGTCCTTGGTTTATTCTGATGTGTACTAGCAGTTACACTGGCAGGGAGGAAAGTTAGTGACATCTGCAAGTGGCAGATAAAATCAATTTAACTAGTGGTTTGAAATTTACCATGAATTTTGAAATCCAGGAATTTTGGGGATGGCTTTCATGCCCATATATGTGGTGTGCATGTGTAGGTATATGTATATGAAACATTTATCTAGGGCTGGGCACACTCTAGGGTAGTGGTTCTGCAATATTTGTATTTTGTGGACCAAGCAGGAGTTGAAAAAAATGTGTGGGTGACGTGAGCAGTGTGTCGCTGAGTGGAAAATGTATAACCGGACATAATATTACTGAAACCAATGTTACAGAACCGCAATGAATAGCGTAAAGGATATGGCATGCAAGGTACCTATGGAAAAGTCACGATTCACTCAGATTGACAAGCACGTTCATATGCATGTATCAGTTTTTTATTGTGAGTTCTAAATATGTCTGATATATTTGTATTTCAAACTTGTGCTGTGTTTCTAGGTGACACCCCCAGACAAGGTGGCAAAAGCTCTAAGCCAGCTTAATGGCCCATCAAGAGAACTCACAGGTACCATGAATCCAGTGGAAGACCCCAGGGTCTACACCTTATGAGTCACCAGGGCATGTAAGAACGTGCCTATGGACAGGGGACTCTGAGACTTTTCCAGGCCGTGTGCCATGGGGCTGTGTTTGGGAGAAGCCACATGACAAAGGGACATAAAAGGCAGCTGCACCATCCCCATCTTGTCTTCATTCCTGCTTCTTACCTCTGGATCAACTCATCTACAACTGAAGCTATGAAAGAAAGGACTGAGACCCATCCAGGTACTGGATGTACATCAGAGGGACTGTACAAGTCTGCAAACTCCACAGTTCTGCTGAGAATCTGATATATATGGACTTTAAAGTCATTTGCGTGCATTTTATTGTTTTGTCCATTTAACATCTCTCTTCTCATTTGTTTCTTTCCTTTTATAATAAACTTTTAGTCTTAGTCACTAAAGGATTGGCTGGCAATGTAGTATTTTGGGTAAGATCCAAACTCATATTGATTTAGCAATGTGGCTAATCCTTTGGGGATCAGGAGAACATTTTTGGTAAAGGGAATAGAGTTTTAACAACTTATCTCTTTACTGGACCTAGTTGCTAATTGGGAGCCAGAGACTGAACTACCATAAAGGGGGCTGTGTAACCTCTTGTTTTAGCTTCTTGACAAACGGTGAAGGGAATCAGAGGCACCCTTTGTAACTGATTGGTGAATTTAACGGCTGTATTAGCCACCAGTTTGGGGATAATCTGCTTTCCTTTTGCAGCCTGCCCCAACCTTGTCATTTTCAGGTGGGCTGCTGTAGGCACAGACAGGTCACAAGCAGCGTTCAGTACTCATTGCAGCAAAATATCTTAGACCCCAGGGCAGATCTTCAACAGGTGAAGATAGGTTTAGCTCCACTGAATTCAACAGAGCTCTGCTGATTTGCTCCTGTTGAGCAGTGGGCCCTGTGTGTTCATTGTCGGGTATCTCTGCTGGTACACAGCATCCCTATGCCATCTGCTCTCTTTACTAGAGAAGAATCAGAAAGCAGCGTAGGCAGCATCCCCACTGATGGGGAGCTGGCCCATTGTGCCCATGCCTTGCCATGCTAGGCTTTTGTGGGAAAAGAATGGGAGCAGATCAGTGAGTTGAACTCAAGGGTGCCTCTTTGAGTTGTTGCATAGTGTATATTGCACTTACCCAGCCAGCCTGTTACCCAAGAGCTCCTGCTTGGCAAGAGACCTCAGACTTGCACAGACAACGAAAATGACCCAGGGAGGGATGCATGGCTTCGTGAATTGCAAATGGACTGTCCAGACCTTTAATTCGAGGTCGCCAGTTCAAAACCTGCTACAGGTTGATTGTGTCTCGTAGTCACGGGAGGCCTCTGTGAAACAAATGTAGTGGGGCCAATGCATCCCGTAGACACGACACAAAAACAAAAATCACAACAGCTCAGACACACACACCTCCCCTTCCTCCCTTCTGACAGTCTCAGCTGAGAAACCAAAGAGTGAATGGGCCTGGAGACTGAAATCCCTTGGAGACTGTATCTCTGAGCTCCCATGGAGATCCCTTAGTAGGGTGGCTTCTGGAGGAAGCTTGCACTGGTGCTCCCCCTGTTGTAGGGAGCAGTAGAGGACTTCACTCCCTACAGCTGTCAGTGCAGCATTTTTCACTAGCATTAAATTCACCTACGCAAACAAGACAGGGTCCCAAACTGAAAAAGGCAAATAAGAGGCAAAGATAACCCCAGAAATCTTCAGTGGTCTCACTCTGCTTCACCTCTGCCGTCTGCTGCATTCCCCACGGCTTGAGAGCGGAGACTGGACACAACAGGGCTGACCCAGAACTAATTGCTGAAGTTCCTGAATATTTTTCCCCTTCTTCCCAGAACTTTCATGGCTAGAAATCAGGGGCAGGGTTGTAGTTTCGTGCTATTCTCAGCTGCTGTTTTCACAGGGCTCAGTATTAGGAAACAGTGCTACCCATGGGTTTTCCTAACAGAACAAAATCATGTAACAAGTAGAAATACAGGTCAGCTAAAAGAGACGTGACTCTTGCTAAGCAGTTTATTAACTGTTACTCTCTGCCTGCCAGATGACTCAGGGATTTCGTACAGGGGATGAGGAGCTTTCACATCTAGGTCAATGATTTGAAGCTCGTGCAGGATGGTAGTGACCAGAAGTCGTCATTATGTGCAAGTTCATGCTGGTGGAGTCCTGCATGGGACGAATGGAGAGCCCCTCAGCGGACCAGGAAACTAGTGGGACCGGGTTAAAAAATAGTCTCAGGCTGGGCTCTATTTGCCGGGCTACGTGAAGCTGATATGTTTGGAAGAAGTCTGTTCCCAAGTCCCACTACGGACCAGCTATCATCATCACAAATAAACTCCATAACAACCGACCCCTTTTTGGAAGGTCACAGCAGATGGGCTGACGGCTGAATGGGTGTGGAATGAATTACTGGATAAATCATCTGACTTTTAGATCAGAAGATTGTCCCTTTTTAGGGTTACCATATTTCAGGCTCCCAAAAAGAGGGAGGGAAATTTGCTGGGGGGTCTGCCTGCGGCAGGGTTACTCCCTAGAGGTTGGGGGCAATGTCGCTCCTTGTCACGGTGGCAGGCTGGCTGGCACAAGCCCAGGACACAGCGACAGCTGTCAGTAAGTGCCTCCTGCGAGCTGTCCCACCCCGTGCCATTTCACCCCAGTTACAGATATTTTGGGGAGGCTTGAACTCGGTGACCAGGTATATGTGTTTCCCTTTCCCCCCACCCCTTGCCAGCCCCAATTACAGTTTTTCAGGCCTAAGAAATACTTCCTTTATGAAGGGAAAATAATCTCAACCGATGATGAATTCTTGGTTCGTAGCTGCAGCTCAAGATTCTGAACTCAGCTCTGCATTAGCATTGTTCATTTCCCTGAGACTAGTTGGAGAAGGAAAAACACCACAGGCACTGCTCGCAACAATATACTCATCTCAATATGCTCCTCGTAATCTGTCCGGATGCCAACAAGAGATCAACTCCTGGAGGAAAAGCAGACTCAGCCTTGGCAAGACTGAACCGATGTTGGCTGGAAGGTGAAAATAATTTGAATAACTAGTCGGGACACTGTTCTCTCCTTCCATGAAAGACAAATAGCCTCCACTGGTCAACGTGTTACCAGGCACTTCCTTGCATTCCCTCTTTACCTCAAACTCCTATTAACTTCAAAACTCCTGGAGCTGACACTACTTCTGAAACCACTTAATCAAGAAAGCGACTTGGAAAACTCCCTTAATAAACAAGAAAGCCTAGGGAAAAATAGAGAGGGGAAAATGATTGAAATGACGTAATAAGGAAGAAATAGAAATTAACTGAAAGGCAAATTGTGCCAAATGTAATAATAACAATATAAAAATCCACCAAAGAAAATTATTTAAGTTGAAAAATATTAACAGTTGGAATGGGAAATAGATCCAGGCAGGTTAAATATTTGCGATCATGTCACATACGCACCCTATACACTGCAGGAGACAGAAATTCTATTTTCTCGTCTTTTCTTCTATAGAACAATAGTCCAACAATTGTAAGAGTGGAAAAGCTAAACTGGCTGGCATTAATTAGCTGGACAGGTAGTCAAACTGAAAGCTTCAGAGCCATATGTTCCATTGGGGATGGAGGTTTTTACTTGTATTCAAATATTTAACCCACATGAGCATCTTCTTCATTTTTCAATGCTCAGTAAAGCATTGTGTGTGTCCATTACTTTCAGCCCTAAAGCCCCTGTTGTATTGCATTCCTGCCTTGTTCCACACCAGAAGTGGCTGCATTTCAGCAGTGGGAATGTAAGCCCTGTATATTGGAGCACATTATAAAAGTGTCTAGCAAATCTTGGGTTCAATCTTGTGTTCCTCACCCATTTGTATCTTCCTTTGACTTTAACTGGTGTGCAAACAAAGCTGTCCTGAATACGAGGACCAAACACCTGTCTAAATGCTAAGTAAAGTGACTGGACCGTACATTGCTCTCCATTCCCGTGAAGCTGTTAAAATCCTTGCTCGAATGCTCCACAGCACTACATCATTTTCTCTTTTATTAAACCATTTAGGGGCAGATTTTTCAAAAGATAGGTAGGCACCTGGTGGTGTTTTCAAAAGGCCCAAAGCAGGTGAATTGCCTAACTCCCATTGACTTTCAACAGGGCTTAGGGTAGGTCTGCACTGCAAAACAAAACAAATAAACAAACAAACAAAAGTGTGTTCTTAAATCGAGTTAGCTAACAGGTTAAAATAGCAGTGAAGATGGGGCAACACAGCTGTTAATTCAGGTTAGCAGCTCAAGCGAAAGTCTATAGTAAGCTAACCTGGATTTAGAACACCTTTTTTTCAATGTGCGTATACCCTAAATCCTGTTAAAAGTTCAGGCAAAATTAAAATTGGGGGAGTGGTAAATAATGAAGGACAAGTCACTGCTACAAAGCAATCTGTACCTCTTGGTAAGCTGAGCGCAAACAAACAATATGCATTTTAATATGGCCAAATGTAAATGTATGCATGTAGGAACAAAGAATGTAGGCCATACCTATAGGATGGAGGACTCTAGCCTGGGAAGCAATGACTCTTGAAAGGACTTGGGCGACATGGTGGGTAATCAGCTGAACATGAACTCCCGGCGTGATGCTGTGGGCAAAAGGGCTAATGTGATTCCTGGATGCATGACCAGTGGAATCTTGGGTAGGAGCCGAGAGGTTATTTTACCTCTGTATTTGGCTCTGGTGTGACCATTGCTGGAATACTGTATCCAGTTCTGATGGCCACTATTCAAGAAGGATGTTGATAAATTGGAGACGGTTCAAAAGAAGAGCCAAGAGAATGATCCAAGGATTGTAAAACATGCCTTATAATGATAGACTCTGGGAGCCCAATCTAGTTAGCTTCACAAAGACACAAATCGATCACCACCTCTAGGTACTTACATGGAGTGCAAATATTTAATAATGGTCTCTTCAATCTAGCAGACAAATGTATAACAAGAGTCAATGGTTTGAAACTGAAGCTAGATCAATTCAGATGGGTGATCAGGTGTGCATTTTTAACAGTAAGGGTAATAAATGATTGGAAGAATTTATCAAAGGTTGTGGTGAATTCTGCGTCATTGATCATTTTTAAATCAAGGTTGAATTTTTTTTTGAACAAAGTATTCTCTAGTTCAAACAGGAATTATTTGGGGGCAGTTCTCTGGCCTGTGTTTTACAGGAGATCAGACTAGATGATCACTTTGGCCCCTTCTGGCTTTGGGGTTTACGAATATATACCCTTAGGTGCCTAATCTGTGCAGGCATTTATGTAAATCCCACCAGGTGCTTAGCTGCATCGTTAGGCCCCTAAATACTTTGAAAACTTGGCCCTTTGTGTTTACCTTGTTCAAGTTTTCTATTAAAGAAGTTTAAGTAATTTACATGGCTAATTTGTTTCTGAAGCAGGCTCTGTTTAAAGAATTTCCTTGTTGGTTGAAATTGTTTTCACATATTTCCATGAAGCGACAGAGAGAGTTTCCTGAATTTGTACAGACAAATCCTATATCTATTTAGTGACTATAATGCTTCGCACAGCTGTTGGCATGACAGCTCTGATGGCTGAAATGCTCTGTTTCTTGACACCACTGGTAAAGGATTGGAAGCAGAGAGTACAGCTTCGCCCCCATGAGCTGGATGGTTTGTACATGAGAACGAGTCCATTCTCCATGACTATTTCAGTTCTTATTTCAGCCTATCAACCAGGAACTCAGATGCTACAATCATGCTTAGAGGTAGAACAAGAGCAGCAAGGGGGGCCAGTTTGGGTGAGCTGTGATGTTAATTTAGAAACTTGTCTGCCATGAGCTCATGTCACGGAGGTCAACTCATTGCCTTCAGTTAGGAATGATTTTTGGTTACTACGGATCAAGAGTGGGTTTGAACCCATGACCTAAAGATTTTGATCAATTATTTTACTTGACAAAGCAGAAGGAGATTGTCTTCAGCTAACATCTGAATCAACAAGCTACTTTCCTCAATAGTGCTCACAGTTTTGGAGTCACCACCCTCTAACACTGTCAGTTTTTAACACACTGAGATGTCTATGGCATTATCGCAGAGATTAATTTGTCCATTGAGCCTAAATTCTCCATGTATTGTCTCCTGGAAACAATAAATTACAACAAGTAGAGGATCAGATAAAGTTAAAACATTCTCGGACTCATTATACCTGTATGTCTAAAACCCATTATCATCACAGCCACTAGGGAGTATTATAAAGAGAGGAATATAAATCAACTTTATTAATATCATCACTCAGTCTTCATCACCATTACTATGATACAACCATACTCACATGCTTAAAGATAAGCACATGCTTAAATGCTTTACTGGATCAGGGACATAAAGAAGTCAGATGAATCCATAAATTAAAAGATAACCCCTCATTACGTGGTTATGACTATTCAGTTACTCATCTGTTATTTCATTACAACCAAAGAGAAAGAGCACAAGACATTGATTAGAGAGTTGCCAGAAGCATTTGGCTGAGGAATTTTAAGCAAGTACTGATCAAGAGAGTAAAAATGAATGAAGACAATAAAAAAAGGGCAGAAATGTTAACACAGTGTAGAAGGTTTATTCCAAGCTGTGTACGTGACAACACTAAACACATGCCCTGTTAATACTGCTAAGTGGCAGATGTCCTCATTAATGTGGGGGCCTAGATTAGGCACCTTACAGCTTATGCATAAAATTCTAGTCCCATTGACTTCTAGGGTCAAGATTTTCATCCCTGGATTTTAAAGCACCAGAGTATTTTGTATTATTATGATTATTTGTGGTAATTCCTAAGAGCCCTCATCATAGATCCCATGGTACTAGGCACTGTACAAACACAGAACAAAAAGACAGTCCCTGAACCAAAAAGTTTGCAATGTAAGTACCAGACAAGGGACAAGAGGTGAATATAGACTGATGGGTGAATAGAAGGAAACAAGCAAACAGTCCCCATCAGCATGATGGGTAGTGGTCCCAGCATACCCGCTGCTTAACCATTCTCTAGTTTTTGTTGTAGGCATCATGGCCTACTTTTGCCTAGGCCCTGGTTTTTGTGATATTCAGAATGGGGGAAACGACAATAAATTCAGTATCCTAGCCTTGCCCACTCTGTTTCTGGTGTATTGTAAGGAACAATCATGCGTTGATAGTGGGAATGGACTGGAGGAACTGAGAGCCCTTTGTCATCTTTATCTTCTAGGACTCTAGGTCACATCACTGCTATTGGCTGACTGCCCATTGATGGCGGTAAATAATGGAAAACAGTCTTCCAAGGGTTCCTACTTTGGATTTGGTTTGGATAAGTGCCCCTATATTGAGATTTTTTCCCAGTCTCTCTGAACTCCCTGACTGTGAAAGATTATGCTGGGTCCTCACAAGGCTAGTCTTACTCTTAAACTGCCTAAAATACCCCATTTCTGGCTGGGATAAAAATTCAGAGGGAACAGCTTTCCCTATGGCATATTGGCATTTCTGCTATCTGTCAGAACCAAAGCGCTGCAGCACACTGTTAGAGGGGGAGAGACGGGTTTCAGAGAGTGCCAGGACATGAGAGGATTGGGGGATGAAAAGGTTGTGAATGGTGATGATTCCAAGGTGCAGATGTTATGTTGGAGGGTGTTGGAAACTGTCAGTGAAGCTATCTTTGACCAATGGGCAGTCACAGACCACACATGAAGCTGATGGGCATGCTGTCTGTCTTTCACCCAGCCTAAAGTAAGTAGCATTTAAATGTCCCTTTGTTTAGTGATGGCTGAAACAATAGATGCCACTGCCCAAATTACAGACTAGCATGGCAAGACTAGGGTAGAATCTGAGCAATAGGAGTAGTGAGGGGGGGACGGTTGATTAAAAACACATGGGCTAGGGATTGTCAGGACTGCAGCTGTGTATGGAGAGGGGCAGGGCGTCTGTGCATGTTGTAGGGAGAAAGCCAGTGGAAGCTGCCAGAAAAGCCAGGCGAAAGCCAGAGAAGCATAGGTAGCATAGCCCTGAGAGGAAGCCAAGAGAGAAAGCTTCTTTTGGGCAGAGTACTGGCTAAAAGCAGGGTTGGATTTCTGAACAAGGGAAACGCCTCTTGCTGTTTGATTCCTGCTGAGTCCAGGGAACTAGGGCATCACGTACATTCTTTGTAAATAAACAGGATTTCCCCCCAAATTCCTGATTCTATCATCCTATTCTCCTTCTAATGGAAACAACCTGGGAAGGCTCCAAATATTGGCTAACGTCTCAGGCCAAAAGGGGCAACGCAGATAATCCCAGGGGAGCAGGAGAAGGGGAGGTCCTTCTCTTAGAGGGTCAGCGGAGTCTGTTTCACTGAAAAGGGGAGGTTCTGTTACAGTCTCATGGGTTTTCCATCTGACTTACGCCCACTGATAAAGCTTCTGTGAATTTGTGCAGTGCTCGGCGTGCGCAAGGCCAGGGTTCTGATTCCAACGCCATAGAACCAGAGTGGTTGCAGTTTAATATAGTCTTTACCCCCATAATCTCAAATCCAGCAGGGGGAACATATGCTTCGTTTTTAATGGAAAGCTGGCTTTGTGATTCATGCATTGAAAGCTTATTTGGGGAGGGGGAAGGTGTTAGAGGGGAATAAACTATTTAATGCCCAGAGGACTGCCAGAGACTAGATCAATAGGAAATATTCTACAAATGTTCATGGGAAATCTGTCTTCTAGTGCCTGTCAGTCTGTGAATGATACCCTGCTTAGATTAGAACATAGGAGGTGTCATCCAAGAGCAAACTGTTGTTTCATCAAAGTTGGTATCCTGTTTCCAGCAGTGGCCAGTGTAATGCTTCAAAGGAATAAAACATTTCTGAGCAGGGGGTTGGACTAGATGACCTCCTGGGGTCCCTTTCAATTCTAATATTCTATGATTCTATGATCTTCGTTTTCTCACCACAATGAGAAACCATCCGATCCAACCTTTCCCTGACATTTGGGACTCAGGCCTTGGATTTTGCAGCTGACCCATTCTCTGTCCTGAGCAAAAAACAACCTTTCTAGACCAGCTTCCTCTGAAATGTGCATGTATTCATTTCCAGCTCCAAAGTCTGAAGTCTCCGTCCCTTCCTAACAAATTATAAAGCACTTCTGGCTGGTCCCACGTATACTGAGAGATGCTGCTAGAAGGGCCAGCAGGAAAGATGTATTTGTGGTGGCTCTTTTTCTGGTTTCATAATCTAACACCTTTCTGAGAGCTGCGAAACCCTGGAGGGTGTCAGAAATCATTTGAAACACCTTTTGAAAGGGGGAGTGAAATGGCACAAAATTGTTGGTAGCAGAGTTGCTTGTGTGAGGGCTGTTGTTGCTAAATTGTGCCATTTACTGTACTTCATTTTCATCTTTCATAATCACCTCTTCTTAAAAATAGTTGATCCTCTTGCTATCAAATAGGTCAAAGGCACTTGCACTCATTTAGTACTAAGCCAACAGCAAGTCTGAAGTTTAAAAACGAACCACTTGAATTCTAAAGTTAAGGATGCCTATGAAAGATCGGCTCTTGCATGAAGAACAGCAGATTCAAGCTGAGCCCAGGTGAGACCACGTGATGCTGGCTGGAATTAGCTGAGATGCTGTGCAGATCATTTACTGGAGCCACTCAGCCCCCATTTACTGAAGTGATGTGAAGCTTTGGGGTCCTCTTTGGATGATCAGTTGCTGTTGGGTCTAAAAATCTCATTGTTCACTTTCAGCTCGCTAGGAAATGTCATCCTTTCCTCCCAGGGGAGGACCTGGCCACAGTAATGCGTGTATTTGTCCCCTCCATGCTGGATTACTGTAATTCACTGTACCCGGAACTGAATGTGAAGATGAACATAGAACTATAGAGTTAGAAAGGGCCTCAAGGATCATCTAGTGTGACCCACTGCCAAGATGCAGGATTTGTTGTGCCTAAACACATCCAAGAGAGATGGCTGTCCAGCCTCCTTTTGAAAACCTCCAGTGAAGAAGATTCTATGACTTCCCTAGGCAGTTTGTTCCATTGTCCTACTGTTCTTACAGTTGGGAAGATTTTCCTGAGATTGAATCTAAATCTGCTATGCTGGGGTTTGAACCCATTGCCTATCGTCCTGCCTTCTGTGGCAAGAGAGAACAATTTTTCTTCATCTTTTTACAGCAGCCTTTCAAATATTTGAAGACCGCTGTTATGTACCTCCTTAATCTCCTCTTTTCCAAACTAAAGTACCCAATTCTTTCAACCTTTGCTCAGATGGCTTGCCTTCCATCCCTCTGATCATCTTTGTCGCTCACCTCTGGATCCTTTCCAGTTTCTCTACATCCTTTCTATATAGCAGTGAACAAAATTGGACACAGTACTCCAACTGAGGCCTAACCAGTGTCAAGTAGAGTCGTACTATTAGTTCTCATGACTTGCATGCTATGCCTCTGTTAATGCAACTAAAAATTGCATTTGCTTTTTTGCAGCATCACATTGTTGACTCATGTTGAGGTTAGCACTTGCCTTCCCCAGTGTTGTTTCTTACCTTTGGATGTGTATATATATACTTCCTATCTGTGATTTCCACTTCATGCATCTGACAAAGTGGGTTGCAGCCCATGAAAGCTTATGCCCACAGAAATTTATTAGTCTTTAAGGTGATACAGGACTCTCGTGGTTTTTGCTGTATACAGACTAACACAGCTACCCCTCTGGAACTTTTCATGTTGAAGTTGTGATACACCACAACTTCCCAATCCCTCTCAGCAGTGCTTCTGGCAAGCCAGTTATTCCCCTTTCTGTAGTTGTGCATTTGTTTTTTCTTCCTTAAGCATAGCATCTAACATTTGTCTTTGTTGAATTTCATTTTGTTCTCTATAGCCCAGTTCTCCAATTTATCAAGATCCCTTTGAATTTTAGTTCTGACCTCCAAAGTGTTTGCAACCCTGCCCCCAGCTTTGTGTCATGTGCAAATTTGATCATTACGCTCTCTATTCCTTCATCCAGATAATTAATAAAGATGTTTAATAACACCAGACCCAGAACTGATCCCAATGGAATCCCACTTGAGACCTCCTTCCAATCTGATATAATTCCTTTAATAGTAACTCTTGTTTGCGGTTGTTTAACCAGTTATGTCTCCATTTAATGGTAATTCTACCAAGCCTGCATTTCTCTAGCTTATTAATGAAAATGTAATGTGTCAAAAGCCTTGCTAAAGTCCAGGCATATTACATCCACCACATTCCCCCTATCCACCAAACCAGTCACTTTGTCAAAGAAGGAAATCAAGCTGGTTTAGCATGATTTGTTCTTAGTAAAGCCATGCTGGCTGCTAGTGATCACCCCTTCATTCTCCAGATATTTGCAAATTGAATGTTTTATTTATTGCTGTAGTTGCTTCCCAGGTGTTGCGGTCAGGCTGACCAGTCTATAGTTCCTCGGCTACTCCTTTTTCCCCTTTTTAAAGACGGGCACTATGCTTGCCCTTGTCCAGTCTTCCGGGATCTCTTCTGTCATCATGATTTTCCAAATATTATTGCCAGCAGCTCTGAGATTTCTTCAGCTAATTCTTTCAATGAATAGCATCAGACTCTGCTGCTTGAATTCACTCATATTAGTCAAAAGATCTCTGACATGTTCTTTACTTATCCTGATCTGCATCTCTTCCCTTTTATCGTCTATGATAACATTGTTCGTCATCTGATCACATGCCATTTTTTGTGAAGACTGATGCAAAGTAGACATTGATCAGAAAATTCTATTACCAGCTCACCTTCTCCATTGAGCAGTGGACCCACACCATCCCTGATCTCTCTTTTTTGTCTGACATATTTCTAGAACTCCTTCTTGTTGTCCCTAACATTTCTTGCCAGTTGTAACTCATTCCTTGTCTTGGCTTTTCTGGTTTAGTCCCTAAATGCTCATGCTATTCTCATGTATACTTTCTTAGTGACATGCCCCTCCTTTCATTTTCGGTATATATCCCTTTTGGGTTTTAGATAGCTAAAATCTCCTTTTGTGGCCACAATGATCTTTTGTGGGTCTTCTTATCTTTCCTCTGCATTGGAACAGCTTGATATTGAGCCTCTAGTCCTACATCTTTTTAGGAACTGTCAGCCCCCTTCAAATTCTTTTCTTCCTAATTCATATCTCCAGGGGACCTTGTCTACTATTTCTCTGAGGTGCTTGAAGTCTGCCTTTTTGAAATCCAGTTTTACTCTTCTCATCTCCTCCTTTCCTTAGGCTCTTGAATTCTATCAGATCATGATCACTTCCCTTCAAGTTCCTGACATCTTCGCAACTAATTCATTCCTGTTGGTCAAAATCAGATTCAAAATGGATGATCCCTAGTTTATAGAATCAGAGAATCATAGAATATTAGAGTTGGAAGAGACCTCAGGAGGTCATCTAGTCCAACCCCCTGCTCAAAGCAGGACTAACCTCAGCTAAATCATCCCAGGCAGGGCTTTGTCAAGCCGCAGCTTGTTTCCTCAACTGTATGAATCAGAAAGTTGTCCCCTACACATGCTAAGAATTTGCAGGACATATTATGTTTTGCTATATGAGTTTCCCTACAGATATCAAATATAGTGCCCATCTTCAAAAAAGGGAATAAGGAGGATCTGAGGAAGTACAGATTAGTCAGGCTCACTTCAGTCCACAGAAAAATCATGAAGCAGGTCCTCAAGGAATCCATTTTGAGGCACTTGGAAGAGAGGAAGATGATCAGGAACAGTTAGCATGGATTCACCAAGGGCAAGTCATGTCTGACCAACCTGATTATCTTCTATGATGAGATGACAGACTCTGTGGATGTGGGGACAGCGGAGGACATGATATACCTTGACATTAGCAAAGCTTTTGATATGGTCTCCCACAGTATTCTTATCAGCAAGCTGAAGAAGTATGGGTTGGATGAATGGACTATAAGATGGATAGAGAACTGGCTAGATCATAATGCTCAACAGATAGTGATCTATGGTTCTATGTCTAGCTGGCAGCCGGTCACAAGTGGAGTGCCCCAGGGGTCGGTTCTGGGGCCAGTTTTGTTCAAAATCTTCATTAATGATAGGGAGGATGGAGTGGATTGCACCCTCAGCAAGTTTGCAGATGACACTAAGCTGGGGGAAGTGGTAGATTCGCTGGAGGGTAGGGATAGGATACAGAGTGATTTAG
The DNA here is from genome assembly GCA_007922155.1 of Mesoclemmys tuberculata. NCBI lineage: Eukaryota > Metazoa > Chordata > Testudines > Chelidae > Mesoclemmys > Mesoclemmys tuberculata. The sequence goes on along the minus strand of ML675632.1, from coordinate 13,467,660 downwards.
ACAAATTAGATGATTGGGCCAAAAGAAATCTGATGAGATTCAACAAGGACAAATACAGAGACCTGCATTTAGGAGAGAAGAATCCCATGCACTGCTAAAAAACTGGGGACCAATTGGCTAGGTAGCAGTTCTGTAGAAAAGGACTTGGGGATTACAATGGACAAGAAACTGGAGGTGAGTCAACAGTGTGCCCTTATTGCCAGGAAGGCTAATGGTATATTGGGCTGCATTAATAGGAACATTACCAGCATATTGAGGGAAGCACTGGTGAGGCCTCATTTGGAGTATCATATCTGGTTTTGGGCCACCCACTACAGAAAGGATGTGGAAACATTGGAAAGAATCCAGCAACCAAAATGACTAGGGGGCTGGAGCACATGACTTATGAGGAGAGACTGAGGGAACTAGGCTTGTTTAGTCTGCAGAAGAGAAGAATGAGGGGGGATTTGATAGCAGCCTTTAAGTACCTGAAAGGGGGTTCCAGGGAGGATGGAGCTAGGCTGTTCTCAGTGATAGTAGATGACAGAAGGAGGAGCAATGGTCTCAAGTTGCAGTGGGGGAGGTCTAGGTTGAATATTAGGAAAAACATTTTCAGTAGGAGGGTGGTGAAGCAATGGAATGGGTTACCTAGGGAGTAGTGGAATCTCCATTCTTAGAGATTTTTAAGGCCCAGCTTGACAAAGCCCTGGCTGGGTTGATTTAGCTGAGGTTAGTCCTGCTTTGAGCAAGGGATTGGACTAGACACCTCCTGAGGATCCTTCCAACCCTCATCTTCTATGATTCTATGATATCAGGGAAGTTAAAATCCCCCATAAATACTAGCTTATGGATGTTTGCTAATCTTGCTGCCTGGTTGAAGAATGCCTCCTCCACCTCCACTTCTTGATTTGGTGGTCTATAAGAGACCCCCACTAGAACATCAACATTATTTTTTCCCTTTTTGTCATTACCCAGACACTCTCCGTAGATCTGCCATTTATTTCCTCTTGGACCTTGGGGCAAGTGTATACATTCTTGACATACAGCACAACTCCTCCTTTTTTCCCATATCTACCCTTCTGAAACAAGCCATATCCCTCAGTGCTCGTATCCAATCACGTACAGGATCCAGCTAGTACAGACTGTGGCTGCCTGCCGCCTTCTTGGCTTAGGTCTCTGAGAACTCATCAAGCTTGTGCTCAAGACCCTCCACTGGTTCCCAGTCAAAATTTCAGATGCCAGTTCAAGGCTTTGGTCCTAATATTGAAAGCGACTAATGGATCAGACTCCAGCTCTATTAAAGACTGAATTTCAATCAATGAACCACCGAGACAGTTTTCACAAGAGAGTTGGGCTCAAAGTGTTCTTTGTCAAGAAGCTTCAGCTATGCAACAAACTCCAGAATAGATCAGGCAATTCCAGGATCTGGCTGTCCTTTGGAACCAATGCAAACCTTCCTCTTCAAAAAGCCTCCCCACTATAGCAAAAATAACACACGCTCTATCCAAGCAACCTCCTCAAAGTCTCCAAGGATATGGCTCTGTAACTACACTGGCAAGGCTGATATACTGATATTAGAGCTGGTGCTAATGTTAATGCCATCCCATATTACTTTAATTTGGGCTCATGTATTTTGCAACGTATATCTTGTTCCCATATTCAGTTACCATCACAAATGGAACAAGTCTGTTGTGGCATACTCATTATCCAAGGGCTAAATGACGCAGTATCCTTTCATGCTTGCACCACAGTTGGCTTGGCTTGGTTTGCCTTTCTAGGCATCTAGACAATGTTGCAATGGCCATCCTGGAAAAAACAAAATGAGGCTCAAAAGCAGCCCAATAGTTTGTTGAAACTTTCCAAACAAAATTCCCCTTTGGGCTGAGTAAAACATGAGAAATTTCAATATAATTAAAGTTATGGAAGCAATTAAATGTGCATTATGAATGGACAGGGATCCTGAATCTCGCTTCACACAAGATCCCAAGCAAAGGCTGTGGAATAGCATTGAAGAAGTGAATGATTCAATAAAGATCAGAATCTTGGATATAGAGCAGAATCTAGAGAGCTTTTGGACAGCCCCTCAGCAGCAAAGGATTTGGCCCATAGCCATCACTGATTGTGATAACAAGCCATGATTCCACAGAACCTGAAAGAGGGAGAACGCTAACAGGTATAGTAAAAGAAGATGTAGGTTTTCCATTACTCTACAATTTTGGGCTGGTACCAGCTGGCTTTACCTTTTTCTACCCAGAATGCACATCCAGCTAACATCTCTGCTGGGGTTACTGATGCTGGGAAGAAAGTGAGCCTACCTCTGGATTCAGCAAAAAAGTTTTCTTTATATGCTGGGCAAGGAGAGGGGTTGTTTAAAAGAACTTGCCGCTAGGTTCTAAGGGAAATGTGAATGCAGAATGTAACATCAGTGTGACCTCAGATGTTAGGAACTCTTCATAATTGATGTGTTTATTCTGCTGCAATGTGTACCCTTATCCAATCCAGCTGTTACTTCGTATAGACCAAATGGTGGTACAAATCTCTGTGGATAGGATACATCTGGTGTATGAATACGTAATGATATTTCTCTGTAGGCACCGTATGAATGCCCAGGTAATTATGGTATTTGGGACCAAGGAAGAGGATGCTTTATCTAGGCCAAATAAAAAAAAATTCCAAGTTCTGCTGGGACTAAAAGTAGGACATGTTCAGGCCACGAGCTCCTCTGAGGTATATATTTTCAGGGACTAACTTACTCATTTCCTGTCTATGAAAAGGAAGTACAAACAAAAAGTAAATGCACCAAGGATGTCCTAGAGACTGCTTCAGGTAGGGACACTTTTCAGAGAGTTCATGGGATCATCTATTTTCCTTTGTGTCCCTCCAAGTTTCATTTTGTGTCTCAGGTTCAAATGAGAATCATGCATCTGCTCAGACACAAGCGGTAAAAGAACAGGCAATAACCAAGTTGAGCAAAGTCAAGAGTGACACAAAAAGGACATTTTTAGGACTCTTTGATCTTCCAGTACCTGGAAGGCTGTTGCTCATGTCCATGGGCGAACAAGTCGCAATGAAATCCTGGACTTCGTCATGTAAACCCAGCGAAATATTACCCATGATCAACATGAACCATCCTCTGTGGCACCCTATGCCACAGTGGGATCGATTTTTTCCACAGCTCCCTCCTTGGCCTCTGCATTTTTTTACCATCCCTATCACAGGTATTTCTATCTCCCCCCACTACCTTAGTTTCTGACCCTGTTCTGGCAATGAGGTAAAAATGGAAGTTGTTACCTATACACACACACTCAGGCATGGTGGTGACTGCAGCCCTGGCTGGCAGAGTGAGTAATTTTAAAATACCTCTGTCAGAGACAGAGAAAATATTTGAATTTTTCTCTCCCATATGAACTCACATCATTTCCTGTTCTTCTTTCTGTTGTCCCTACCCACGCAATCTCCACGTTGCACAGCTATTCATCCTAGCACTGAGCCAAAAGCAACCAACAGTCTCTGAATGGGTTCAGCTTTCCTCCCCTCTTTTCTGACCACCACTCCACTTGACTGGCCGGACGTTCCACTGCATCTCTTAACCACCCTCCTCCTCCTCAGTTCTTCTTTCTAAGGCACCAGCAGTCCATTCCCTTAGATTCCATCTGGTCTGGATAACCTGCTCTGAGCCCTGCAATCTCCCATCTGAGCTCTACCAGCCCATCCTTATGAATCCATCCAGGGCCTACAAATCCATCTGATGTCCCTGTCGCCCCATCCGCGTCGTTTTTCTGACCTCTGAAATACCATCCAATCCCAGCTATCCCACCTGATTTCATCCAATCCTGGCAAGCCCCTCCCTGTGACCTCATCTAATCCCCATGGCAGGCTCTGACCCCATCTGACCTCAGCTGTCTTTCCTCCAGAGCCCCCTGAATTCACTGGCATTCAAGAGTGGAAGATCTGTGGGTTTGAACCTGGGCAAAATGTTGCCCTTTTGGCTGATGTACAGTGAGCGGCTGTTGGCGAAAAGAAAAGAAAAGAAAGTGATTCTCACTCAAAACGCATCCCCCGGAGGAGAACCTGAAAATGTCTCACCCCTCTCAATGCCTTCCTTCTCCCTTCTACTGCACCTGTCTCCTAGTGCATCTAACCCAGTCCTTTCAACCTTTCTGGCTATCCTTTCCTCCTCCAAATCCCAACTCAGCCATCTAATTAGCTTCTCCCTTGCCTTTGGCAGGACACCTGCCTCCTTTCCCTTGCCTCTGCCACTCTTCTGCTACCCTCCTTTTTAAGATATATCTCCCCCTTCCCTTTTCCTCTGCTCCCTTCCCTCTCCGATGCCTTCCCCTGCTAGTGTATCATTTCGGGCAGCGTGCGGCCCCCCTCACCAAAAAGTCAATAAACAAAGAGGATGCTGTTCTGTTTGCCACCAGCCATGTACTCTGGCATCCCCGGGCCCAGTTCTCCCAGGGCTTTGCTAATGCAGCCACTTGGGGTTTCCCCCCCCACCCAGGCCTTTGCCAAACACTTATTACTCAGGTGGAAGGGGCACGCTCTGTCAGAACACCCTGAGTGACAGCCAGGAGAGCCTGAGAATTCAAAGCTGGGGCTGGCAGGGAGAGTTAAACAAAAACCCCAGCTACCCTGTGTCATGTATTTTCTTTCCCCTGACATCGCTGGGGCTTTCTCGAGGCAGGAAGGAATTGAAATACCTGTGTTTGGATCTGGCTAATCTGCTGGATGTCACAGTGCCCCTCCCCGCCCCCCCTCATCCCCCGCTCCCCCAGGCCTGCCAGCCCCTGTAATAACAAAGGAGTCTTGATTACTGACTCACTGCGCCAGGCAAATCATATACATCCCTGCAGAACGGTGGGTTTTTAATTTGAGGCCAGTGAGCGGATTGGCTGGCATTTCAGCAGCTGAGGGGGCTGCCCAGGCCTGTGCTGTCAGACTGACTCACCTGCCGTTACAGCAGCAGCAAGGAGCAGGGCCTGCGGGGAGTGGGAGAGCGAGATGGGGACCGGAGCGAAGCACTTCCGAGGTGGCCAGGAAAGCAGGACGGCTACATGCACCAAGAAGCTGTGTGCTCCCCTGTCCCTCCACCCCACCCCCCGCGCCGCCATGGGGATTTCTTGCATTTATCTAGGCTTCTTTTCCCTCCTGCCACCCTCTTTGCCCCCCTCCTCCCCTGGAAGCAATGCCCACTGAGAAGGATCATCCTGTGGACAGAGTTCAGATGACTTTGGCTGCCTTTCTGTACCCCAGGCCACCATCTGGCGAGGTCACAGGCTATTATTATTATTACTAATAATTTGTATTATCATAGCACTGGAGAGCCTTAGCCATAGACCGTTGCCAGCACCAAGCACTGGGATGGAGAGAAGGAAGCCCCCAGCTGATCAGCACCATGCAAGGACTTGCCTGTTCCTTGCTCTGTGACCTGCAGTGTCACGGGAGCGCACCCCATCCCGACTGCAGAGCTGTTAGGCAAACCGCGGTGATGTCTCTGCCCACACCTAGGAGTTTCCAGCCAAACATTAACAACCGACTCCAGCCGTGCCTTTGAAGGAATTGACGGACATCGTGTCCGTCCGTCGCTGCCTTTTCCCTTGGGGAAGCTCTGCGACGTCCTGGGACTATGGGCTCGTGGAGACAAACGGTTAGCGTGGGGCAGGCAGGAGCGAAAGTTACCTTCCATGAGCCGGTTGCGTGCCAAGTGTCCCTGTGGACCCGGCTGCTGCACACTGTGAGTTTTGCAGGGCACTTTGACCTCCGCTGCTTTCAGACAAGGGCAGATCAAAGCGCATTAGGGGCCTGTTAGCAGAACAGCAGGTTCCACGTGGACAGTTCGTCCGTTGCAGGCCAGCGCAGGGTGGATTTACCCACCAGCTTGCTGCCCATTACCTGTTCATCTAGACCAGCTCACAAAGCTGGGGAATATGTCCCACTTCTCCCTGAGGATCCCCTTCTTTCTTGTGTGGATGCACCATCTACAGCTTCTTTTCCCCCACTGCTTTCTGTCCAAGCCCTCTCCACACACACCATCCATACCCCGGTCTCCCACTGCACTTTTGCAAGTGCCTTTCAGTATCTGCTAGGCAATTCAGTTAAATCACAGACAGATGCACAGATAAACAGTTAGATTACTCCAATTTGATTATCCTGTTTTTCTGAGTGCTGCATTGACCTTCATGTCCCAAAGGCTGGGCCTCCACTGCTCGAAACCTCCTGAGATTCCCTATTCATTGGCACAGTCTTAATGGAAAATGGAGCCAGTGTGACCTGAAGACGTTTGAATGCAGACGTGAGCTGGTGCGAATGTAAGAGCATTTTGATAAAGGAATTTCAAAGAGGCCCTGGGGAAGGATTAAGTAGAAGCAACCATGAAAGAAGATCAACATGTCTAGGGAAAGGAGGTTGGAAATGGATGGAACCAGCAATGTCACAATATTGCTCATTGTAGTGTTAATTGATTCAAACGGATCCTGTTATGATTCCGCTGAACACAAAAAGTCACTTCACACTTTTAGTCAGAATTACTGCTATTTTAGCAGAAGAAAAACAAGAAAGTGCATGCTTCCTCTGTGACAGTCACCCTTGAAACTAACACAAAATGTCCACTGCCTCAGCCGAGGGAATAGACCACAGAGATCTAAAGGTTCCACACACAATATCATAGTAAACCACAGATGCAAGATGAAAGAACATGTCCCCAAACACTTCCACCTGCAGCCACTTCTTTCAGCTGCTACCTGTTCACATTTAGAAACAAAAGGCAAATCTCCTTTGCCATGTTGTCTACACAAAACTTGACAACTGTTAAGCAAGCGGAGAGCTGAAACCACGGCTGATCATTATCTCGCTATTTCCTTGTGCTCCCCCCTTCTGTCTGTCTGTCTCCACTTGTTGTCTTATACTTAGGTTGTAAGCTGTTTGGGACAGGGACCAGATTTTTGTGCTGTCTCTGTACAGCACCTAGCACAGCGGAGACCTGACCCTTGTGACTGGAGTTCCTAGGTCCTACCACAGTAAATAAAATAATAATTAATTAACACTATTTACAGAATTTTAAAATTAATTTCCTCTCAACTCATCCAGTTTTCTCCAGGCTTAGCTTAATGGCTCTTGCCAGAAAATGTCAGAACCACAAAAAATGTTCTTCAGGACTCTGGATCCCAGGAGGTCCAATCTAACCATGTGATGGGATGTAACCCCCCAACACCTACAAGGGAAGTCAAAGCACCTGATTAGTTATGCTCCATACCTGGGAGGTGATTGATTAATTGCCCCCTGGCCAGAGGAAGTGGAGGTAGGCTGTATAAGGAGCTGAGGGAGCTCAGTTTGGGTGGGAGGAGACCCAGGAGAGAGGAGCTAGGGAGAGTCCCCGCTCTCTGGGAAGTGACTGGAGGAAATCCTGGCAGTTTGGGACTGGCTGTGGCCAAGAAGCAGCAATACAGGAGAAGGTTTAATTTGACTGTGGTGGGGCCCTAGAGCAAAGAGGCACACCAAGCTAGAGTCTGCGGAAACCAGGGAATGAGGAAGACGCCCAGGAGAGATGAAGGACATTTTTGTTCACAGTTGAACCCTGGAAGGGGATTGAACTGCTCGTGGAGGGCCGAGCTACAGAAAGACCCAGTAAGGCTGTCTGGAGAAGGGGCCAGCAGGGACTGACCATTGAGGCCAAGGGAATGGCTGCTGGAGGAGGGCGAGGGGCAAAGGCCTTGCAATGCTGTGTCGGGCAATGAGAGGGCGCCTTACAAACTGTACACAAGGCATTGACCACAGGACATCCGTCCAAGGAAAACAACTGAAGCAAAAAAGAGAGGCAAACGAAACAAACGCCTTCTGAGGCATTGCCTTCTTTCAATACGGAGGCACATGTTGGAAGCTGTTTGTCATCCTCTGACATGGAAGGCTGCTGTGTTTGTCTTACACCCTAAGGCCAAGTTTATTGGCTTGCCTCTGAATCTCTCTTGAATGGCAGAAGAATTATCAGCGGCGTCATGTAGTTGTTTCTCCCCAGGCAAGAGGGAAGGGGAAAAAAAGACTGAAACTCCTTCTCACATAGGTTTAAAAGTGCTGAGATACGTTGGGTTATTTTTCAGGGATGGCCACCTTTATTGCTGATCAATAGCTAGCTGGGACTAAATCCATGGGTCTGACGTAACTGTTCTGCTGAATCATTGTACTTGTCCTGCAGTGGAAAATCATTTCAACAACGCCTCTGTGTGGCTACGGCTCTTTTGTCTTCCTCCGACATCCACTGAAGGGAGGGGAAGCTGTATGCACCCAGGAAAGAAAAACACGCAAAAGGGTAGCCGAGAAGACAAAGGAAAGGGCAGCGTGGAAGACTGTGGAGAAGAAGCCAAAAGAGGGGGATGGGACAGCCACATGGCAAAGAGAGAGATGGAAAGTGGACCGCATATAAGAAAGGGCGGTCTGTGAGAGCAGCATCACTGCAGCGTGCAGTGCACGTGTGTGTGCCACTAATCTGCTGTGTGACCTGGGACAGGGCATGTATCCTGTGCCTCACTTCGCGTATAGGATTTACCATCTTCACGAGGGTGCTGTGAGGATCCCTTACCGTCCCTCAAGAAGCATTGGGGTTTCTGGCTATATTCTTGCTGTTTAAATGATTACACTGAACAGCCTTGGAGGCCTACGTGCAGAATCCACTTCCCATTGTTTAACCTTGTCTCATCAGCCTCCCTGCAATCCTTTCCAGGCCCGGGCCTTCTCTCCTTTTCAGCCACTGCTGGGCACACCAGCTCTGGCACCCCTCTGTCAACGGGCTGGGAGGTGACATGGGATGTCAGCCGGGTGAGGCAATGCACATAGTCACCTTCGGAGCCCTAGTGTGTCCCAGGCCCTGTGCATATCAGGAGCATGGTCCAAAGCACACTGGAATCAATGGAAAGTCTCTCCCTGACTTATAGGCAACAGCCTAGGGCAAAAAGGGGATGATGGGATGTGGATGGAGAACAGGCATGTCCCAGAAGACACTGGCTTACGTGTGATCCTCATCACACCAATGAGACATGTAGCTACACGCTGCCCAATCAGACCTCTGTCCTGGGAGTATCTGCTGGCTGTGCAGTGGCGTGGTCGTGAATTCAGGGCCTTGTTCTCCCAGCCCGGATCAGCACGCCTCACCCTTGTGTTCATAAACACAACACTTTGCACTTGTGCCGGATGGGATCGAGCCGGTCCTGGCTGTAAAGTGCTGTGCACGCGGGGAGAGGAATGTAAATAACACTGAATTGTTTGGAAAGCTGGGAAGCAGAAAGTCCTCAGGGGTGTGGAGTTGAAGTAGGAGGCTGTATTACTTCCCTGCTCCGAGACATAATACCTGTGCTCAAGCAGCCCAAAATCACCCTTGCCTCTCTTTGCTGTCCATCCCCACCTGCAGGTCTCTTTCAACAGCACTGCTTCTTAAACTCTTCTTTCCACTGTGTTCAGATGATTTATCCCCATTTGCATTAGCCTGCATCTCTCCAAAAGCAAAATTGCATTTTGTTGTTTTCTGCCCTTATTTCTAAACTCTCTAGAGCCTGTTACATTATTTTTCCATCTTCACAGGTATGTACAACTCCGCCCAGCTCAGTAAAATATTAATATGTTCACTCCCTTTTGTGTCTCACTAATGGAGATGTTAATTAAAACCACTTTCAGTACCAATTGCTATGGCACTCCTTTACCGCCCCCAAATCCATACATGGCCCTTTGTGAACAGCCCCTTTGCTTCCAACCCATATGTCAGTCCTGAGACACAGAGCTTTGCCTAAAACTGAAATCTAATGACATCTGTGGCATTCCTGGTGCCTGAATTAACCCCTCGGATTGCAGGAACAGTCTGGAAAAAGTCTGTTTCTTAGGGCTTAATGAGGCAAGATTTGTGGTTCTTCCTCAGAAAGAGTCTCCGGGTAAGTTCCTGCTATCCCCCTGGCCTCAGAGGCATGTTCAAAAGAAATCCAAATGTCTCTGCTGCCAAGAGCAGATCGGGTCCCCTCAGTGAGCTGGAATCTATGATGGTTAAGGCTTTAGCTGTACCACTGATTCTCTTTGAGGAAGATTTCTGAGGCAAAGAGTGTCAGTGGGTTGCCCTAGGCCCCAGATGGCTGTCCCTCACCTCACTCGCTCCCTATCCAGCACTACCACAGTGAGCGCCAGGGGCAGCAATTCTTAGGGCAGCAGAAGCAGAGAGGCATTGCACAGGGAAGCAAGAGGTTGACCTTTCTGCCTCCACTGTCAGAAGCAGCATGAGAAGTTTCTCACCCACACACATGGTATATGACTCTCCAATTGCTATCCCACTGGGAGTGCAGGAACAGCACACACCCCCACACGCATGGAAGTAAGACAGACACTCCACGGCACTCCGAGCAAGATGCTGTTACCTAGGAAATTGTTACTGCCAGTTGTTGGGGGGAGGTACTGGAAGGAGAAAATCAAGCCACCACAATGCGCTTTGCGATCAAACGCAGCAATCAGAGGTGTCAGGCCTGAAATGCTGTGACAGTGGCTACAACAGGTATGCAGGGAATGGGTGTGAGATGTGTAGGTGCTAAATCTACTGAACCGACAGCTGGAGAGATTTAAATCCTTTGTGAACAAAACAGGCGGAATCTGGGCAATAGCCGTGCAAGCTGCTTTTCGACTGCCTCCTGCCAATGTGCTGCAAACCTGACCTGTGCTGATCACCTCTGGGCCAAAAGGCTGGTCTCCAGATCATTTCAGTCCTTGGCTTCTCTGCTGAAGCTGGCTAACAAGGGTTCTGTGGAGTGCCACGGCTAGTGGCAGCTTTATGAGTTAGACTCCTCCGCTGTAGAGAGATACCTGAGCCGTGGAGGTTGGAGCCAGATCTCGAGCTGATCTTCTCCTGTAGTTTTGGAGGTGTTCAGTTTGGGGAGGCGTTTCTTGTCTACTGGGGCCACCTGCCCATTTGACCAAGCCCCGGCCAGGTGGCAATGATTTTTGGTCTCTAGCACAATCACCTGGACTGATGACCTGGCAGGGGAGAGTTTCCATGTGGTTAAGACTGCAGGGAAAACTAGTTCCTCATGACCTGGAATGGCTGCCTACCATCTCAGACACTCCTAAACTAGACTAGCATCAGCCCATCCCTACTCTGCCTCCTACTAAGCCGCTTTTGTAGGACTTCCTGCTGGCTGGCCTATACCTCAGGTTCCCTTCTGTCAGGAACCCTGCACCATTGACCCCGCATGCCTCCCTGGGATAGATCTTCAATCGATGGAAACCAGGGCAGCTCCACTGACTTCAGTGCCAGTTGACACCAGCAAAGGATCAGACGCCCCTGTCTGCCAGATCTTTTGCATACTCTCACTTGCAGTAGCACCAAGGCAGTGTGGGAAGAAGGGCAACTCTGCCTGCTATCTTGCTTGGGTAGCTGCCGTCTGCAGAGGGAGACACGGCTGTGTCTTTGTGGGACAACGTTTGGTCACTCACATTTCAATGCTCAGCTGTCATTCCCCAGTCCTATACACTGGCCCTGGTGCTAGAAAGTGTGACTCCAGACCTCACTGCATGCACTACTGGGGATAAATCAAACCCAGTGGCTGAATGCTGTGCTAGCAACTATACCTGCTGAGCCAAGAAGACATCCTGTGAGAAGGTCTTACCACACTGAAACACCTTGTGGCAACTCCTTGCCATGGCGAGATCATCTGCTGCACTGGAACATCCCCTTGACATCCCAGCAACAAGACAAAAATGCCCCAGAGTGAGACCTTGCTGCAACGCCGCATCCACGCTATGATCCCAACCTTTACAGGGTGTCTGTAGCAACTTCTCCCTACAGCGACGTGCCCCAAAACGGGATCTCACCACAACAACCTCTCTCTGCAAGAAAGTGTCCCACGGTGAGGTCTACTGCTGCAGTATGTACCACAATCAGAGCTCGCCGTAGTGTACATCTGCAAACCAAAGGTGCGCAGGGAATGGTGAGCCTGTCACGCTGGCTGGATTGAGGGGTGCGGGGGGCATTTATTATGTTGTTTAACATCAATATGTCAAAATCATAGTAATTCATGTGAGATATGCCATGTCAGGTACTGTTAGAAAGGCTACAATGTGCTAAGTAAGATGGTAATGTTTATGTTCATGTGTTACGTGTGTAATGGAAGTTATGGATACGGTTGCTATATCAGTATTTCAAATTGGGCTGTGTCTGGGCAACACCCCAACAGGATGGCTGCAGAACAAGTGCCTGCTTAATGGCCCATTAAGGAAATTCACAGGTACAATGGGCCAGGGGGAGAAGCCAGGGATACACCTGATGAGTCACCCGTCACTCATGTGACCCTGGACTCCATCTGATTCCTGTAAATTGGCGCAAGCAGCATGGCAAAGGCCAAAGGACATAAAAGGCAGCCTCCCGACATCCATTTTGTCTTCAGTGGTCTTCAGCCGTCAGCCACCTACCTGCCTCTGGATCAACGCATCTACAACTGAACTGAAGCTGTGAAACATAGGACTGAGACCCATCCAGGTTCTGGATGTACACCAGAGGGACTGTAGAAGCCTGAAAACTCCACAATTCTACTAGAAACCTGATATATATGGACTTTCAAATCAGTTGTATGTGTCTGATTGCTTTAATCCTTTAACATTTCTCTTATAGTTTGTTTCTTTCTATTTATAATAAATCTTTAGTTTTAGTTACTAAAGGATTGGCTGGCAATGTGGTATTTTGGGTAAGATCCAAACTTATATTGATCTGGTACTGTGGCTGGCCCTTTGGGGTCAGGAGAACCATTTTGGTAAAGAGCATAGAGTTTAAATAACTGGTTTCTTTACTGGACCTAGTGGCTGATTGGGAGACAGAGACTGAAATGCAGTAAAGGGGGCTGTGTGTATTTGAATACTGGCTTCTTGATAACCAGTGTGCGGAATCAGAAGCATTGTTTGTGGCTAGTTGGGAAGTCTGACTTCAGTGTCACCCACCAGTATTGGGAGAATATGCTCTCCTCTTACAGCCTGCCCTGACCTTGGCATTTTCAGGTGGCTACCCTAGGCATGGACGAGTCAGAGAACCACTGGGCCCAAACTGGAGGGAAGATTTCAGTCTCAGAAATGCTCCTTGAATGTGCTGCGTCAAGGAGCTGTGTGGGTGACGTGGGTGTGTGAGACACAGAAAGCTGAAATCCTTCACCTTCCTTTTCAGACATTTCAATGGGGGCAGCCAATGCCAGCGGAGGTGGGGAGGGGGAAAGAACACTGCTGACAGGTTTCATTGTGGGAGCCCTGCAGTCAGTTGTTCTCATTCAGCAGTACGATAGGAAAACAAATAAAAGAGGCCGTTTAAAAAAAAGAAAAATCTTTAACCACACAAACACACAAACATCCCCCTTCGAGCCGCTGAAGGGCTGCGGGGAAGGGACGAGCACTGATCGCCAGTGCATTATCCTGTGTCCGCCTCCCCACCGGGCCTTTGTGGTTCTTTGAAAGAAAAAAGGATGTTGTGGACAAAAAGGACCAAAGTGCCGGGGCGGAGCAGCAAAGGGGGAGGGGGGAGAGGAAGGAGGAGGAAATAATAAGGGGCCCACAAATGGCTGCAAACAGTAAAGGGCATTGAAATGTTCAAGCCCCTTGTTTGATTGTTTTTCTCCTTTCCTGAGCAGGTTGTTGACTAGCAGCCAAAAGGAGATTTCAATGGTAACTGTGGTGGGGGAGGCGGTGAATGAATGATCTGGGCAGTAATGTGTGCTGATCTGGGGGAGCCCAAGCAAGCAGGGTGGAAACAGGGAGGCCTTGTGGCTGGGGTGGTGGGGTGGCCTCGTGACTGGAAATCTGGACAAGAAACATTGGCACATGTGTCGCTGGCGTAAAGTAGCTACCCTGGCGGAGTGAGTGATTGATCCCGGCCTAGCCTGCAGTGTGTTTTGGGAGGCCTCCTGGAGCTGTGTGAGCACAGTATGGCCATCTCAGGGAGTACTGAAAACTGGGGGACAGGGAGGGTGGCCAGATGTCCTGATTTTATAGGGACAGTCCCAATATTTGGGGCTTTTCCTTATATAGGTGCTGATTGCCCCCACCCCCGGCCTGATTTTTCACACTTTGCTATCTGGTCACTCTAGGGAGAGGGCTCAAATGACCTTGGAAGCCAGATCTGCACATGTTGGTCCTGCTTCTCCACTCACACCAGCATAAACTCCCTACTCAGCAAAGCACGTAAGCCCAGACTTAATTCACATTGAACTCATGTAGCAAAATTGTTGTAATTATCAGCAGAGAGGCCAGGGCTTGAAGAGGCATGGAGGCAGAACTCGTCTCTCGCCCCAAGAGATGGTCTGTCCAGACCCCAACTGAGGCACAGGAGCAGGGCCATGTGGGGGAAAGCTGCTGTATCTAGTCAATGTTAACTCTTCCAGAGCTCGATCTAGAGCGTCATTCCTCAGATCCCTTAGCCAAGCACAAAACAATCTGCTGAGGCAGCAGGGAATAGCTCTGTGCCGCTGCCAAAGCCAAAATGTGTTTGATTGGCTTGTTTTATTTACCTTTAGTTTCTTTTATCTGCTTCTCCCTCTTCTGAGGAACGATTTGTTCTACACAAATGGATTGACTCAGTGGCACCAGGGCTACTATAGATAATCTGGAGGAAAATATATTCACAGAGTAACTCAAACGAGCCAGGAACCAAATATGGCCTGGATCCCTAAACTCCTGTCCCGCTGTAGAGTGCCCCTCATTGCTGAGACAGAGAAAGGCTTGCTAAAACTGTCACAGTCATGAAAAGTGTTTTCTGTGTTCAGTAGGTTAGATTCCTCCCTCTGAGTCACCGTTGAACCAATATTCAGCATTACATGAAGGGATGCTGGGCTACGAGCAGGTTCATCTTTCTAATGACCAAGACACAAAGCCGAGGTCTTGGGCACTTCTAGTCACTAAAGGTCTCAGGGTCTGAGGTCTCTGAATTGCCATGGGAGAAGCTGGGCACTGATTGGTTTGAATATCGATCTCACTAATTCTTTCAATAGCCCAGACAACGTCCCATGGGTTATAGGTGTGTTTTTACACATATGGCTGTGGGAGTAAGTGCTGTGACAGAGCAGTGCAAAAGCCGGTTCCTTGCAATGGGGAACAAATAGGTGACCTCTGACCCCATGTTGTGTCATTTGTTGCTCTTTATAAAAAAGAGAGTTAATAGTTTTATAGATCACACTCATACAGTTAATCAGCCGAAAAGGATGGATGTAGGGGATGGTGCCTTTAAGAGTGCACTTAACGGCACATACTAGGAAATGAAACCAGTTGGATCTGGGTTTGATACCTGTATCTTTGGCGGTGAATGACCTGCACTAAAGATCAGGCTGGTGGAACTTCTTGGGCTGTGTCTCTTTGTTGGCTTTCTCTGTGTCTGAGAAAGTGATAGATGAGAACTGGGTGAAATTTTTCAGAAAAATAGTTTATTTGCTGAAAAAATGTAGTTTCAGGTTGACCAAAACTATTCACGAATTGGACATGGATTTGCTGAATGCTTTTGGCCAAAAATATATATATTTTTAGGCTAGATTCACAAGAGGACTTGGGCACCATATATAAGAATGTGGCAGTACCACTGCAGAATAGCCACTATTCTACAGATCAGGGCATTCACCCGGGATGGAGGAGAACTATATTTGAATCTCTGCTCCAAAGCTGAGATTTTAATCTTGCTTTCCCATATGCCACGTGAGTACCCCAACCACTGGACTATTGGGTACAAAGACAGTGCTGACTCCTTCAGTTATCTTGCAAATCTAGATCTTCATGTCCTTTGCTTTTTATTTTAAAAACCTTTCAAAACCTTTCATTTGAGGATGAACAAAATGTTTCATTCAATCCAAAACAAATTTTTTCCAACTTCTTCAATTCACTTAAAATTCTGGGGAAAAAAATCAATTGCAGTTTGACATGAACAGCATTTTCCCCCCATTTTTTCATACCTGCACATGAACCAAAAAGTCAGTTATTTGCACAGCCCTACCCCAGCTATCAAGCCAGGAGCATTACAAGCAAGAAATGGGCTATGCTTCTCTCTGCTGGAAGCCGCTCTGTGTATATCGTACTTGACATATTTAAATCCTCCTGAGAAATCCACGTGGCTGTTACTCATGCTGAGGTAGTTTTGTTGCTGCTTCTTGTTGATTTCCCTCACTTCAGTTTCAGGGTCTTTGGAGAATAAAAAGATGCTGCACCTAT
Organism: Mesoclemmys tuberculata; assembly: GCA_007922155.1. Taxonomy (NCBI): domain Eukaryota; kingdom Metazoa; phylum Chordata; order Testudines; family Chelidae; genus Mesoclemmys; species Mesoclemmys tuberculata. The sequence continues at coordinate 13,451,490 of ML675632.1, read as the reverse complement.
TTAAATATCTCTAATAAGTGCTATGAATAAGCATCCCTCACTCTCTGAAAAGGATGTTCATCTTAGAAAGACTGGGTTATGGAGACAGGACTGTACTGTGTCATCACAGGCTCCATAACAATAATGCTTGCTCCCCATTCAATGACCTGCTCGGAGTCCCAGTGAGAGAGGAATTGGACAAACAACCCAAGGAAGGATTCAGGATACTGAAAAGGATATACAAATGGAGTGAGAGCCTTTTAACATACAGTTATTATTATTTTATGTTGGTGAGAAGGATGAATATAAGGCTCACAACAGTGAGAAACAAAAATTGCAGACCAATAGGAAGCCACACACAAAATCTCATTGGACTTCTGTACAAAGGACATTATGTCCTCATAGAACCATCACAATAGAGTGAGGTCAGAAATGTATACAGTGCCCATCTGGAGTTTGAAAAGTATAAAAACAGAGCCCCAAATGTGCTATTCTGGCCAGTTATAAAAGCTGCCATTGAAGATAAAGGGTTTGATTCTCGAGTGCCTCACACCTTGGGCAGTAATTTCTACCTGTGCAAAATAGATCTAATAGATTAACATATCAAAATGGCAGTAACTAAGCAAAGTGCAAATCAATGCATGCGAATCATTGGGAAATGAGGTCCAAGATATCCAAGTGTGAAATCTGCAATAAATTCAAGAAGTGGAACACAAAAATACCACTGAAGCCACATGAGATTTCCAGTCACCTTTAGTCCAATGTTGGCACAGCTCTAGGTGAATTAGCAAGAAAGATCATAAACTACTATTTGCTTACTCATCAAGCTGAACTATTATAAAGCACATATTTACACATTGCAAAATGCAGTGTGCTCACCATGAGATTCCTGATTAGCAGAAAAGTCCGCATAAATAGCAAAAAATAATAAATGATAATAACATAAAAAAGCCTGACAGATTTAAGGGATCCATAATTAGCAGAGTTCCAGGGGGTAAGCTGTGTTAGTCTGTTTTTTAGCAAAACAGAAAGTTTCATGGCACCTTAAAGACTAAGTGATTTATTTGGGCATAAGCTTTCATGGGCAGAAACCCACTTCATTGGATGCATGGTTTCTGCCCACAAAAGCTTCTGCTCAAATAAATTTGTTAGTCTTTAAGGTTCCACAAGACTTTCGCTGTTTTGATAATTAGCAGAGTATCACAAAACACCTATTAGTCTGCAGAAGAGAAGAATGAGGGGGGATTTGATAGCAGCCTTTAACTACCTGAAAGGGGGTTCCAGGGAGGATGGAGCTAGGCTGTTCTCAGTGGTGGCAGGTGACAGAACAAGGAGCATTGGTCTCAAGTTGCAGTGGGGGAGGTCTAGGGTGGACATTAGGAAAATGTTTTTCACTATGAGGGTGGTGTAGCACTGGACTGGGTTGCCTAGGGAGGTGGTGGCATCTCCATCTTTAGAGGTTTTTAAACTGTGGCGTGACAAAGCCCTGGCTGCGATGATTTAGCTGAGGTTAATCCTGCTTTGAGCAGGGGGTGGGACTAGATACCTCCTGTGGTCCCTTCCAACTCTAATATTCTATGATTCTATGATTCTATTAATGCTTTATTAGAGTCACCATTTCCAAGATTATAGGCAGAAGAACAACATTTGTGTCGACTTCTGGCACGCTTTCTGAGACAAAGATAATTAACCCTAACGTAGTTACAAAAAGAGGACACACAAGTACCAAACAAGTGTTGATGGAGGAAGATAGTGTTAGATTTCAAACAGAAAGTAACTGAAACCTGCCAAGGTAGCAGCTATAACATTCGCATCAAGGTCATTTGTCCTAACATCCCCAGCAAGTTAGTAGTCCTACAGAACGACACATAAACAAAACCAGAAAGGACTCTGCCTGTCTCTTGAGGACATCTGAAATGCTGTGGAAGTGCTTGTGTACAGAGAGAAGAAACACATGACTGCTCAGTGACGGACAGCAGGAAACAGCAGAGCAGTGACCGTGGGTTGCAAACGGACATCCCACCTCAGTGGCTGAACTGGCCCTTGCAGAAGGAAGCGTTTGGAGAACAAGAAGCAGCTGTGTGAACAGAAAGCTCACACAGTTCGGAAATGGTTGTGACTGACAAATGTCCAGCCCTGTGACATCAACCTGGTGTGTTATTAATTGGCTCTCTTAGTTTGTGGCTGTTATTTTAGGATGACCTAGTTTTTATTTACATTTGATTTTTGAAAGAAAGAAAGAAAGAAAGAAAGAAAGAAAGAAAGAAAGAAAGAAAGAAAGAAAG
>ML675632.1:13367330-13449216 GCA_007922155.1 Mesoclemmys tuberculata | reverse complement strand
AAAGCATGCAGCCCCTGGACTCAATGGAGACTGACCCCTGCCATGTAACAGGGGCTGTTCACCTTTTGTACCTCAGACCCATGTCATATGAGAGGGCCCAGAAAATAAAGATCTGCCTTTCAGAAGTACTCCTGTGTGTCACAACCTTGTTACAAGCACAATACACCTTGAATCATCCCCAGAATGCACCTGGAGTCTCTAAGACTTCTGCACCAGTGCCATCAGTCGAAATCTCTGATGACTAAGAGGACTGAATCAGTGTACACCTATTTGTGTGCTAAAGTTGTTTTATTCCTTGTCTCCAATGGGAATGCATTATCTTTATCTCCTCTCAGAGCACTTGACATGAGGGGAAAGCTGTTGAAAATAAATTGAATAAACTCTGATTGGAAATGCTAAGTACTGCATGTTCCTGCCTTAGTAAGATGAAATACCTAACTCGCATTACTGGAAAAAGGACCTGGGACAGTTTCAATTGTTGCGATCTTTCTGAAATCCTCCACAAATAGCAAGTGGGTCTGCTAAATTACATTTTTAAGATAAGGAACACGTCCAGCATTGGCATATAGTGAAGTTTTGCTCTCCAATGAATTGCTTAAATAAATTCAGTGTTTTATTCATCTGACTTGTCCACACATTAGACTCCATTTTTATCAAGCACATTGGTCTTGTGCTCATTCCTGCATTCATCCTAGGAATACTTTGCCTTTCGTTTAACAGTCTTAAAGCACTTCCCAAACGTGAAGGCAAATTTTGCTCTATGTCATACCATTGAGAATTTGACCTTAAATAATTCATATTAACAAGACCATAGTAAATCCTATTCAAAGGGAGGGAAACTGAGGAACAGGGAGTCATTAATTTGCCCAAGACTACAAAACTAGAGCCTGGAATACATGCCAGAATGCTTGACTCCCCAATCCTATATTTTAACTACCAGACAGCAGAAGAAGCATTAGACTTGGCTAGAAATAAGGTGCAGTTTTTTAACAGGGAGGATAATTAACCATTGGAACAACTTCCCAAAGTCTGTGGTGCATTCTCCATCATGGGACATTTTTATATCAAAATTGGATGTTTTTCTCAAAAGATCTGCTTTCGTTCAATCAGGAATTAATTCAGAGAAGTCCCATGATCTGTGTTAAACAGGAGGCCAGATTACATTGTCACAATGGCCCCTTTTGGCTTTATAATTTACAAATCTATTGTCCACTCCTAGGCCAGGTAGCCTGATAGTGAGATACATAACGGTGATCTGCATTCAGCGTGTCTGCGTTGTATTGGTACAAACACAGCACTAACTAAATTCCCAGTTTCCTGTCTGATCTTGGGCAGGGCTCGGTGTAAAACATTAGATGGATTCTCTGGGAGCAGTCGCCACAATAGTTGTTCCAAACACCCAGCTGGCTGTCTAGTTTATGGCAGCTGCATGCCAAAGTGTCACCCAGAGCGGCAGCGCCTCTAACGCTTCACTCTCCGCCCCCACTTGCCTCAAAGTCAGGGAGCTCAGGTCTCACCGTTCAGTGTGCGGGAGGCAGTGTTCAGACAGAGCCGTGGGTGGGTGCTGGAGCGCTCATACAGCGATAGCCTTTACCTGGAGATGTTTTGCGGGGGGATGGAGGAGCTGGTTCCTGTGTGCAGCGCCTCAGAAAGCTGAGAAAAGCGTGACCGAGACTGACACTGGGGAATGACCGGCCAGCCTCTCGGGGAACAGGGGAGTGGTGGAAGAAGCTGATGGTAACAGAGTAGCAGGATCTAAAGGGGGAACAGAGGTTCAAGGGAAGCCCCCATCTGCTTATTCTGTTCCCTCCCAGAACTCCCATCCGTCTCGCCTGCTTCCCCACTACAACCCCAGTCCCCTCAGCCTGCTTCCCCTCTAGAGCTCTCAGTTCCCCACGCCCAGTCTGTCCCCAGAGCCTCCCCACATCCCCAGCCCCCTCAATCCATTCCTCCCCAGAGCACCTGTCCCCTATCCCAGTCTGGTCCCCTGCATGCTTTCTCTTGAGCTCCTACCTCCTCCTTCTGTCCCTCTCCTCTCATAGACTCCTAGAATATGAGAGTTGGAAGGGACCTCAGGAGGTGTCTAGTCCAACCCCCTGCTCAAAGCAGGAACAACCTCAGATAAATCATCCCAGCCAGGGCTTTGTCAAGCCTCAGCTTAAAAACCTCTGAAGATGGAGATGCCACCACCTCCCGAGGTAACCCATTCCAGTGCTTCACCACCCTCCTCGTGAAAAACTTTTTCCTAATGTCCAGCCTAGACCTCCCCCACTGCAACTTGAGACCGTTGCTCCTTGTTCTGTCATCTGCTACCACTGAAAACAGCCTAGCTCCATCCTCCCTGGACCCCCCTTTCAGGTAGTTAAAGGCTGCTATCAAATCACTCCTCACTCTTTTCTTCTGCAGATTAAACAGGCCTAGTTCTTTCAGCCTCTCCTCATAAGTCTTGTGCTCCAGCCCCCTAATCATTTTTGTTGCCCTCCGCTGGACTCTCTCCAACTTGTCCACATCTTTTTTGTAGTGGGGGACCCAAAACTGGACACAGTACTCCAAATGCGGCCTCACCAGTGCCGAATAGAGGGGAATAATCACTTCCCGCGATCTGCTGGCAAAGCTCTTACTAATGCAGCCCAAGATGCCATTAGCCTTCTTGGCAACCAGGGCACACTGCTGACTCAGATCCAGCTTCTTATCCACTGTAACCCCCAGAACCTTTTCTGCAGAACTGCTGCCTAGCTCGTCGGTCCCCAGCCTGTAGCTGTGCATGGGATTCTTCCGTCCTAAGTGCAGGACTCCGCACTTGTCCTTGTTGAACCTCATCAGATTTCTTTTGGCCCAATCCTCCAATTTGTTTCGGTCCTTCTTTATCCTGTCCCTCTCCTTTCCTGCAATGCTATGAGGCAGCAAACTGCTGCTCCCTCTTCCTCTAATTGCAGATCAATGCCAGTCTGACTGGGCCCCTGGCTTGCCTGGAGGGGGTGTACTGAAAACGGAGGAGGGGGTGTCTATGCTCAATATCAGCCCCTCAGGGGCCCAGGAGGAGTCAATGCAGGGGAATCCTGCTCACTCCGTGCTAGTCTGTGGGGTGCATGTGACAGACTTTTGCAGGAAAAGCCCATGATGGAATCTACATGGAAATCTTTGATTTGCGGCCTCTTATTTCCAGGGTGATCAATCAAAAGGATCAGTGAAGGGTTTTCTGCTCCACCCTGACTCGATCTAGCCCCCGCAGTTCGAACAAGCCTGAAGCAGGTTTACCTAGCAGTGCGTAGAAGCAATGCAGCCCGTAGGGCACAAATAATCAAACACGGGGAGAGAATCGCACTTTTTAAATTACACTTGAGCACACTTAAGCAGAACCATAATTACAGTTCTGAAAACCACTGGATGATTAAATCAAATCAAATAATACTAAGCAAAGCAAATTTGTGTTGTGGGTTGCCTGGGTTGCATAGGAATTAAATTGCAGGCATGTGATTATATTTTTTACTCATTTAAGGACGTTAATTTAGATTACAATGAAAGTCAGCACTAACAGCGATACTTAGCTCTCACGTAGGGCTTGTCATCCATAGACCTCAAAGCGAGCAGGTGAGAATCATTGTCCATAGCACAAAAAAAAGTTAAGTGAGTTAGCCAGGATCACCCACCACTTCCTTCAGATCCCTGCTTACTATCTTCCTCTGCCATGATACCTATCTGTCGCGCCCACCTGGCATTTGTTAGGGAAGTGACAAGCTGCGACTTATGATTTTCTGATCAACTCCCTTTGTTTATGGTTACCCATTCCTTCCTTTCCAAGCCACTTATCTGTTCTGACCTCCAGGTGTGTCCTGTCTAACCTGCAGACTGTGGGCAATGTAGGTTACAAAGTGTCTTCTTTGTTACTTAGCTGTACAGCACCTAGCACAATGAGGCCTTAATCTCTAATTGGAGTTCCTCAGCACTGAATAATAAAGTCAATGGCAGAGCTGGGAATACAATCCCTAATGCCAAGTGCTAGATGCTAACTACTAGACCACATTGCCTCCTCTTTGTATACTGATTTGTTACCGGGACTCAGTGGATTAGGTGGTTCGTACAGTGTCGTCCTCGGAGAAAGGCAAATCATGAGGTCCTTAATTAATTTTTACCATCTTTACTTAGACAAACTTGAATCACTACTTTAAAAAAAATGAAAAAGAATAATAGAAACCATGTATTATACAGATCATTAGGAACGGTGCAAACCATGTAGAAAGATGTGTCTGAGTATAAGAGAGGGTACAAGATCTCATTTTGTGAAATACACTCAGCATATTTAAACAGATTCATAATGACAGCTCTGAGAACAAATGGATGATTAAATTAAACCAAACTGAGCAAACAAAACAAAGGAAAAGCACATCTGTGTTTTCCATTGTGTGACTTGTAGTATTAAAAAAATGCAGTTACTTTAGATTCAAATGAAAGACACCACTTGTTTATACAGACCTGTTTGTACAGGTGCGTTTTATCAGCACTTAGGGTATGTCTACACTGCAAGTGAAGCTGTAATTTTAGCATGTGTAGGCACCTCTGCATTAGTTTAACTGATTTAGCAGGGGTAACAGTAGCAATGCAGACATGGCAGCACATGCTAGCAACCAGAGTCTGTATCCAGGGTCCTTAGTGGGCCTGTCCTGTGATTGCTGGCCCATGCTGAAGCCTGCACCGCCACGTCTACACTAATTATTGTTACCTGTGCCCGCTGCTTTAAAGGGAGAATGTGTGCACCTTCCTCTTTTACAACACCCCGCCTGCAGTGTACCCGCAGGGCTCCACAACCCTCCTGTGGAAGTCAACCGTGAGATCGGGATTGACTTTGATAGACCAGACCCATGCTCGGATTAGGACCTAATCCCACCTGCTAACCTACTTGCCCAGGGCAAGGAACCAATTAGTTAATGATTGTAAGGTGCTGTGAAGCTATTCAGCCCAGCCCGAAGCTGGTTGCAGTCAACAGGAGTCAGTGGGCATTGGAGCAATGCCAAACCCTCAGGGGGCACCAGAAATCCCCCCTGAGTTCAGCAGCTCTCCATACGCGGTGCTGTGTGAGAACTATTGTTAGGATCACCCCAACACGGGCAGGCCCCTTTCATAGAATCATAGGAGATGAGGGATGGAGGGGACCTCAGGAGGTATCTAGTCCAACGCCTGCTCAAAGCAGGACTGACCTCAGCTAAATCATCCCAGCCAGGGCTTTGTCAAGCCGAGCCTTAAAAACCTCTAAGGATGGAGATTCCAGCCCCTCCCTAGGTAACTCATTCCAGTGCTTCACCACCCTCCTAGGGAAAACGTTTTTCCTCATACCCAACCTAGACCACCCTCACTGCAACTTGAGACCATTGCTCCTAGTTCTGTCACCTGCCACCACTGAGAACAGCCTGGCTCCATCCTCCCTGGAACCCCCTTTCAGGTAGTTAAAAGCTGCTGTCAAATTCTCCCTCACTTTTCTGCAGACTAAAGAAGCGTAGTTCCCTCAGCCTCTCCTCATAAGTCTTGTGCTCCAGCCCCCAAATCGTTTTTGTTGCCCTCCGCTGGACTCTTTCCAACTTGTCCACATCTTTTTTGTAGTGGGGGACCCAAAACTGGACACAATACTCCAAATGAGGCCTCACCAATGCCGAATAGAGGGGAATAAGCACTTCCCTCCATCTGCCGGCAGTGTACTTACTAATGCAGCCCAATATGCCATTAGTCTTCTTAGCAATAAGGGTGCACTGCTGACTCATATCCAGATTCTTGTCCACTGTAACCCCAGGTCCTTTTTTGCAGAACTACTGCCTAGTTCGTCAGTCCCCAGTCTCTACCAGTGCATGAGATTCTTCCATCCTCAGTGCAGGACTCCGTACTTGTCCTTCTTGAACCTCATCAGATTTCTTTTGGCCCAATCCTCTAGTTTGTCTAGCTCACACTGTATCCTATCCCGGCCCTCCAGGGTATCTACCACTCCTCCCAATTTAGTGTCCTCTGCAAACTTGCTAAGGGAACAATCCACCCCATCCTCCAGGTCATTAATGAAGATGTTGAACAAAACCAGCACCAGCACCAGCCTCTGGGGCTCTCCGCTTGTGACCAGCTGCTAGCTAGACATAGAGCCATGGATCACTACCCGTTGAGTCCGATGATCTAACCAGCTCTCTATCTATTTTATAGTCCATTTATCCAACCCATACTTCTTTAACTTCCTCCCCCAGCTGGGATTTATCAGTAATTGGTTCTGGCCCAGCTTCCAAGTGTGTCCAGGTTACATTCACTGAGCTCTCTGGCTCCAGTGAAATCCCTTTGTACCAGTGTGGGGTAGACACCCCATCACAGTGGTGCATTCTATGAAGGGATATTGGGAAAGGTTTAGTTTCTCACAGTACTCCCTGCTCAGAGAGGACAATTACAATGATCGGAAACATGGGTTCTCAACCTATAGATGATGAACAGTTCCTGGAGCATTACATCCACACTCCCCTTTTTTGATTGCTAGATGGCAGGGATGATTCCCATTGTTGTGTCACGGGGTCACAGTATGGGAAAGGTTGAGAACATTGGGGTAAATCATTGTGGGGCAAATTCTCCCCCAGAAGTACATGAAGCAGTCAGGGAACGAATTTATCTCCTTGTGGTCCCAGCACAGTGACATGTCAGTCAGCGTTACCACAGCCATGGCTGCCAACAGCAACAAATATCGGCTCAGAAGTGGTCCAGGACTGGAGAAGCATTGAGCTGTACAACTTCCAGGACTCGTACACTCTCATCTGGCTTTATGATGCACTATTTCTACAGAAGGTGCGGAGAAGCTTTCAGTGCAGTTCCTCCTCCCCTACATGATGACCATAGAGTGCCCTGCTCATTCCTAAAAGGAGACAAGCGTCTCCATAATACGTTCTTCCTAAAAAACTTTTTTCTGTCATCACTTTTTGCCCTAAAACACTTGTATTGTCCGTGCCAGGCTTTCTCACTCTGACAGCCAACTGCAAGGGAAACGTTATGAGCCAGGCAGCTACTCTTCCTCCACTCATCAATATTAATTAAAGAGAAATCCATCAGTATTGATTAGGAAAATCACTCCCATTGTCCGCATAAATGGCCACAAATCAAAAATCAAAGTGGATGTCCCAGAGGATCAGAGACACAATGTTCTCCTTGCAATCAAGGATTTTGATGAGGGGCGGGAGGGAACCCACGTTCCCAGCAGTCAGTAGGCACCAGAGTATGGGGGGAAAAGATAAGTTCCATGAATAACCAAGGTTCATTGCTAAAACCTACCCAAAGCCTGTATCTATAGATATCTCTTAAATACCTATGTAAGTGATGGACACACAGGCAGATATAGATAGATACATCGGTCAGATGACCTGAATTCAATTCAATGTAATTAGAAGAAGCAAAATTTCTTTGAATCAAATTTCTGCCTGCAGTTACACCCACAGAGCCCTATTAATATCATGCAAGGGTGGAACTGAGGGCAGGATCTGTGATCTTTAAGCATAGCAAATGGCCCTGGTTTTAGTTATTCAGCGGCCCAGGGCCTCAAAGGTATTTAGGGTCCCAAATTCCAGTAAAATCAATGGAAATCAGGAGCCTAAATAGCTTTGAAGATCTGGGCCTCAGAGTTTACGTTTCCTCACCTCCTTTGTGAGTCTTTACTCAGTTCACCATATTATCTAAAAGACCTCAACCAGAGAGTTCATCGTTCTCCATGTCTCATGGAGACATCCATTCCCTTCTTTGGGTCTCAGATGATAAAATCAACCTGTATGTTTGTATAGCACCAAGAGAACTGGCAGCCCATTCTGATTTGGGGTGGTAGGCACTACGAAAATAAAATCAATAATAATAGTTTACTTTTTTTAAAAGGTCTGTGGTTCAGATTCAACCTGTGCTGGAATATAGTTGTGGAGGGCCAAAAGCAGTCATGGTAGAGCTGATCAGAAATGTTTGGACAGGGCATCTTTCCATCAGAAAGTGCTGATTCAATGAAATCTAAAAGTTCTACAAGAACAGATTGATCTCAATGAAATTTCATTTCAGAAAAAAAAAAATCCGTATCAGAACTTTTCAAGTTTTCATTCAGAAACACATTTTCGTTTTGAAATGCATATTATTGTATTTGTATATAGTTTATTTTATATCTTCATATTATTTCATAAACTTAACTGATATAAATAATAGAATATTAGAAAATATAAAAATAAAATTAAAAGGTAAAAAACCCCAAATCTTTTTAATTTCGTGAAAATGAAACATTTCAATTGATGGGAAATTTTGATGCACAGTAAATCTTGAAATCTGATGTTTCATTCCAATTGGGAATGAAGACAAATTCTGAAATTGTGAAATTGCCCACAGAACAGAAATTCCAGTTTCTGACCAGCTCTCCAACATATATATTCATATATGCAGTTTCTCTCTCAAATACGCGCATGCATTTTGCTCAAACTAGAATTGGTTGAAAAATAACAATAAGAAAAAAGTTTATTTACTAATATTTCTGGGGTTTTGGGCACAAAAGAACTGAATTTAGTTTGCTATGATTTGTGGGGTCAAATGATTATTCATTATAGGCAAGTGTTCAGAAAGTGTCCTTCTAGCAACAAAAATATTCACAACCCCCAAAAGTTTTGTAGATGTTAATACAAATCATTATTCTTCAGGTAATTTATACCAGCATTGTTATTATTTGTAATACATTATTCTCCTACTTAAAAATATTCACTCATCCAGACAGGGATCAGGAACAAAATGATGTATCTTTGATGACCAACCACATATGACAAATAAAGAATGACAAAAAAACAGAGACCTCACTTCTGGGGGGCAAGACCCTACACCCTGTAGTAGAAAGAGAGTGCCTGAGACATGAGGCCTGGTATAAGGGGCCTAGTGTAAGGCCTAAGGCCTGTACAGAATCAAGCCCTACCAATATAAAGTAAAGTTAGCTAAAGTCAGGCTTTCAGAGAACAACCTGTAGGTCCAGAATTGTACTGGGCCAGATGCTTAGCAGGTAGAGACTGGCATAGTTTCAGTGCAGCTACATCGATTTACACCCGAACTTGCTCTGTATGTCCTTAATCATTTGCTAAATACTTACGAGTGACCAATGAAAGCGATGGAAATCAGGATTTACGTGCAATCAATTCACCCACCAAAACGTATTTGGAAAGAATAGTTGAACCTGCTCCTATAAATGCTTATAAGCGACTCGCTTCTGTCAGCTCATCTGGAAGCCATGGAGAAGACACCAACCTGCCTGGCTATATATCTCATGGAGTAGCTGTCCAGACATCGTTAGGTAGAGCTCTGTGTTTGTTTAGGACTGCTTTTTCATGTCTTTTCAGACTTAAATGCACTATGGTCACTGTCTCTGGTGTTATTAAACCATGGCAGATTACATAATTTTGGGTCTCTGTTCACTATGGTAATTCTGGGCTGGGTGAACCTGGGAGGTGGGTTGTGGTCTAGCTCCCAGGGGATGGAAGGCAGATGGAGAGTGATCCCATGCACACATTCACTCTACAGGGGTAGTTCCACACAGCCAGAAAGGAGCCCTTCCATCATGTCGTCCAGCACTCTTCCTGGCCCCCTGAGCTGAACTGTGGGGTGTATTGATGATTTGGGCTGACTGAGGTAAGTTTTGGGTTGTTATTTGTTGGGGGGGGGGTATTTTCTTTTTGCCAGGGGCCCCCTGAGACACAGGCTGTGTGCAAGTGCACATTGATTCATCCAGGCCCGTCATTAAGCCTGTTATGATATCCTGATGGGATTATAAAATGCATAATTGACATCTGTTCCCATTCCACTTTATTCCGATGGAGGCCTTTTAAAGGGAGGGAGGGAGGCAGGATCTCCATCAGTCTCCGATGTGCCAGAACTGGAGCAAATAGACTTGCCTATCTTTCTCAACAGGACTAGCTAAATGTCCAAAGATGTGTCTGAAAATACCTTTTCACAGCTGCTCAGCAGTGCACAGTAGCGAATGAGGTCAGATTTCATCTCGTATTGGCGAGCTGGGCGTGAAGAAGCCAGCGTGGGGCATGGCAAATCATGTGGATAAGACCAGAGGAGTTTTCCAGGAACAGCTATTTCTCAGAATTGTTTGAGCCAATGTGTCTCTGGGCATGGTTCCTGGAAAATGGAAAAATAAAGCACAACATAAAAAAGACAAACTCTTTCTTCCAGGATCCATCTTAAACTCCAGCCTCAAACCCAGGCCACTGGGAAGCCACCTTGGCCACTGCACCATACCAACTCATCCATTTACCTGGGATTTAACAGAGTTGGGTGGGCCAGCTTCCAAGGTTCTGCGACCTCGCTTCCTGAGTGTGCCACGGGATCCTGCCCCTGACTGGCTGGTGACCGTATATAAACTTCCAGCTTCCTTTCGCTCATTGTCTGAGCAACAACCTGTTGTCTGCTAGCTTTACTCAGGCCCTGCTTTTGCCCAGCTTAGCTATCTCACCTGACCCCGCCACCTACCTTGCTGTGCATTCCTCTTAATTGGATCTCTTGGCTACCAAACCTCTTGCATGAACACTGATCTGGACTGCCCTTTGACCCTCCTGAACCTTGGGTATTACACTCAGGGTAGTTGAATCATTGCACCAAAGCTGTCTTCCACTTGCTGTCAAAGCTCAATGGCTCAACAAGGACTTTGTATGACAGAACCAGCAGGGTCTTCCTGCAGTAAATGGTGGCAGTCTAAGGAGCTGACAGTTTATGTATCCTTTTTTATCTTTTTTTCCAGTCTTAATAATGAATTCCAAAGCAGGCTAACCCATTGTTTCTGATAGCAGAGCCAAGCCCACTTTTCACACCAGCTGCACTGCATTTCTTTTGGAAATACTGGAGATGCCTTACCAGAACAAACCAATGGGTGCCTGTCATCCTGTCTGTGGCAGCGGCCAATAGTGAATGCTATGGGGACATGTGTAGAGCCCTCAAAATGCATCCAAATGTGTAGTAATTTGTGAGGGTTGTTCCTTCCTGACCCAAGCTCATGAAGAGTTTATGCTCTGAAGCATGAAGGTTGACAGCTCTTAAAAGTTAATTTAAATTTAATTTTTACCTCATGTAGCTGAACTGAAGAGGCTTATTAATTACGTGTGATGACCCCTCACTGGACAGCAGGGGGTTAAGAAGCAACTCTAGGTTCAGGATGCCCTGCCCCTTCACCCATGCTGAGTATGCTCAGGTCAGAGGCAGGTTTTAAAAAACAGCCAGCTAGCTCAGCTTGAGGCTGGCAGGCCAGGGAGAAGGATGTGCTCTGGGAGCTCTAGGGGAGACATGGCCAGATCCAGGGCAAGCGAGGGAATGGGGATCTGTGGCACTGGAGACTGAGGCCAGGCCAGGAAACCTGGAAGACAGTGCTTCCCAGGGACAGACGGCACCAGCTGGGATGCAGAGGGAGGTAGGAAGTGATCCAGGGAAGTTGACTTGAGACTGACACAAGGCACCACAGTGCGAGCAAAGCCAAGCCAGCCTCCCAGGACCTTGGGTCAGAACTTAATGAAGTGGGAGGGCTCAGGTTTTCCCACCTCTCCAAGAACTGCACCTACTAGTTGGGGTTGCCTTCCAGAGCAGCACCCACTAGGCAAATTTGCCACCAGAGGTGACCCGTTGGGTATAATTGCTGCCTTGGGAGGCAGCAGCTGAGGAAGCTATATATAAATGTACAGTGTTTTCTGCATCTTACTTGGATGTTTGCCTCAATAATATCAGGCAGCAGCAAGCTTCACAGGTTAACTGTATGTTCCGTACACATTCATGTCATTTTTATCAGAAGAGGTAGGACACTGGATTTTCCATTTCATGCTTTCCACTCCCAAGCTTCTCCTGGTTCTCGTAACCAGCCGCTTCCGAGAAGTTCGGTTTATTGGGGACAAACTATTGAGGACTCTCCCATTCCTGAGCAGGGCCTACGTGACCTTGCCTGGAATCCCAACCCCAACAGGGAGAAACTGCACTTCACTGCAGATTATCTGCAGAGCTCTTTAGGGTGCTGCAAGAAGGATGGTACCATTAACCGGATATTAGCAATGCAGATCGCACAGTTCACAGAGGTAGCCCAATAGCTTCCAACGGGACTTGTGTGGTTTCCATAAAATTCAGACCACTGCTGTGCTCAGAGAGATGGTGTTATAGGAGAATCATTTATCTAACCAGGAGTCAGCTGTGCCACCAGCTCTTCTGATTCTTCTCATCTCAGGATTTGGGCCAGGTCTGGAGCCCTATCTCACAATAATTCGAGAAGCTCCAGCCCTCTAGTGAACTGGAGCTTTCTGATTAGCTGCCTGCCCCACTTGCTTGCCTGGTGGGTCAGGGCTAGTTGGGGTCAGCTGACTTGGGCTAAAAATTGTACTGTAGACATTGGCGCTCAAGATGGAGCATGGGTTTTAAGCACAGGTCAATTGACCCAGGCTCTGAGATGTGGTGCTATGGGTTTTTCATTGCCATGTAGACATACCTAGTGTGTGCTGTGCAAGAGCTGCCATGTTCAGCCTCAGAAGAGGTGAGACAGGTGGGGCAGGGGAATTGTCCCCTCTGTAAGCTTTATAAATCAATTTGCCGTGTTTGTTATGTGTCTGGGGTCCTTCAGGATAGACAGCACCGTAGCCACTCATGCGATAATATTTGGGTGTCTGTCTCTAACTGACTGAGGATGTTAAAAGTAATATGTTGAGCTGAAGGAAGGCAATTTAAAACTGAGGGCAAAAGTAAGATTTTGGAAATTCTATAGTGTGTGTTTGCGTTCTTCCTGCTTCTCTTACCCTCTGGGATTCTCCTATTTGCTGCTCTACGTTTCCAGTTATACCTAACCCCTCTCATAAACACACCCTAGGTGGGATATTCAAAAACACTCAACAGTGGTGTAACTCTGCTACCATTGAAGACAGCCAATTCACAGATGCCATTTTTACCAGGACATTGCTGAATTTTATTAGAGCATCCTGATAGCCTAAAAAGTTCTTTTGGGGATCCTAAACTATCTCACTGTTTCTTGTAATCAGTCAGCTAGTTCTTTAACTGCCAAATGGCTGTCACTCTGGCCTTCACTTGCCTGTGCTGCTAGTTTTCCACATTTAGCGCACATTTAACAACTTTTAGCTTCTCTTCTCAGCCAGACTCCAAGCCTGGACTGAGCTCTTAAACTTCCCCGTTTTCTGGCTTCTCAGCCTCCCCTCCAGGCCCCTAGATAGTTTCCCACAGACCGTGCCCTAGCTTATCCATTTCCTCCCACCACCAACCCCTAGACAGACTCTCACAGATTGAGCCCTGCTTGAAGCTTTGTAGGAATGGTCCAATACCAGGAGGGGCTCCCACACCAGATACTGTTGTCATGATTTAAAAACAAATAAACCAAAATAAACCCACCATTAGTTCCTTTCGTTGAAATGCAAAGCAAAGGTACTGCAAAGTATGCTCATTACACACCCTCTTATAGTTTCCAGTGCAGGTGTGCTACGGCCTTATCCAAAGCCCATGTGAGCCAATTGGTGTCTTTCCATTCATTTCAATGACCATCAGATCAGCTTCTTAGTCCTGGGCATGTTCCAACCCGGATTATCTACCTAAATGTCCCTGCTTGGAATGGGAAATGCAGTGTGGTACAGCATTTTTCTTTACTTCCTGAAAAAAACTGTAGTGTGGTGTGTAGCACGTGTTGTCCAACAGCTGCCATGTTTCATCACAGAGGTGACTGCCTTCAGTGGGAAGGTGGGGAGGAAATGACTTTATAGCTCAGTTCACCACGTTTCTCTGTTTGAGTTCTTTTGGGAAGGAGGTGGCTGTGGACAGTAATAATATGTGGGTGTCTCTCTCCTTTAATCGACTAAGGACATCAAAAAGAAAATTGAACAACTGGGAAACAAAAATAAAGAACCATTTGAACAAGAAAGGTTTAGTAAAGGGGATAGTTTGTCTGTTCCCCTCTTGTATTCTGCCCTTTGATTCTCCTGCACCCTCCTCAAAGTTCTGGGATGGGTCCCTCTCCAGGATTCACCCATTTCTTCGTCAGATTTCCCGGTGACCTCACACATTACTTTGGGACACGGAATTATCCTGGTAATTTATTTCATCAATGAGGATTTTATAACTACAGCGTGTTTGTTTGTTACCCTACTATCGAATGTTCTGTGAATCCCGGGTTGGCTCTCTTCCCAGGGTGTGTGTGTATTTCATACCAACGGTTCATCACCAGCAGACTTTTCAGGACTTCTCAGCTGAAAACACTGATCTCCCTCTCCTCGTCTGCCCATCCCTCTGGGATTCTCCTGGTTGAGCTGCTGGGCTTCCAACCTCTTGAAGCTTTCAGCCAGACTCTGGTTCCTGGCATGTTGCTTTCCTTCCCTCTTAGCATCGCTTGCCCACTTTCTCACCCATCCCCTATGCCGGGTCCCACAGGCTAGGCCTTGAGTGTGGAGGGTTCGATGTTTCAAATTGCCATACTTTTGCTGAAAAATCTGCCATGCCAAACACAAACCGCAGGTCCTTTGAGTCCAGTTTCCAGGGATAGGAGCGGGAGGGGGTAGACAGGTGAAGGGGAGCTTTATGCAATGTGAGCGAGAAAGAAATGCTTTTGAAAGCCAGTGCTAACACATTGTCTCCCCTTCTCTGACAAACCATCAGCCATATCTATGTGAGTTCAAAACACACCTTCATACAGTCTGTTCTCCAACATCCCTCTCCCAAAAGGACCCCCCATCTGTCCAGTATCTCCCACCCCTTCTCCACACACCAGTTCTTCGTGGGAAGGGTATGATGCTGTATATAAGAAAGGTGATCATTTATAACACTGGTAACACCACGGCTATACAATTGCAACAAACCTTATACAAACTGCACCATGTAAAGTATCAATGGAAAAGTTGTAATCTGCTAAGTATGATATTCCTGTTTATACACATGTATCATCTTTGTATCGGAAGTTCTGACTATTTGCTCTGTATTGGTATCTCAAACATGTATTTTGTTCTTGGGTGACACCCACAAAATAGATTTACAGCAGCGTTAGAAAGCTATGTGTTGATGGCCCATTAAGGACACTCAGCTCACAATGGGCCACTGAAGAAACGTATCCCTTCCACTAGGCCTTTCCTGTGGATGCCTCGAGGACATGTGATGAGGACATGTGACCTAAGACTCCATCTTTTACCAGTAACTTTCCATACACAAGGGCTGTGGGTTGTGTTTGGGACAGTAAATGTCCAGGCACATGGCAGAGGATATAAAAGAGACCTGAGACATCTCCATTTTGCCTTATTCCTGCTCCAATTCTCTGGACTGTGGATTTACAGCTAAAAAATATTTTGAACTATGTATTGTGGACCTGCCAGTCTTTTGGAAGACCCAGAGAGACTTTTGCAAGCCAACAATCTGTTCCATCACTGCTTCAAACCTAATTTAAGGACTTTGCAATCATTTGTACGTATATGATCTATTAACCATTTATAACTCTATTCTTTTCTTTCCTTAATAAATCTTTAGTTACTTTACTAAGGATTGCCTGACAGCATGATATGTGGGTAAGATCTGAGATACATATTGACCTGGGGGTAAGTGTCTGCTCCTTTGGGATTAATAGAACCTCACATATGGTGAACTAGGGTTTTAGTAACTTCTCACTATATGATATCTGTTTTTCTGGGCTGGAGCCAAGGGCTGGAATGCCTAAAGGAGACTGTTTGGCTTCTCGTTAACCAGTAGGGTGCCACAAAAGCTCTTTTGATACTAGTTTAGTGAATCTAATGATAGGATAAACCAACAGTTTTGGAGTATTGCCTGCCCTGTTTTTTGCAGTCTGCCCTGACTGTGGCATTCTCGGTGTGGTCCATCCCAGACACTCTGTCACAGGGGGCTTCATAGATTCCAAGGCCAGAAGGGACCATTGTGATCACCTGGTCTGATCTTCTGCATCACACAGGCCAGATAACAACCCCCAACTAGATCCTTTTAAACGACAGCAGATCTTTTTTTATTTTAAATCCAATCTTCATTTTAAAATGAATGGTGCAGAATCCACCATGATGCTTGGTTAAATTGTTCCAATGATTAATTCGCCCCACTGTCATAGAATCAGAAGATTAGAGTTCGAAGGGACCTCAGGAGATCGTCTAGTACAACCACCCTGCTCAAAGCAGGACTAACCTCAGCTAAATCATCCCAGCCAGGGCTTTATCAAGCCACACCTTAAAAACCTCTAAAAATGGTAAAAAATATCAAATGTATGGCTTATTTTTTATTTGAATTTGTCCAGTTTCAACTTTCAGCCATTGGCTTGTGTTTACCTTTGCTTGACTGAAGAGCCCATTATCAAGTATTTGTTCTGTAAGTAGGTCAGAAAATGACAAATAATGTTCTTGTCTCAGACCCCACTTAACGTCTACCTGGGTTTGATTTACTGCAGAGGCAATGGAGCCTTCTGAACCAGGTTTGTACCAGACATGGAAGTTGTGCTGCAGCGGAATGTCAGTGACATTTCAGAGGCACTCTACTATGTCGATGTGGGCAGCCACAAACTGTAAAAAGATATCAAGTTAGTTTAATAGGATCTATTTTCCATAAACCCATCCTGACTGGTATGAATTATATTATCCTCCTTTAATTCATTATAATTGATTGATTGATTGATTGATTGATTGATTGATAATTATTAATCAAGTCCTATATCAGCCACTCCATGATCTTGCTCAGGATCAATATCATCAGGCCAATAATTACTCAGTTCATCCCATTTACCCTTTCTAAATACTGGCACAACATTAGCTTTCTTCCAGTCTTTTGGAACTTCACAGTGTTCCAAGATTTATTGAAGATCAACATTAACGTTACAGTGAGCTCCTACCCAGCTGTTTTAAAACTCCTGCATGCAAGTTATCTAACTTTCATAGCTGCTATTTAACATCCTCCTGAGATACTAATGAAATGGAACAAGTGTCCTCATCATCATATGATATGATCGTATCGTCTGCTTTTTTCCCCAAATATAAAACAGAAATATTTATTGAACACTGCTGTCTTTTCTGCATTATTATTGATAATTCTACCAGTTCTATCCAGTAATGGACAAATGCCATTGTTAGGATTCTTTTTGTTCCTAACATACTTTAAAAACTCCCCCTTCTCCGTAAGTCTGCTGGCCATAGATTCGCCTTATGTTACCATCAACTTCCCCTTCCTTCTACTTGTCATATATAATAATATGGTCTACCTTCTAGACTGAGGGATTGTGGTTTCTGTTTAAATTATTCCTCCCAGTTGATTTGTTTCAGTTTGGGAAATTGGCCCTTTAAAATATTAAGTAAGTGTGATGGTGTGCATTACTGGTTTGGATTTTATTCTGTTTCCATTACAAATGCGCTCAAGTCATGATCACTTGTATCCAGTGCTTAATTTGTGAAGAAAGAAGTGCCAGAGCTCAAACAATAACAATGATGTCCTTCGCACAGCATGATCTCACACACAGAGTATGTGCGAGGTCAGGCCTTACACCACTGACAGAAGAGGCAAGCCCCAGCACAAATTAAACTTTGCTTGTACCTAAGCTACCATTAATTTTTAGTTCGGTCATCAATTCTTCTTTTGTCAAGACAAAGTCTAATAAAGAATTTCTCTCTGTTGGCTGCCACCTTTTCTGAGGGAGGAAATTGTCTTCCATAATATTTAGAAATTCCAAGGGTGTTTAGTAGTAGCAGTACGAGGCCTCCAGGGTAGGCCACTCAGATTGAAGTCCCCCATGGCCACACTGTCTTTTCTACACATTTTAGATAGGAGGACACTAGCGCGCTCAGATTCAGGGCTCTCCTCGCGAGGATGGCAGACACTGAGATGCCTCCCTCACTGCAGATGCAGCCGCAGGAAACTGAGGACAGAGAAAAGCAAGCAACAAAGTTGCTGTGGCTGCAAAACGATGGGGGTGGAGAAGATTAAAATCTCAGATACTAACAACAAAGGGCACAGAAAGCCATGACAGAAATGGTGGCGCCAGAGATTTTGTTGCCAATGTAGCTAAATACCTGTGCACAGGAGCAAGTCCCCTGTCACCTCCCCCTGCCCTCCCACCCTTCAACGTACTCTCCAATATGGCCCCTCCCAGCCTCTCTTGGCCTGCCACGTCCCTTCAGATGGTGCCCCCCCAGGTCCCTAAACACCCCAAACTTAGTAAATACCACCCAGCCCCTTACTCAGCCAATCTACTCAAATGGTGGTCCCTCCTAGATGTCTTAGCAGTGTATTGGGCTAGGGATGTGAAGATCCCCATTTGGTGGCCCCTCCAAGTCCCCTAAATACCACTGTCCCATTGGCAGCCAAGTCCCTTCCATATTATGGTCTCTCCCAGTCCGCTAAATAGCCTCAGCCTCTTAACCGCCCCCACCCAAT
This sequence comes from Mesoclemmys tuberculata, assembly GCA_007922155.1. NCBI lineage: Eukaryota > Metazoa > Chordata > Testudines > Chelidae > Mesoclemmys > Mesoclemmys tuberculata. The sequence continues at coordinate 13,430,826 of ML675632.1, read as the reverse complement.
AGCCAATAAAGCCATCCTAGCCCTCTACTCAATCTAGCCCCCTCCTGTGGTGGCCCCTCTCAGCCTTCTAGTCCCCCCACTCCAGCCACAGCCCCTTAATTAATGACGCCTCCAAGCTCTTTAAACATCCTCAGCCCACTAGTCATTTAATTCTCCCCACATGGTGAGCCCAGACCACTCACCAGCCAGCCAGACTCCCTGCGACGGGGTGGCTTTACTCACCGCTCGGATTGCACCTTCTCCTGGCCCTCCTGGGGATTAGCTTCACAAGCTCGATGCCCCTCCCATAGTTGCACGCTGCCTCTCCATCCTTCTGTCTCAGTCTTCAGCTCCCCTCTCGCTCTAGGAGCTAGATCTTTGTGCCTCAGCCCTCCAACCAGGTCACTGTAAGTGTTTTCCCCTTCTGCGATACCAAAGTCTAGGCACTCTTCCCATTCCCTCCTGCAGTGCCACTTCCTCAGTGGCTGGCAGGGGAACCTGGGCCCACCCTCCAGCTCAGGGACCCTCTGGTTGGCAGCCTAGGTGTGTTCCCTCCTGGATCTTACTGCTTTTCCCTAAGCCCTTTACTTACCGTCTGGCACTCCCCCACTCCCTGGCTCTGTCAGCTTCACCAATCCCTCCTCCCTGAGAGTAGTAGCCTGTCTCCGCAGCCTCCAAGCACGCCTCCCTTTTCCCGGGGAGCAACCGCGGCCTTTCCCAACTGCCTCCTTTGTAGCCAATTTCCTGTCTTTATACCCCCAAACCAGCTCATTCCTCCTCAGCGGGGCTCCCTCTCTCAGTCAGGGAATTACTTAACCACCTGCTTCCCCTCAGCAGTGGCCCTCCATGTCAGTTAGCCCCCTTCTCAATCCATACTAACCCTTCCCGGGTGAGTGTGGGGTGAACACCCCGTCTCACTCCCCGATACACCTGGCCCATTTTAGGCACCACTAACACCCACAGCCCACTAAGTCTCATTAGGGTGATGACATCTCTAACCCCCAAAACACTCTCAAATAGCTTCCTCCTCTCAGTGCCCACCAAATCTAGCCAACCAGCCAGGCCCCTCCAAGGGCCCTGTGCACTCAAACACCACCAGCCCAGGAGCTACCCAGTCATGTACCTTCTCCTTAGGTCGCTCCCCAAACCTAGCCAGCCAGGAAGCAAGTGAGCTACAATGAGATCATTGGAGATACAAGGGCTAAACTCTACCATCTACTTCAGGAACTTAAGAAATCAACCAGCAATCCCTTCCCCAGCACCGTGCTACAACCGCCAACAGTTCAGCATAGCACCGCGCCGCCTCAAAGGGCTCTTACTCTTCCAAACTCTCTTCATTAATTACTTGCCATCTGGATGCTGCTGCTGAATGGCCCTATTGGGACAAACCCTTTTTGCTTGCATTGCTATGAACATTCAGCTGCACCCCCCACCATTACAAGTGACTGTTGACTTAACAATTGATTATCAGCTACTGACTTGATCATTGCTACTATTGATTGTTCCTGTGCTTGGTGTGTATGACCCACTTAGGACTGTTACAGTATTATGCAGAATAGCATTTTCCAAAGAGTTCCTGGGTCTAGATGTATTGGTTTAAGCCTTTTGTTAAAGTCTGTATCTTTCCACCAAGACGAAAGTTTCAGAGCTGAGGAAGTGGCCACCTACCAGGGGAAGAGATCTGAGAGAAAATCAGTTATTGCTAACTACCAGAATGAAAAGAGGTAAACATATGACCCCTAGCTGCTGACGGTAATCACTGCCGTGCCTCTGTGACAAAGGGGGAAGGTCAGCGGGGCATACAGAGAACTGAATGATGGGAAAAGGAGAGTCCTTTCCTACCGTAACTCCATTTTTATTGGTCCCTGGGCTAATGACCTTCATGCTAAAAATACAGGGCCAGATCCTCAGCTGACATAAACTAGTGTAGCTCCATTGAAATCAATAGCTATTTTTGGTGCAGAGGTCATGCATCGAAGTTAGTGAAGTTACAATTTATTCCAGCTAAGGGTGTGGCCCACGGGCTGCAGTGTCACTTTGCTAGATCGTCTCTTCATTTGGCCATCCATATGAGCTACATTATTCTGTGCTTGACCAAACCCCCAGGTTCCTGCTTCACTGAGAAGGAGAGAGAAGTTCTTTAGCATTTACAGCCAGCTTTCTCTTGTCACACTGATGCAACTAATTGTGTTTGCTACTAAGGGCACAGTGCTGTTGAGAAGGCTGAGGTCACCTATTCTGGCCTCTGTCTTGAAGGTTGCTGTATGTTGGCCACTTCCCACGCGCATCCTGATTCATGTCTGGCCTCGAGCTAGATGAGGCAAAACGGAGACAGCCCAAAAGATCAGCATCTATAAACAGGTACAAATTTGGATGAATCAAAACATGCTTTTCAATCACATGCAAAGTTTCCCCCCACCCCCAACTATTTATCGAGCTCTAGTTAGACATGAACCCAAGATTCCTCACTTCTCGCTCTCGCATTCTCTCTGACATCTACAGAGCAACATTCTATAGAGACAGCTGTAGATCCATAAGCTATTTCAAGACCTCCTCTGTGTTATGGCATCCAATTCACCTATAGCTCCATATTTGGGGCATTGTGCCTTGGATAGTCTCATCGCAGTCACATAAAAGGGAGTCTCTGATTTTCCATTCGTGCATCAAACAGCCTCAGCTTCCATGGTTTGCTCAGAGGTGGGTCAGTGTGATCCAAAGTCTGAATGACAAGTCGAAACCAGACGGGTAGTTTGTTGGGGCAATAACAATATGATTGGTTAGAACAGCAGATGAGGTGCAGACATTTGCCGTTCCCTGGCCAGATTCAGAGATATGAGGTGGTCACATGCTTTGAGCAGGGAATTGGACTAGATGACCTCCCGAGGTCCCATCCAATCCTATCCTTCTATCATTCTCTGATAGTAGTTTTTGCAAATCAGTCTCACCTGGCATTTGTAGTTCTTTTCTAGTGAACGTAATGCTCAAGCAAGAGGTCTGATGGAGAGAAACGGGAACACAGAATATTTTCATGCCAGATCAACCCACTGTTCCTTCTACTTCTGCACAATATCTCCTAGTGTACACACAAATGTGTTCTCTAGGAAGAGTGACTATATGAACAGGACTTTGTGGTGAATACAATGCAACAAGCCTAATGGATATCTTCACTCTGCAGTATTTGTTCCCTCCTACCACACCAGGAGCTGTGCATACTGTTGTCTTGAACTCTAGGAAAGTTCTTCTGCATACAGGGAATGCTGAAGTTTGTTGTCTCAGGTCTTGGAAGAAACAGTTGATACAACAGTCAACTAAAGGTATGATCTTGTTTTATATATAACTAGCAACACACACAGTTTACTAGGGGATCCCCAACCTGACAGGCAACTTTTATTTATTGTTATGTCAAAAGCCTGACACTGAGAGCTGTTTCCCACCCTTTCCTTTTAAGTTAGTTTCTTTATCCTGTTTGACCATTTCCCATTTTCTCCTGTCAGCCTTGTTTCAACAAGAGATGGGAGAAAATGCCTGAACAAAGCCTGATGATCAGAGGTGACGCTGCTCAGCAGCACCTGGCCTGTGAGTCTGCCATTTCTGGCCGGTTGCTTTTAAACTGGTTTATAGACCCTCAGCCATGTTTACAGTGAATCCCAACATCCAAACCACAGACAGCACAGCAGCTTTTCTCTTTTCTTTTCTCCCTCCTTCTGGAAAGGAATGCACATAGACAGAGACAGGGTGGCTGGCCGGTCTCAGAAAATGTGATGGAAAAGGGGTGTGAATTCCTGCTGTCAGTCTTGTGGAAAAAAGAAAGCCTCTGCCCAGACATTTTCAGGGTGGGGGAGGGTCTTCTCTCAGAGACCCCTTAAAAGAAGCATAAAGAAAGCTGCCCTTCATCCAACCCAAACACAATTTCCCTCAGGGCAAACACTGCACACCCTTGGAAAATGAGGGGTGCCCAGACGTAGCCAGTAAGTATAATGGATGATAACACAAGAATGGCAAATTGCAAGCTAATGATGATTAAATGTTTCATTTTTTAAAATATATGTCAGTAATGACTAATGTAAAGTCTTCGCTTTGAAAGCACAGATGTTAGGTTACAGTAACCATGGCCACTCAGCTGCCTCCCGGCAAATTCAACCCCGCATTTCCCAAAGGCCTGATCACCTAGGGGGACGAGTGCACTGGAGTTGGTCATAATGTCCCTCGCAGAACCTTCTACTGCTGAGTTTCTCAGATGGCTCTCTAAGGAACAGAAGGCTGATGACAGCATGCAGAGGATGCCAATCAGGAGCTCTGAATTCTGATTTCAGCACTGATACGGGCTTCCTTTAAGGCCTGAATTTCATATGGCCTGGGCACCAGGATCTCCCACCAAACTGGCTGGGATCCGTCTGCGCTCAGCATCCCTAGCAACCAGGCCTACAGCCTCTCCATCACTTGGTTGCCTCCTCTGTAAAATGACATATTATTCATCCACTTCAGAGTGGGCTGGGAGGCTTCAGTTGTTTATGTCTGCAAAGAGCTTTGAAATCCTTGGTAGTAGAAGGTACTCTAGAAGTGACATTAGTGATATTAGGTGATCAGGTTCTCAGGCTGGTTCTCCTGGAGGCGTTGCAGACGGCAGAGATTTCTGAGATCGCACTTGTGGAACGACTGAAGGCTTGGTTCTCGTCAGGGACTGAACCTGAGGCCCTCACAGCTAAGGCATGAGCCGCTAATGCAGGGGTGTCCAAACTTTTTGAATCACAGGCAACAATGCGTTGTAAAATTTGACAGAGGGGCCGGGCAAGGATCAGATGGATGGAGTGTACATTTATGTACACAGCACCCAACACACTGCACCCCAGCAGCCAGCACTTCAGACCACTCTCCACCATGAAATTGACTCGCCTTTGTCAATTTCGGCGGCGGAGCTGTAATCGCAGGGTACACTCTCCACCATGAAATTGACTCGCCCTTGTCAATTTCGGCGGCAGAGCTTGACAGTGGGGCTCACAGCGCTGAATTTCCGCCGTGAAATTCACTCTCCACTCATAATATCCGCGGCGCAGCTGCAGACTGGCTGGACAATACCATTTTAAGAACCGATTCGCGCGAACCGCTGCGAACCGGTTGGATGTGCAGACTGCCTGGCTCCATTTTAAGAACCCGGGACCCGGTTCGGCGGGCCGGATTAAAAAGCATGAAGGGCCGTATGTGGCCCGCGGGCCGGACTTTGGACATGCCTGCGCTAATGCATAAGTGAAAGCACTGAGTCCCACAGTTGCATGTGGGTGAAGTCTCAGATCCGCTGTGAAACAGCCACTGACGGGGTGCGCAGCACATACTGACCAGTGCAGAACACTTTCACCTGCACTCTGCTATCAGACTTGGTGCTTGAAAGGACAGCTTTTATTTGCAACGTAAGCGTGTCTCTTTTTGATATCCCGTCCTGTGCAAAGAATGGATTTAGGCACTCAGCTACCATGGTGCGGAGTGCAGTATAAGTAATGCTATAGAACAGAACAGATTTAAAACCTCCGGCACTCAGGTATCTGAAGCTTTGTCTCCACTGCCCCGCAGTTCAGCCTACAGGGGTGTGAAGAGCAGTGTGTGCCAACGTGCTACGCGATAAGTCCCCTCTGTGGATGCCACAGGCATTAGCTAAAGGCTCCTAGTTTGCATTAATGTAGTCATAGAATCAAAGAAGATTAAGGTTGGAAGGGACCTCAGAGGTCATCTAGTCCAACCCCCAGCTCAAAGCAGGACCATTCCCAACTAAATCATCCCAGCCAGGGCTTCACACTAATGTAGTTCTTGTCAAGCAGGACTACATTAATGTGAACTAGGACCCTGTTTGCTCGCAGCCACAGTGTCCACACGGGGGTTACACGCAACATTTTGGTGCACTCTGCTATTCACCCCCTATAGTCAACCCATTAAAATATTTATATAAGGGGCATGCCGCCAACTAAATCACAAAAATTTGGCTATGCAGATGAGCTTGCCATGACAATCCAAGCACCAAACTTCCATGACATTGAGAAAATACTAACTGATGACCTCTGAATTATGGAACAATACTTCTGGAAAAACAATTGTAAACACATTTCATCATGATAATAGGAGTGCCAAAAATACACTGAAAGTAGCTTTTGGGGGTAAAAATGTGTGACATGATTACACCCCCATCCTGCCCCAGAGAGAAACTGTACCGCACTCTCACCTTCCATGACCATCTTGAGTAGGTAGACACAAAGACAAAAATGGGAGCCAACATAATTCAGAAACTAGCAGGTAAAACCTGGAGTGTATCGGCATCAGTGTTGCAAACATCTGCAATGGTGTCTGTATATTCAGTAGCTGAATATTGTGCACCGATATGAAGCAGATGGAGTCACACACAACTTGTTGATGCCCAGCTGAATAAGTGACATGGTGCATCACTGGAACTCTTAACTTGATTCCAATACCATGGCTACCTGTTCTGCATAACATTGGTCACCCACCGACTGGCTGCGACACTCTGTGAAGCTCAGCAAATCCAGGAAAACAGATGTCTTTCTATCCAACAGGACCTCGACAACACCCCACCACAATGCCTTCAGTCCGCAAGCATTTCTGGGAATATTCGCTTAGCCTCATGCAATCAGACTATAATCAGAAGGAGGCTTGAAAAGCAGATTGGGCTAAACAAGATTTAAAAAATAAGCACCTGCTGCCAGATCCCACACAGAAGGTTCCTGGGTTCAACCTCCCACAGACATCTGGGTCAACTCTGAACCAAATCCGAACCAACCATGGTAGATGCGGGCATTTAATGCACGTATGAAAAATCAAGGACTTTCCATTGTGCGAGTGTGACCCCCCCACAACAGACCATCAAATTTATCACCACTTACTGCCCAATTTATAAACATGAAGGGAGGCATCACTGCAATAAATTCTGCCACTCCTGATGTAGCCCTCTGGCTCGATCAGCTTCAGGTGAAATTGTTGCTGCTCTACACCAGTCATACGAAGGAAGAGGTGTGAACTGTAGGACAATGTAAAAAAGTCCTGCGTGATCATCTCTCACCCACCATGGTTTTCCATGGAGGTTACACTCTAAGGCCCGGTCTATACTTACCTTCCGGATTTGGCAGCAGTCGACAGGAGATACGCAAGTGACGTAAATCACTTGCGTATCTCCCATTGACTTTGCTTTGCCTGCTCCGCGCACCGTCCACACTGCACTGCGCCCCTTACCGGAGTGGTTTTCCTACATTGATTGCTGGATTGACTGAGCAGGTCTACAGAGACTGCTCAGTCGATCCAGAGCAATAGATCTGATGGCAGCGAATTCGCGCCATCATTGTAGACCCAGCCTGAGCTGGGTGTTTATTTATGGAGGCAATCTGACAGCAGGATAGTCTAAACAGCACACCGCCTTAGGCAAGTGCTCCCATGCTCTGCATCCACTTGAACTTGAGTCTTATAACCTTCAGCAGACAATGCAAGCCCAGTTTTGTCTGGATGGATGGTCTTTGGATGGCAGCAGATTATGAGATTTGGGTTTAGTAAATAGTTTTTAATAACTAGTGTGAGGTGCCCAGGCCACGGGAAAAAATGTAGAAATTCTGTTCTCAATTAGAGTGGGGAAATCCAGAATAAATCCACGGAAGTCATTGGCATTCCTCTGGATTGATGCTACTTTAACAAAGGAGAAGTTGGTCCAATTCTACCTGAATCTCATATTTTCTATATTTTTCTTCTCTTGTATTTGTTCTTATTGGGTCATGGGGCCAAATTCTCCTCTCACAGCAGAATAACTGTGCAGTACCTCCACTGCCTTCATTGAAGTTACTCCAGGGTTGTATTTGTGACACTGAGAGCAGAATTTGACCCAGGCGCCTGGATTCTCCTCTGACACCAGAACAAATCAAGAGTAAACCCACAGAGATCAAAGTTCACTGGGCCAGATCCCCACCTGATGTAAATTGACATATTGGGAGCAGTTGAGGACATGGCACAGGTAGGTTAACTCCATGTAAATCGGCTAAGAAGATTGGAGTTCCACCAGTGTAAGTGAAAAATGAATCCGACCGAGGGAATGTAATTTACAAGCTCAGTGGAAGGAACAAAGTGTAAGTCAAATTAGGTGCTCAGTGGATTAATTTACATCTTCTTATACCCGCTTTTTAGAATGCCTTATTGCTATGCAATTCATTGCCAGCTCCTTGGTATGAATGAGACCAAGTTTGACTCCCTTTGCCTCTCCAGACATGTCAGTTCTTAGCTGGTATGAATCAGCATAGCTCCACTGCATTCAATTTATGTCAGTTGAGATTCCGGCCCTTAATTCCCAGCTATGCCTACTACCCAAGGCATTAACCCACCTTACACTTTAAGCCTTTCTCATTCCGCTACCTCCTCTCACTTTCTCTTGGTTTTATACTTCACTAACATAGTGGAGTCACTCGATTTACACCAGGGAGGACAGAATCCAGCCCTAGGCATGAAAACAGGATATTTGTTGTAGGAGCTAGTTCACCTTCTCCTGCTGCTCTTTCCTCTCTCAAAGTCACAACCCTCTGCTGAGGCATGACATGTGGCTGCTGTTGAAATGGTTACGCAATGACTTCACGTGAGGCGTGGAATAAGCCAGGAGTAAGCTGAACCATGGAGGAACAAATATTCTGTTTTCACACAAATGTCCGTAGTGATTAAAAGTAATGAGCTGGGGTATCCTTCCCAGCTTTTCTTAACACAAAGCACTAGGAAGTGATTCAGGTTAACAGAGCTATTCATTTTGTGCCTGGAAAATACATTCGGCAAAAAGATGGGAAATCTGACAGGGAAGGTGGACTCAACTCACAATATCTGTTCTCAAAATCAGAGGAGGATGCTTAACTAATAATATTGGCTTGCATTAATGGCACACCTGATCCCCGAACACTTTAGAAACAATATAAAATGGATGACTTGCCCCGCCACCTTCGGGGTGAAACGGAGCAGCGCAGAACAGCACTATCCAGTGGGGTAAGTGGCAGGAAGCGAAGAAAAATCCTGTGTAGCATTGAAATTGCAGTAGGGGAATTGAAATAGGCAGGATGTAATTTCCCCCACAACTTCCTGCCTCACCCTGGCTACTCTGACCCCCAACCTACCCCCGCCACCCCTCTGCATTCCAGTCAGGCTCCTTCCTCTTTCTTGTCACATAGGCTGGACATCAGCAGAGGGACCACTATGAGAACACAGGTGAGACGGGCTCCCTGCTCTTGGTTCCTCCACCTACTTCCACTGCAGCCACCAGAAGGCAAGAGGTGCTACAGCAGGGAAATCATGCAAAGCCCTGGCTGCCACAATAGGCAGCAGGCTCCGTGGGGTCAGCACATAGGAGCTTCGTGGGGATGGGGGCCTCCTCAGTTGCTCTGTGCTTAATGTTTGTAAAGTGCTCGGAAGATATGCAGCCCAGGTCAAAGTTCATTGAAGTCAACGGGAATCCTTGTATTGGCTTGGGTGGGCATTGATCAGGTCTATAAAACTGATTCTTATATAGTATACACCCATATCCGGTGTTCCCTTCGAGTTAATTGTCATCTCATTGGTCAAAATAAACAATCAATAGTTATCATCTTAATTATTGGCCTGCTGATCAAACGGAGGAATTAGAGAAGTCTGGTCTTCTGCTTTGTTGCCATATGCAACTCAGGTTTACCGTCATTTTGTTAATCAATTTGTGGCTCCTCAGACGTTGTCCAAAACGTCTGTTATCTAGGGACTCCAAACCCTAATTCGTGTTTATAATAATCTTCACCTCGTCCAACTCTTGTATCCCTGCTGGGATGGGCTGTACAAGCCCCACACCGGGCAACACAGGGTTAATGAGCTCTGGGGCGCTAATCTGGTCCTGCTGCACCACACCTCTGAGAGACATCAGACCTGCAGAAGGTGTTTAAAAAGGGAAAATCCAGCGCAGTTGGTGGCAGACCAGAGAGGAGAGCAGACCTCCAGCCGTCAGCTTCTGGAAAGAGGGAGCTCCTTGGACAAACACTGCCTGACTGCCCCTCCCTGAAAGGGGACCTCTGATGCTGATCCACCTTTGATTAAACTTTTTCTTTTAAGGTGTGAGCCTTGTTGGGGTGTGACAGGAGCTCTACTCACATCTGACGGCGCTGTCTCCTGGAAGTTCTGCGATTAGCTCTGCCAGGCGGACGTCCCTTCTTGCCATCGCACTCCATCACTCTGTCTCTTCCTCTCTCTGCGGCTCCTCTCTCAATCCAGGAATTGCAGCCTCCCCTTTGTGACTCAGCCCTCCAGCCAGGTCCCTATGTCTCACCAGCAGTCTTTCCTTTCACTGCCCCAGCTGCCTCAGTGGCTGGCAGGGGAACCCAGACCCACCCTCTGCTCTGGGTTCCAGTTCAGGGACCCTCTAGTCAGCAGCCAAGGTGTGGTTCCCTCCGGAGCCTTGCTGCCTTTCCTTGAGCCTCTTTCATACCTTCTGGTTCTCCCCACTCCTCTGGGTTTGCCAGTCCAAAAGCCCCCCCTCCCAGGGAGTAACCATAGGCTACCTGCCTCTGCAAATGCCAAAGGCTCCTCTCTTGTCCCAGGGAGGGACTGCAGACTTTCCTGTCTTTATAAATCCTGTCCAGCTCATTCCTCCTCAACTGGGCTTCCTCACTGAGTTGGGGGACTGCTTAGCCACCTGCTTCCTCTCGGCTGTGGCCTGTCGAGTTTATTAGCCCTCTTTTCCATCTACATTAACCCTTTGGTAGCCAGTATGGGGTGCACACTCCATCACATGGGACCATAGCTTTACAGAAGCCTTAGCCCAGCTGTGGGATATGTCATGTGTGTTCATTTCTTTTTGTGTTCATTGACAAGCCTTGAAGGGACGGACTGTCTGGGGCTTAGCTGCAGGCGGCCTGGAACAATTTTTATAGTGGGGACATCTAACACTAGCCCTCCTGGAACTTCAGGAAGCTTTGGAGAATACAAGGGGAAAACAATCTTTTCAAGAGTGCACTTAGGAAATTACCCCTTGGTCATCAGAAGGGATTAAACCTGGGGCTTTCAGAGCTAAGGCCCTGAGTGTCCAAAGTTCAAAAGCACCTGAAAGTTAGAAACTTATTGACTTCCAGTGAAACTTGGCCTTCTAAGTGCCTGGGTCCTTCTGAAAATGGGACTGAGCTGTCTAAGAAAGTCACTTCAGGTGTTGCTCTGCACAGGGTTGCAAGGCCTAATACCTTTATAAATCTGGGCTTTAAGATCCTAAACCATGGATGTGCTTTAAACAACGTTAGCCTCAATCTCTTGGCTGGCAACAGAAGAAGTCTCATATCCCCTGTGAGCAGGTGCAGAGAGGGATGCACAGCACATGCTGCATAGTGGGCTGTGCTCTCACCTGTCTTAAGCCCTCAGAGTGGCAAATTGAAAGGGTGGAGTGGATGTGCGTTGTCATCCCTTCTCTGTTTGATGCACTTCTCCATGCAAAGAGTGGCTTGAAAACAGATGTGAGGGGTCGTCTCTGACCCCACTATGATGACACGGAGGTTTGCTTCTGCGGTGGGGTTCTGGAGACATAACTCTCTGAAGATGGACAGCAGGCTATCTGAACAGAAAGCTTATGGAACTGAGCCCATGTTCTGCATGCACTTAAACCGGAGACTTATAAACTCAGTGCGCACTGCAAGTCCTATGTTGTCTTTCTGGTGAAGCTACTGATGACAGCAGGGTATGGGAACTGGATTTAGGTTTACAGTCACCTTTCTTTTGCTGTTCACCTGCCAATGCTCATCTCCAATCAGCCAATGGTGCCAGCTGCAGGGCCCACCTATGAAGTTTTCAAACAGGTGCCTTTGTGCTGTCTCCCAGGCTTCCTCACCCACTTTGGAGGAGCTCCCTGTAGGTATCTGCAAAGCCACCTTATTAGCCTCCTTCAAATCTATCCTCAAACTCTCCTTTGCTGCGATACCTACAAAAATATTTCACAACGTCTAGGCTGGTGGTGTGTAGAGCCCACAGGCTGACCAATGTTACCTCATTCTTTCCTTACTCTCCCTCTGTCTGGCTGTCTCCATCCATTATCTCTGGTTTTATGCTTAGATTGTAAGCTCCTTGGGGCGGGTTTTGTTGTTTTGTGTTTGTACAATGCCTAGCACAATGGGACCCTGGCTAGGGTGCCTAAGCCCTACAGTTAGAATGGTAATAAAACAACTTTGTACATGGTTTTAAATAACTAATGTGAGGTGCCCAGGCGATGTGCAATTGGTGACGTGAAAATCATTGAAATAAAGAAATAATCCTCTTTTACTGGAAGCACAGCTGCTGTAATGAAACCAACTGCAAGGGGAGATGCAAGGCAATGTTGCCAGTAATTGATGGTGTTCATCACATTCACAGATTTAGGGAGCTTTTCCCTGCAGCCGAGGCAGCTAACATTTTTTACTGAAAGGATAACAAGTGGCACTACAGCGAGAGCAACTGAATGTCGTGATAAACCTGCAGTAATAATTCAAGATGCTTTGGTCAATATTTCAGAGGCTGAAGCTCTCCGATTGCCCTGAAAAGAGGCATTGAGGGAGAGGATTGAAAGGGCCCAGCTAGATCATGAAAGAACATGGAATCCCAGGTTTTAGGCAAATTACTGCGCCTGATTACTTAGCAAACAACAGTTAGATGACTCAATATGATGGTAAATGGGCAAGCCATTTAAGACAGTGTCCAAAATAAGTCCAATTTCTTAATCTGTAAAAAATCATGAGAGATGGTGTAGTTAATTCATGGTTTATATTACATTACTAATAATATTATCTAGCTTTTATACAGTGCTCTTCATCAGTAGATCTCAGTGATTTACAAAAATTCCTGTTTCACAGATGGGGAAACTGAGGCACAGAGCAGTGAGGTTTGCCCAAGGCCACCCTGCAGCTCAGTGGGAACAGAGCACTGATCTCCTAAATCCCCATCCACTACTCTATCCAGAAGGCAACACTGCGTCTTCTTAGCACCTATAGATTGCAAATGAGAGCTGGGGCCCATTGTATAGACAGCTCCCTGATTTTTCAAAGACCTTTAATCTCTTTGGGTGAAATTCCGGCCCCAGTGGAGACAATGGGAATGGAGAGTATAATGTTCATCCACTTCACAAGAGTAAAAGGTTATGAAGCTTCGTTCATTATTGTTTACAAAATGCTCCGAGGTCCTTGGATGCAGTGTACCGGAGAAGCACAGAGAATTACTATTACAGAGTCATGAAATAGAAAACTAATCTTTATTTTGCAGGTTGTTTTTACAGGAACTGTTTGTCTCATTCCTGCAACACTCAAAGATGCAGGAGGAAATAATTGAGAGAGAATCTCTCTTGCTTTGTAGAATATGGAGCAATAAATAGTTGTTCGGATTGATTACGGTCTGAAGCAAAGCAGAAGCAATGGGCTGATTTCACAGCTTTATTTGTGAGTATGCTACAAAGCAATAGAGAGTGGGCCTATTATCTGAGAAATCACAAATAAAGAAGGTAATAATAAAACCTTACGTAACCTGTGATAAAGTCAGGACGGACAGCTATAAAAGGGTGTGCCAGGGCTGGTATGAGGGCCTGAAAGGGTTAAAAACCCTGCAGGCAGAAGGGGAAGTACAGCAGAGCAATTAAAGGCATCAGGGTCCAATGAAGGGCCAGGATGGGGAGGGAATAAATGCAGGGGAAGCTGCCAGAAGGCTTGGAGCAGCTGGAGGAGAAGGTTCCCTCCCAGGCCAGGAGACAGAGCTCCTCTGCAGCCAGGGGAGACGAGGTAGGTGGGGAGGGCCTGGCCAAAAACAGAAGGTAAAGCATGAGACCCACCAGGGGGAAGCTGGCAGTCTGCCACAAACCCTTTTGCCAGGTGAAGTCAGCAGCAACAAGGGTCGAGTTCAATATCTAGGGGCTCCTTTTCAACAATACAACACAAAACCGGCCCGAGCCCCCAGCCAGTAACCTGGAACAATTATACACCAGCCCTTTGGTGCCTCTTGAAGCAATACTTCCCCTCTTGCAAGCACGGAGTCTGAGTGCAGAAAGGAAGCTTTTAATAAAAAGGGGGGGAATTAACGCAGCGTGAACTTGGGAAAATGGCGCATGCAGGATTCACAAGCATGAAGCCATGAGCAAAGCACCACCCCCAAAGTTCTTTGGGCAGGGTTCTTTTGTCTCAGGTTCTTAAGTCCATCAATCAAAAGTTCTTTTAATGTTCCCCTCCCTTCCCCACACCCCACTCACAGGTGTTGTCCCGGTCAGTGAAGACCCAGAGTTCAGAGGTGCATTTGTGGCGTTCACCTCCCACCCAGGGGTGGGGAGGAGTGGCACATTGCTCACTCTGCTCTGCCAACGGCCCTGCCCGCTGCTCACTGCTCCACTCCACTGGCCACTTCGCTCCACCGGCTGCTCCCCTCCGCTCGTCACTTGCTGTTCTGCCAGTCGCTCTGGGATGTCGTGAGGTCCTGCCACTTAACCCAGCTCTCCGGGATTTCAGTTGCCAGTGCGGGAGCCTCACTGCTAGTGAAGACTACACAGACTTGCATCGCAGATACAGTTCCAAAGGAGGTCTAATGCTTAGCCCTGGTTATCAGTGAGCTCAGCTTTGGTGATCTGCAGCAAGATGCTCCATTGCGTCTTTATCAGCTTTTTTATTACATAGTGGAGAGAGGTGGGGTCAAAGGGTGTCTGAAACCCTTATGCAGGGCCCACACCACTCAGTACAAGTACCTGTCTCCACTCCACGGGGCATTTGCACCCACGTCACTGCCCAGCGAGTGCAGTTGAGCGGAGGGTGGATCTCTGAGTCAGGATATGCCGAGCACAGTTCTGCTCCACTGGATTCACGCAGCGAGGGTAACAACCCCTCCGTACCCCTGCCCCCAATAACAAAGCGACTTGTGATCCAACACCAGCCGAACGCGATCCTGTGGGCAAAGCAGAGCCAGGATGCTGAGCACCGAGGCAGGGTGGGTGTGTCCATGCAAACAAAGCTGGCTCCAGTCCTCTTCCCCAGCTGAACACTAGATGTCAGAGGAGAGCTCATCCAGACCCTGCTTACACTCGTGCTGGGCACAGAGGCCGTGCCCTGGCAATAAGGGGTTTAAGGAGGCTGCCAGGCTCTCCACTGGCAATGAAAGGGTTAGGGGAAGCCCCACTGCGCCTGCACTAACCTCAGATGACTAGGGCAGATAAAAGGAGAGGAACTAGCTCTGTTTGGGGCTGCCCAGGAACGAGGGCAGAGCTCGGTCTCTTGGTGGGAGAGAAGCAAGACTGCACCCTGAGTTGGAGCTTGCTTGCCCGCTGGATCAGTCCTCCTGGAAGGGATAAACGAGCAGGAGCACAGGCTGTTTGGGAGACGCGCTTTGAATTTGAAGGTGGGGCCCCGCTGAAGGTTTGTGAGGTGAGCCTGACTTTGCTGAGTTACATTTCGTGGTTGTTCCCAATAGCCTTTGAACCTTAAATGCCCCCAGAAGGGGCAAGAATGATGGTTGTTTTTGCCAGGGGGCCAAAGTTAGGGTGACTATATAGCAAGTATTAAAAGCCAGGACAAGGGGTGGGAGGATAATAGACACCTCTGTAAGAAAAAGCCCCAAATATTGGGACTGCCCTATAAAATTGGAACATCCGGTCACCCTAACCAAAGTACCACTATGCTAGACCTTGTTGGGACAGAGACACTCCAGAGGAGACCTGTTATGTGGTTGTGTCCAAAAGGGCCACAAAGGGACGCTGGTCTAGCAAGCTGCTTACACCTATATATAGCTCCTCAGCTCCAGGAGCTGGACTGGTTCTTCGCTGCCTCTAACGTGCATCCTCCACTGGGAACTTGAGGGGATGAGGAACTAAACTAAAGTGGGTGTATCTGAGGGGATGATCTTGCTGAAAAGGGAAGACGACGACCAGATGCCTACAGTCAGATATTCATATTACATGGAAATCCACCCTTCCAAGAGCCAGTACAAGACCTGTGCACCTCTCAATTCTTCAGGAAGCAGCTGCAAAGGATTCTTGGATAGGGTCAGTGTCAGAAACCGAGGGTAGGTTTGGGGTCCTGAGTTGGGGTGCTGGTATTAGTGGAACTGACATGGTATCTATTCCTTGTGCTCTGTGATGGGAACAGGCAATGTTGCGAGAGGGCGGAGAGTCTAGAAGAGGGTGCCAGGCATTGCAAGGACATGGCGCATTGCTCCTACATGTGGCCTGAGGGAAGAGAGCTCACTGAGAATGGGGTTGGATCTGGTTCACGTCTGAGCTCAGACACTGTGGCAGAGAGTTACTGAACCCAGGGTTCAGCTCTTTCCCCATTGCTTCTCTCATACCTTCTGGACTGGATGCTACACAGCCACGTATGCCACAAGGTATTATAGACTATGAACGGGCAGCCCTTCACAGATGGAAATCACCTCTTCTGCCTCTAGATCTAAACTCACTGAGCCTCCATTTTTTTTAATAGGTGTGAAAATCTCATTATTCCTTCATGCTTTTCTATAGCTAGCAACCCACTGCAGGGGCAGAACTGCAACCACAAAAAAGAGAATCCCAAAATAAACACCGTTTTTGCAGACTTGGCTCTAAGTGACTTGGCCAAGGTTACACAATGAATCAGAGGTGGGGCTAGGAATGGTACCCCAGGAGCCAGATTCCTGGCCCATCTGCTTTAACCAGCTTCCTATTGGGTCCCATGCTTACTGGACCCAATAGGAAAAGAAGCAGCCGAGATGGTGTCTTCAGAGATGCAAAGAACCAGACAGAGCAGGCCCGAGTGAGAACAAACATAGTGAAATGTTGATTACATAGTGAGGGGAAAAAGGAGATGAGGAGACCAGCCTGAATCTGGTTGTCCTCTCACTCACACCAGCATAACCCTCGGCAGCAATGGTTTACATTGGCAAGAGAAGAGCATCAGGCCATGGACATCCAGAAAGGCTTTTTGTGCTCCTGCCATCAGCCTTTCTATGTAGATTCCCTAGAATGAAAAGGAGAAGATTGGCACAACCATAGGCACTGATTTCAATCCCACTTATGCTAGTGTAAACCTGGTGCTTCCTTCTGTGTAAAACCAGCATGTGTAAGATCAGAAGGATGCCCCTAATATACAGGGCCAGTGGACCTGAATCTATAACTCAGCACATCTCAATAAATAATCATCTAGCAAAGATAAACATGTGGGAGAAATTATCTTCCTCTTGTTCTTCTGCCAGACCTTGTGTAACAACAAAACTGAGCTCTCTTGCAAGATGTTACATTTTTGTATGGGGAGATAAACAGCCCCAGCTGGATATAGAAAGAACTCCCATGATCTCAGATCTATCTTGGATTCTCCTTGGGGCTCGCTATTGATATCTTTTTTAAATAGTGAGGGGTTTGCATTGACCTGAAAGCAAAAGGAAATTTAGAACCTGGGCAGCAGTAATGTCCAAAAGGGAGGAAATGAGCCAGTCACTCGTGCTGAACTGTGAGTCTTTCCATAGAGATTTTCATCCAGACAAGCAGCTTGCCGTGTGATGGTAAACACATGAAATAAAGTTACTCAGAGAAAATAAACCTGCCCCAAATCTGAGAGGTTGACGCTGCCATTACCAGAGATGCACACCTTTCAGACTTACTGGAGGCAATTTTTTTTAACACACAGGGAGAATTCCAGGATTTGATCAGTGGCAACTTTAAAATCTCCAAACTGAAACAATCTCCTTTATTTAATCTCCTTCCTGCACCATCCATTCCTCTGAAAGACCCACCAATGATGCATGGGAAAAAAGTGAAAAATTAAACTACTGGCCTGCTCCTCAGCTGGTATAAAGCAGTGGCACACCACTGATTTGAATGGAGTTGATATACACCAGTTGAGAAGTTGGCACAATTAGGTTATAGGAACCACCTCAGTGAGTGAGACATTGGAAGTGAAAGGCATGCTAAGCTGGTGTTCACGAAGCTGCTGTTACTTGCACGCTGAGGGTCAGGAAATAGATGTGGGTTAAAAAAAGGCTGAAAAGGCTATTTTGATTTGCTACAGCTTACACCCTTTTGTTAAATGCTTTTACCGCTCCATCGCTCTCTTCTAGCCTTGTGGTGTGTATCACACCATTTGGAATCAGTTAGCCTCTTAGAGCTAGGTCCCAACAGATAGTTTCATTGAATTCACTGGGGCTATGTAAATATACCACCTGATATCTAGCCCTTAACAGTCAGTTCTAACCAAGACATTAAACCGCCTTACTCATCAGTCCTCTCTCTAACTCACTGAATTCATCCTCTCATTTACCCTGATCTAACACTACACTAACTCCATTGACTTCAATGGAGTCGCTCCTGATTTACACACGTGTGGCTGAGCTCAGAATCCATCTCTATGGGTGAAAACACAGTATTTGTTGCTTAGGAATTAGTTCACTTTCTCCCGCTGCCTTTTCTCACTTGAAGTCACAACCTTCTATTGTGGCATGACAAGTGGCTGCTGTTGAAATGGTTGCACGGTGACTTCATGTAGGGAATGGAATAAGCAAAGAGGAATAAGTTGGACGGCGGAGGAACAAAGCTTCTGTTTTCACACAAATGTCCATAGCCATTAAAAATAATGAGCTGAGGTCGGCATACCAGCTTTTCATAATACAAATCATCAGGAAGCCATTCAGGTGAACAAAACTGTTCATTTTGTGTCCAGAAAGTATATCCAGCAGAAGAATGGGAAATCTGTCATTTTGGTGGGTGCACTCATCTCACTCCATCTATACTCCAAATGGAGGGAAAGCCGCTTAACTAATAACAACAGCTTGCATTAATGTAATACCTTCCATCTCAAAAGAACCCCAAAGTGTTCTACAAACTACACAACAAAGGTCATTTCCCCCACCAGCTGTGAGGTGAAATGCAGCAGCAGGTGGCAACACTACCCAACAGCGTAGGGCAGGAAGGTAAGAAAAACCCAGGATAGAAATAAAATTGGAAGGGAAATTAACATAGGTAGGATGTAACTTGCCAAAGGAATTCAGCCGTGACTAGCAGGAACACCACTCTTCTAGTGCCACTGATTTTACTGAACACAGGAATTCATTGTACATCTTAGCCACACTGGGGTACTTCAAGCATTACCATGGCCTGTGAGGGAGTAGAGCACTGATTTGCTATTCAACCCAGAAGGAATTGACCCCAACTGAATCACTAATCCTGGAACAGCCATAGAAGATTGGAGTTGGAAGGGACCTCAAGAAGTCATCTAGCCAATGCCTTGCTGATGCAGCATCTTAGAGTACTTGGGCCTTCTTTAGATGTCTCCCCTTCAAAGAACAATGCAGGCTGACCCTGACCCTGTATGAGCTGCGAGGACACATAACTAGAAGGCAAGTCGGTGCACTCTTAGTAAGTCATTGGTCGGAGTACATTTAACATGCTTAGCAGGGAACATTTTTATAGATTTTTAACGATGGAGGGGACTATTAGATCACCTTGCCTGACCTCCAGTATATCACAGGCCATAGAATTTCAACCAGTTACTTCTGTATTTGGCCCAGTTTATTGTGGTTTCTATCCCATCTCAGGGATGGGACTGGCTGTACTACTTGGAATGCTACCTATATGGTACAGCAACTGCAGAAGTGGCACCGAAGATCTTGGACTTACAGATCTATGAAGAGATTGATTCTCTACTGAACTGGTCAGATGTTTTACACTGTAGGACACAAATCCTGTTCCTACATCAGGAAATTATGCATTCTTTGGACCTGGTTTTGATGTCACTCTGGTGACAATCAGGAGTAACTCCACTGGTGTAAAGGCAGCATATGTGAGTTTAGAAAAATGCTCCTAATAAGCAGGTTCAACTCAAAATTAAACCCTGTCAAACAGCTTATAAAACTTAGGTCAGACAGAAAGCGAATATGCTGGGTATAAAGGTGTGCTCTTTACATGGTTCCTTTCCTTAACATCACTGCACGTCAGTGTCCAGTCCATGCCTTGTAACTTTATGATTATATTCTTACCAATAACCTGGCACATACATACCCCTTCTCACATAAAAGCTCTCTAATTAAATGCAACACTTTAACGGAAACTTCCCTGCTCTATTGCAGTGTTACGCTTACAGACACTATAATGAAATACTTGACTTCGATTTCCTAACATGAGTACAGTTACAATTGGACAGTTCTGTGATACCTTAAAGACAAAAATTTATTTGGTCATAAGCTTTCATGGGCAGAAACCCACTTCATCAGATGCAGTTACAATTGGGTTTCACTCTAATTTTGTACAAAACAAAGGGGACAGCGTGCCTTGGATAATGGTTCCAGAACTTTAATGAATACTTGCTGCGATGATGTAATTACACAGTAACTTACAGGCAGGAAAGTGACAGAGAAATGCATCACATGAAGGAGAACCTCCAACCTGGCACCAGAAGATGCTGTTTGCTTTCCAACAGCACCAACCCTTCATTCATCGCAGCAATTTTCTCATGTCAGTCCTTGCTACTTTCGCTCAGGAATCTTTGGTTAGGATATTCCTCTAAGCTTGATCTGAAGAAAAGAAAACAGACACAGCTCAGATTGTATGGCACCTTTCAGGGTCTAGAAGGAAGACGAAGACTTGTAGAACAAGATGGCTTGAGAGAAAGACCATCTCCATTTCTGAAGCCACAGCCCCCAATAGTTGCAGCTAGATCTCTTCAACTGGCATATACATTTGGGGGGTTTGTTTGTGGTTGGGGGGGGCAGCAGTTTGGTCTTTTAAATGTAATGATGTTAGAAGAACATTAAGATCACAAAATCAAGAACTCAGATTAGGAAATGCCAGTCTTAAAGTTGCCCATGCAACCTTAATTTGGCCCTGTTCTGTGTTTGCATTGTAATAATAGTGTAATTTTGATTACACAATCACCTGCTGTTATTTCCATTGGATCACAGCCACATTCAGTGCAAGAAAGGAAGTGCTCACCGAATGGGGAGCCATCCAATATTTCTTTTTATTCTTACTGTGTGGTCCCATGCATTATTTACTGCATACCATCTGAACCCTGTACAGAACAACTCATTTCCCCATGCGTTTTTCTATGGTACTCTCATCATAGCTTTTTAGTGCTTTACAGATGTGAATGTGTTTATCTTTACAACACCCTGGTGAGGTGTATTATTCTCCCCATTTTACAGAGGGGAACCTGAGTCACAGTGATTAAGGCCAAAGGCATCAATTACTTTTGGGTGCCCAATTCGGCAAGCCAAGGATTTTTCAGAATACATAGCATTCTACAGTATTTTATATGCTCACTGCACCACTCCCATTGGCAGCTTCTGCAGATCAGATCCTTGGGGTCTTAGTATGAGGACACAGACAATGAGGAATACACAATAAACACCCAGGGAAAATTTTGGTTTACATGTACCCAGCATTACATAGTGTGGCAAACTGCCAGCTTCCCCCTGGTGGGTCTCACGCTTTACCTCTGCCCCTTGCAGTCAAGACACCCCCAGATACCTCATCTCCCCTGACTGTAGTGGAGCTCTGTCTCCTGACCGGGAGAGAACCTTCACCTATCGCTGCCCCAGACCATCTAGGAACTTTCCCTATATGTGTTCCTTCCCCTTCCTTTAGAGAAGGCAGGGCTTAAATACCCCTGGCCTGGCCCTTCATTGGGTCTAGGTGACGCTAATTGCCCTGCTGGGCTCTTCCCTCTGTCTGTCAGGCAGAGGGTTTTTAACCCTTTCGGGCTCTCATACCAGCCCAGGTATACTCTTTTGTAGACATCTGGCCTGACTTTACCACAATAGGTATTCTGCGACAGAGGCAGGGGTAGAAGCCAGTTCTCCAGGATAGCATTTGTAACCCGTCCGTGCCCAGGGTAGCCCACTGATAATGCCAGGGTCAGGGCAGGCTGCAAAAGGAGAGCAAATTCTCCCAGCACTGGTGGGTGACACCACAGTCAGACTTCCCAACCAGCCACAAACAGTGCTTCTGATTCCCCCACTCTGGTTATCAAGAAGCCACTGTGCAAATACACACAGCCCCCTTTACTGCATTTCAGTCTCTGGCTCCCAAAACCGACACTAGGTCCAGTAAAGAGACCAGTTGCTTTAACTCTATGCTCTTTACTAAAAGATTCCCTCTGATCCCAAAGGATCAGCCACAGTACCAGTTCACTATAAGTTTGGATCTTACCCGAAATACCACGCTGCCAGCCAATCCTTTAGTAACTAAAACTAAAGGTTTATTAGTAAAAGAAAAACAAACAATAAGAGAAGTGTTAAAGGCTTAAAGCAATCAGATACATACAAGTGATTTAAAAGTCCATATACATCAGGTTTCTAGAACAATTGTGGAGTTGCAGGCTTGTATAGTTCCTCTGGTGTACATCCAGTACCTGGATGGGTCTAAGTCCTTTAGTTCAGTTGCAAAGTGTGTTAATCCAGAGGTGTGTCCGCAGCTGGATAGGAACAAGGACACAAGGCAAAGACCAAGACGAAGACAAAATGGTTTCTGTGGTTTGATCTTATATACCCTCTGTTTCTGGCCATGTGGCTTGTGGAACTTTACTGGAACCAAAATGAAGTCCATAGTCACATGGGCCAATCCTGGTAACTCTTCAGGTATGCCTTTAGTTTCTTCCCGGGCCTCTGGCTTCTGATAAGGCCTTGAATGGGCTATTAAGCAAGCTATTGTCCTGCCGCCTCTCTGTCTGGGGTGTGTCTCCCACAGCACAGTTTGAAATACAGGGATATCAAAGATCTCCATAACTTTCCTTACACATATTACACATGAACACAAATATTACCATCTTATTCAGCATATTATAACCTTTCTAACAGTACCTGACATGGTATGTCTTACATGAATCACTACGATTTTGACATATTAATGTTACATAACACAAATGCCCCCCCCTCCTAATGCAGCCCGCGTGACAGCATTCATGGCCCATTCCTTCTCTTCCTGAAGTTCTCTGCTTCATCCAACACATACGTTCCAACTTGTGCAACAAATGAGACAGGGGCCCTACAGAACAATAGCTTCATTCGCTATGCAACCCGCTTCATTCCCAAAGCACAGTCCATCCATCCTGCACTGAATGAGGCAGGGGTCCTGGAGTCATCATAGTATCTTACCATGGAATTAGACTGTCAGAATACATATGCACAAGGGGACAAATTAAGGTTGTAGAGGGAAATTTAAGTGTGGAGTTTTCTGACTTTTGAGTGCTTGACTTTGCAATCTTAACATTACTTTCATGTCGGGTTTTACATGTAATTCTCTAAGTTTTTAATAACTTAAAAATTGGAAAAAGAAAAACAATACCCCACAAATATTTCATCCTTTGAAACAATACTTCGCTGCCACATGGGACATCAGCAGAGTTAGGCTCTTTAGGTCCATAGCACAGTCCACTATCATGCTCACAGTGAAGCCAGACTTGACATCCAGAGACCCAGTCATGTACAGCATAGATCCCTGACACTTTAAATTTTCTCCTTCTGGAAGGGATTTCCACTGAATGACATTGAGTTCCTGTAAATGAACCACTCCCCTTCTGCTAGGCCAAGAGGAATTTTAAAGGGGTAGGACTATGCAAGGAACACAAGACATGTATGACTTTTGACTCCAAAACCACACACCTTTAGTACTTTAGCTTTATTAGCAGCTTTATCAGCTCAGGTCACCCAGTACTGGGAACTGATGTAGGATTCAGTTCAACAGCTCCATACTAGAGTTACCAAACCATGGTGGTCATTTAGAAAATGAAAGAATCTGGTTCCAAACTTTGTGCTCAGACCCATCGCCTGTAGTAAACAGATATGGGTCCGAGATGAAGTGATGGCCTTGAGGAGGTGAAAGGCTCCACAATTTTATAACTAAGCCCAGGAGATATCCAGGTTTTTAAACCATTTCCTGACTTCTTTAAGAACTGTGCACACTGAATGTTAAGCAACACCCTGCAGGCGATGGTTTCTTTGCCTGGAACTCATGGTCCTTTCTAGGTTACTCTCTGTGCAGTGACTTCTTAAAGTTACACTCAAAAGGATTATAATATATTACGGGATCACAAAATGCTTTTAAAAATATATATATCAGCTTTTACATAACCAGATGTTCAGGAAATGAGACTGGAGTTGATGGTAACAACTGATTGGGCCACCTACTGCATGGAATAATCTACTGTCAGGATAGCAAGAGCTGAAAAAAGCAATAAAAGTGATAGGATCTAAGTTAATTCCAATGAAATCTAAACGTCAGATGCAGTGACGAAAGTAAATGTGGCTCACCTAACTGGTATGGGATACGAAGAGAAATTAAATGGAAAGCCATAAAGCACCCTGGGGAAGGGAAAGGGACAAGTGAATTACCTGAAACAAACAAGATATTGTAACAAATCGATGGCCATCTAGGACTTCACATTTGTCACAGGTGTGGCATTACATCGGCATCTGAAACTTTGCAGCAACAGTAGGGATCAAACTTACAGCCACCTGAGCCAAAGCCCACGGATGTCTCCAGGAATCTCTTGATTGATTTCAGTGGTCTTTTGGTCAGTCTGCTGAGGCCTGGGTCCCTACCACATGGACTAACAGAAAATCTCTTTGAACTGGAGAAGTACATGGTCTATGACCCACAGACAAATAATTTTGGCTCTCTCCAGGAGGGGGCAGGGGTACATACACACTAGCCAGTTCAATACAATGTAACCCTTCTGCCAGACAGAGTCGGCAGCAGCAAGGGCCGGGTCTTATATCTAGGGGTCCCTGTCAATGATTCAACACCAAACTGGCTCGATCTCCCACCCAGTCACCTGGGAAATCCCCTGGGCGCCCCAAAGGGCAATACTTCCCCTCTCGCACGCACAGAGTCTGAGTGCAGAAAGTAAACCTTTTAATAACAGAAGAGAGATAACACAGCAGTGGGTTGGGAAACAGTGCACACAGAATTCATGAACTCAATGAGCAAAACCCACCCCAGAGTACAGGGCGGGTCCCTCACCTCCCCCTTCTTGCTGTCCCCTGGACTGACCATCGTAGTTGCAATGTCCACCCCTCGGTTGGGGATCAGCCTGCCCCCCTCTGAAATCTCCTGCTGGACACAGGATGACCACACTTGCTGGGGCCGACCATGCCTGCCTCCTGCCAACCACACCTGGCTGGCATCAACCATGCCTGGCTCTCACCAAACATTGGTGTCCTCTGTCTACTGATGCTAACCGATCCGGGCATCTGCAGGCACTGACCACTCCTGGCTCCCGTTGTCTGCTGGTGCCGACCAATCCCACCATCCGCTGGCGTTGACCACTGTTGCTCCTGCCATCTATTGGTGCCGACTGATCCCGCGTCTCAGGCGCTGCCCACTGCTGGCACCTCTCTGGTGGTTGTTAGTCAAGGTTTCCCAGTCTCTCTAGTGATTCAGCTCTTAGTGAATTTGAGCTCATGGGAAAACCTTCTGCTGACACAGAAGCGATGTCTCTGCTTTTAACAAAGAAAAGACTCCAAGAGGAATCATTAGTTCTACTATTTAACAGTGGGAGGGTAACCCTTTGGTAGGGCTAGTGCAATCTCCATAGGAAACTGCTCACCCCCTCCCTCTCTATTGCAATGCTGAAACATCCGTCCACCACCCTTTTGGGGCTCCATTTGGGTGAGAGTGCATTTTTTATCAGAACAGGCTAAACATGGATCTGACACCATTTGTTCTTACAATCGAAGGACAACATTTCATTACCCCTGCAGTTAACACAAAAGTGACTTGTAGCACAATACCAGACACATTGACCATTTCTCGTCATGCTCAGCACCTAATGTGCTTATGAAATATGCTGAGTACTTAATTGTACTCATGCAAATACAAAGCCCATGCAAATAAAGTGCCCCCCCTTCAGCTGACTAAGCAGGAGGGAGTGCCACCTAGACCGTCTGAGCACAGGGGGGGTGCCACTAAGACCTTGCTTACAGCAATATGTATAAAACGTTAAAAACAAGAGTGCCACGCCAATCAGCTGGGCTCTAGTTACCTAAAACTAATGGTCAGTAATGTCACCCGGAGCTGCAGTGGTTGCCAGGAAGAGAAACTTGGCTGGGCCAAACGGGATGTAGGAGGAGAAAAGGATGGAAATACAGTTGTGTGGTTGTCATGTTCTTTGAGTGTAAGAACTTTATATGGAAGAAGAAGGGAAACTGGAGTGGGGAAGATGCAGCAGGAGAGGACAGGCTGGCGGAGGCTAAGGTGAGGCAAGAAGGAAGCTGGTTGTTCAGAAGGTTGCAGTGGACAGGAGAGGAAATAACCTAAGCAAGGATTTATGTTCAGGCCATGAGCATCATGGCACTGCGAACACTGGAAAATAGAAATCGAGAGGACCCAGGGACTATCCAACATGCACCAGAAAGGAACAAAGGGAGCACAAGAGAGTTCTATTCTTGCCATGTGGCTGTGAGAGACACACATACTCCTGAGTGGGGCCCGGGCACTTCCCTGTAACCTTGCAGGAGCCCTGTTCACAGGAAAGCATGCCTCTGTTGCACTATTTCTATAGCAACGTATCCTTTCCAAACCCACACTGAGCTGTCTGGGGCCTACCTGGATTGTATGCATGCTGCCGAACTCCAATTCGGCCCTGATCTGAGCTCACAACAGTAGAGCAAGGCTTGCAGGAAAGAGGCGGGGGGCCACAAAGGGACTTCAGAGATCAGATCCCTCTGTAATTTTAAGACACATAGGCAAATGTTCTAGGGCTGTGTAAAGAGGCGGCATGGCCTCCCTCCAAGACTGACAAGGAGGGATGGCCATCCACCCTCTGGAGGGTGGAGCCAGGAAGGCCACACCCACTATGGGAGAAGCAGAAGGGCAGGATTGGAAAAGGAAGTTTATAGGGTCGTCCCTCCAGCTCAATGAAGAGGGAATTGCTGGCAGAGAAGGACGTCTCTTGACCTCTGCTGGAGTGGGAATCCAGAGAGGATCCCAGCTGCACTGAGGACTTGCCCAACCCACCTGAGCTGCCCAAC
Organism: Mesoclemmys tuberculata; assembly: GCA_007922155.1. Lineage (NCBI taxonomy): Eukaryota > Metazoa > Chordata > Testudines > Chelidae > Mesoclemmys > Mesoclemmys tuberculata. The sequence goes on along the minus strand of ML675632.1, from coordinate 13,403,901 downwards.
AACCCAGACTCTGAGGTGCTACTGGGACTACACTTAGGAAGGAAAAATCAAATGCACAATTATCCTGGCTAGATGATAGTTCTGCAGAAAAGGATCTGGGAGTTATAATAGATCACAAATTGAATAGGAGCCAACAATGTGATGCAATTGCAAAAATGTATCTAATATCATTCTGGGGTCTGTTAATAGGAATGTAAGATATGGGAGGTAACTGTTCCCCTCTGCTGACAATGGTGAGTCCTCTGTTGGAGAACTGTGTCCAGTTCTGGGCACCACACTCTAAGAAAAATTTGCATAAATTGGACTTCTGGACAGTTAAGGAGAGCAACAAAAATGAGAAAAGGTCTAAAAACCTGACTTATGAAGAAATGTTTAAAAAATGGGCATGTTTAGTCTTGAGAAAAGAAGCCTGATAAGAGTCTTCAAATAAATTTAAGGACTGTTATAAAGAGGACGCTGATCAATTGTTCTCTATGTCTATGGAAGGAAGGACAAGAAGTAATCAGCTTAATTCGACAAGAGAGATTTAAGTTAGATATTAGGAAAATCTTTCATCCAAAGGATGAATGACCAGCTGAGGCAAGTTAGAATAGCACTGAGTAGAGAAGAAATATTTAATGTTATAAATGGATATGCACCGTTGTACGTGCATTGGGTGTACTATTGAGGAGAAGGAGAAATTCCAGATAGTGCTAGACCAAATGCTAAGTGATGTACCAGAAGCTGAGTAGTTGGTTATTGGAACAGATCTCAATGGACAAGTGGGAGAACACAGTGAGGGCTATGATGATTGTCATGAAGGATGAGGCTTTGGAACCAGAAATGAAGCTGGTGAGGTTATCTTAGAGTTATCCAGAACCAATACATACTTTGTAAAGCGGGAGGAGCACTTAATTACAAAATAACCCTGCCAACAGGTCCCAGATTGACAAGTTCCTGATAAGAGGAAGAGAACTCAAAACATGATAAACTGTAAAGTGATCTTGAGAGAGCAGATTGCAGGGCAACATAGATGGCTTGTATGGATTTGTGGGTGAAAAGGGTTGTGGGGGAGCAAAGACAAGTTGTGGAACAAAGGAGAAAGACGTGGAGGCTCACAAATACTGAAATTACTCTAAGATTTAAGGATGAGGTCTTACAGAGCTTGGACAATGACCAAACAAACCACGATAATACCAAGGAGATTCAGGGGAGAAATATCCAGTCATATTACAGAAAGTGCATAAGCTGCCTGTGACCCAACAAAAGGAGGGAAATTTTGTGACAAGGAGAAGTGATGGTGATCCAGCGGTATGCAAGAGATAAAAAAAAAAAGCTGACAGAAAGCATGTGTAGGCTGGTGGCAGGGTCCAGCAGGGGCTTCACGACTCTTCCTCAGGCCCAGGCTCTGAGGAAGGCCACAGTGCCTTAGTCTAGGGGAATAAATGGTGCTGATTACCAGTCTTTAGCCCCGGCCCCTGGTGGGGTGGGCTTCCTCCACAGTCTGTAGCCCTCCAGCCCTCCCGTAAGGGCAGGGCTGACAAGGGGTTGGTAGCCTCAGCCTTCCAACAGGTGGGGTAGTCAAGCACTCTATTGTCCCTGGCCCTCAGACAGGTGGGGCAGACAAAGCAGTTTATAGCCCCTGGCCTTCCCACAGACAGGGCAAGTGATATAGTCTGTAGCCCCCGGTCTTCCAATAGGCGGGGCGAGCAAAATAGTCTAGAGCCCCCAGCCTGCAAGCTGGGCAGGGCTGGTAAAGTCAATTGCCCCCAGCCCTCAAGTGGGAGGGGCAGGCAAAATGATCTAAAGCCCCCAGCCTTAGTGGCAGAAGGGGCTGGTAGAGTTTGGTATCCTCTGGGTGCTCAGAGAAGCCAAGCACTCCCAGGGTGGTTAGGGAATGGGGGAGGAGGACGCAGGCCCTCCCAACTCCCCTGTGTTCCAGCCCAGGGCCCTATCAATGGCGTTTTGCCACTGAGTCAGTGGGGATCCAGCCACAACACGCTGACTGGTCTGGCCACGCACTCAGCCACTCTCTAGTCAGATGTCCCTGAGCTACTTTCTCCCACCCAGTCCCTGGGTACCTGCCTCCAAGGGTCTCTCGTCAGGTCAATGGGATGGACAGCGAGCGGGCTTCCTGCGAGCCCCTCACCGTCGACCAGTGGCAGGTCCAGAAATTCCTCTGGGTCGTCAGTGGAGGGCAGCTCCTCCAGGTCCCAGAGGTTCCTCCGGTCCACGTGGTTCAGTCCACTCCTGTGAGTCCTCCACGTCAGGCAGCTCCTCCAGGTCAGGGCCAGCCTCAGGGGGTTTCTCCCACCCAGCGGGCTCAGATAGCTGCTCCCAGCTACTAAGGTCCAGTGGCCCTACCCCATCACTAGTGTTTGCAGCCCAAATATTGCAAGAGAAGCTTAGAGAGAAACACAAGGTATTGTACTTAGTGTATGTGGATTTAGAGAAGGTTTATGATAATGCAACCACTGGCATCAACATAACAATCTTCTAGAAACTATCTGCTGGAGATATACATTCAGACTATCCTGGACATGTATGAGGGTAGCACAACAGTAATGAGAGGCCGCTGTGGCTAGTACGAGTCTTTCATTGTGAGGGTAGGTCTACATCAAGGATGAACCTTAAACTCATTCCTTATTGTGATTGTAATGAGCACCTTAATGCAGGAGATTAGGGGAGAGGCTCCAGGGAGCTGTGAAGATAAAATACAAACTGGAAAGGTACCTAGAACCATGGCGCGTGGCAGTAGAAGAGAATAGCTTACAGATCAGCTGACAAACGTCTGAATACATGCAATGCTTCATTGAGAGAGACAGGGACAATAAGAAGTCATTAAAAGTAGATGGTATAGAGTTAAATCTGTGCAACAATTTAAATTTCAATTCCGTGTTGAGCCATGGAGTTGGGACTGTGGATGCAGGTGTTAGGAACAACTTGACGTAAGTGGATGGAATCGATGGGAATTCTCTGAAACGAAAATATGCCAAGTAAACTAAAGAGCAAAGTGTATAATATCATGATTGGACCAGATGTGATGTATGGTTCAAACTGCTGACTCATAAGGATGAAAGAAAAACGACTTCACAGAATGAGACTTTTCGGGTGGATGCAGCTGGTAGGCTACATAATGAAACAGTATGAGCCATGACGCAGGTAGTGCCGAGCATGGAAAAGCTGAGGGAATATCGACTGAGATGGCTGGGTTATGTGAAATGACAAGATCTGGGATATCTTGGCCAGAGAGTACAAGAGGTACTGGGACAAAGGCCATAAGAAAGACCAAGAAAAAGGTGGTCTGGGACACTGAAGGAGGACATGAGGAAGGTTGGTGTCAGTTTGGAAGACTAAGTTGATAAGAACACTTGGAGACAATGAACAAGAGCCGATGACTTCGATTGACAGGAAAAAGCGAAGGCGATGAAAATTGGGAAAAGCTTTCTAACTGTGAGCTTATAAGTGAAGCACTGGAATAGGCTTCCAAGGGAGAGTGTGGAATCCCCGTCATTGGAAATTTTTAAGAACAGGTTAGATAAACTTCTGTCTGGGATCATTTAGGTTTACTTGGTTCTGTCTCAATGCAGGGGGCTGGTGCAGATGGTCTCTCATGGTCCCTTCCAACCTCACATATCTATTATTATGAATGTACTCCCCTCTTTTATGGGCAATGATGCCACAGTCTACCTACTGTAGGGGGGCAGAGGCAGGCAAAATATTAAGACCTAGGATAGGGGAGGACAAGAGAAGATAACAGTGTTTTTCGTATATTAGGAACAAAATAAATCCTAACAATAGTATATAGGACTATTATTAGATGAAGATAGTAAGATCAATAGTGATGCAAAAAAGGCATAAGTGTTCAGTAATTATTTCTGTTCTGTATGTGAAAAGAAGCAGGATTATGTGCTTGTATCACATGACGCTGAATACTTTCCAGGCCTTTTGTAACTAAGGAATTTGTTAAACGTCCACTAGGGAGAAGCATATTGTAATCAGTAGGTAGATTAACCTACTGATAACTACCTAGATAACTTAACTCAAGAGACCTAAGAGAGTTGACTGAGGCGCTCTCTAGCTCATGGTTGTTTCATTTTTAATAAATCTTGGAATCCTGTGAAAATTCCAGAAGACCGTAAGCATGCTAGTGCTGTGCCGATTTTCAGACATGGGTTTATGGAGAACAGGTCTTATGAAACAAACCTAATTTCATTGGTTGAAATTACAAGTTTGATTGATAAAGGTAACTGCATAGATGTAATACACTTTTGTAAGGTTTTTGACTTAGCACCCACACAATGTTCTGATTAAAAATTTAGCATCATACAATATCAACAGAGCACATGTTAAATGGATTAAGAACTGGCTAACTGACAGATCTCCAAGTGGTTCTCAGTGGTTAATTATCATCAAATGGGGTGCTCCTGGTGCAGTACTTGGCCGAAGCTATTAACATTGTCATCAGTGCTCAGGAAGATAATATCAAATCACTGTTCATAAAATTTACAGATGACACAAAGATTGGCAGAGTGGTAAAGAATGATGTGAACACAGCAGTCGGACAGAGTGGTCTGGCTCACTTGTAAGCTGCGTTCATTCGAATAAAATGTGTTTTGATACAGCCAGATGTAAAGTTACACACCTAGAGACAAGGAAGGCTAGTCATGCCTACAGACGGGGGTGCTGAAAAGCAGTCACTCTGAACAGGATCTAGGGGTTTGAGTGGACAAACAACTTAACACGAATAGAGATAGGAAGATGTTGGTTCTGTTATACAAGGCACTGGTGAGACCTCATCTGGAATACTGTGTGCAGTTCTGGTCTCCCAAGTTTAAGAAAGATTAATTCAAACTGGAACAGGTGCAGAAAAGAGCTACTAGGATGATCCGAGGAATGGAAAACCTGCCTTATGCGAGGAGACTGAAAGAGCTTGGCTTGTTTAGCCGAACCAAAAGTAGGCTACGGGGAGATATGATTGCCCTCTATAAATACATCAGAGGGATGAATACCAGGGAGGGAGAGGAGTTATTTAAGTTCAGCACCAATGTAGGCACAAGAACTAATTGATTTAAACTGGCCATCAGGAAATTTAGACTTGAAATTAGATGAAGGTTTCTAACCATCAGAGGACTGAAGTTCTGGAACAGCCTTCCAAGGGGAACAGTGGGAACAAAAAAACCCTAGCTGGCCTCAAGATTGACCTTGATAAGTTTATGGAGAGGATGGTACGATGGGACAGCCTAATTTGTCAATTAACTGATCTTTGACTACTAGCAGTAAATAGGCCCAGTGGCCTGTGATGGGATGTTAGATGGGGTGCGTTCTGAGAAATTTTTCTGGGAATCTGGCTGGTGAGTTTTGCCCACATGCTCAGGGTTTAGCTGATCACCATATCTGGGGTCAGGAGGAATTTTCCCCTAGGGCAGATTGGCAGAGGCCCTTGGGATTTTTTTTCCTTCTTTTGCAGCATGAGACATGGGTCACTTGCAGGTGGATTCTCTGTACCTTGAAATCTTTAAATCATTATTTGAGGACTTCAGTAACTCAGTCATAGATTAGGAGTCTATTACAGGACTGGGTGGGTGAGGTTCCATGGCCTGGGTTGTGCAGGAGGTCAGACTAAATGATCATAATGGTCCCTTCTGACCTTAAAGTCTATGAGTCTATAAGCTTTCAATGTGGCGCTTTGGCATAAAGGCCTATTGCAATCTTTTCATGCATAAACAGTGGAGTGTCATGTAAGAGTAGGGAGGTGATTTTTCCTGTATATACGATATTGGTGAGATCAACACTGGTTTATTGTGTCCAGTTCTGGTGTCCACATGTTGAAAAAACTGGAGAGGGCACAGAGAAGAGCCGGAAAAAATTATTCGAGGTCTGGAGAAAGAGTCTTACAGTGAGCGACTTAAGGAGCTCAACCTATTTAGCTGATCAAAAAGCAGACTGCAATGTGGCTTATTACAGTGTATGAACATCTTCACAGAGAGAAAATACTGGCTACTAAGCCACTCTTTAATCTAGCCAAGAAAGGCATCACAAGAACAAATGGCTGGAAGCTGAAGCCAGATGCACTCAAATTAGAAAGAAGGCACACATTTTTAATAGTGTGGGTGATTAACCTTTGGAACAAACTCCTGGAACTGGTGGATTCTCCACCTCAAGAGTGGATGTCTTTCTGGAAGACATGCTTTAGTTCAGCATCAGTTACTGGGCTCAGTGCAGGAGTAATTGCATGAAATGTACGGCCTTAGCTTAGGCAGCAGGCCAGACTAGATGTGATGACCAAATGGTCCCTTTTGACCTTAAACTCTACGAATCTCCACCTAATTAGCCATTTCAATTCATTATATGGAAAATGAGAACATCCACAGTAACATTAGAATCAAGAGCAATTTACAAAAGTTACACACCCTCATGCTTAATGAGGATAAAGTTACTTACCCTCAGGCATAAGCCAGCCATTAACGATAGGGGTTAGGAAGAAATTTTACACATGAGCAGCTTCCTGTATGTCCACTATGGGTTTTGTGCTCCTCCTATTTGAGGGAACTGGTCCTGACCACCACAGGAGGCAAGTTATTGGACTAGATGGACTTAGATTCATAGATTTTAAGGTCAGAAAGGCACCATCATGATAATTTAATCTGACCTCCTGCACAATACAGGCCACAGAACCTCACCCACTCCTGAAATAGACCCCTAACCTCTGAAGTCCTCAAATCCTGGTTTAAAGACTTCCAGTTACAGAGAATTCACCATTTACACTAGTTTAAACCTGCAAGTGAGCCATGCCCCATGCTGCAGAGGAAGGCGAAAACCCCTCAGGGTCTTGGTCAGTTTGACCTGGGGGAAAATTCCTTCCCAACCCCAAATAGTGCCCCTGAGCATGTGGGCACCCACTGTTCTGATCTGCTACGGGAAGTGCTATGTTCTTATGTTCCGAACACACTGTTGGCCCAGTCCGCCACCAAGAATATCTTCGCATTCAAGGCGAGTCTCGGTGCTCCTTCCATTAGCCGTGGAGACTTAACCCCCTTCCTGCCAACTTCTGCATGAGGCCACGATACGCTGTCAGAAGTCCTTACAAAAAATGTAGACCTAAATTTTCAAAGTCACTACTGACTGTGAGTGCTGCTGATAATAATAAGGACCTTAGGCCGAGGGATTTAGGTGCCTAACTCCTATTGATTTCAGTAATAATAAGGGCCTAAGGGAGTAGAGGTTGCTTCCAATGGGAGTTAGGCACCTAATCGCTAGTCACTTAGGCCCTTATTATTATTATTTAAATCAGTGGGAGTTAGGCACCTAAATTTGGAACAGTGGGGTCTAAGAGATTAGTGATTTCAGATGCCACTGGTTTTGGGTATCTAACTTGAGACACATTCAGGGGGCTTTTCTTTTCGGAAGCTGAGCGCTCAGCACTTTTTGGAAATTTAGGCACATTTAAGATGTATGAAGTTGGGCCACCCAAAAGTGGAGGCCCCCAAAATGTCTAGTCACTGAGGCCCTGATCCTCAAAGATATATAGCCATCCAGATCCCATTGAAATCAATATATCCACGCCGGTTGTTATCAAGGCCAACACACATATGTAATAGGCATAATTTGATATCTGGACACAGTCTGGTTCAGATTTACATGCATTCAACCTCTCCACCTCAAACTAGCTAGCCATTACAGAATGGGAGCGCTTTACACTGTCTGATAATCTATCAAAGACAACAGAAATAATATCATTATCCACATGATAATGTGGATCCACATGATCAAACAAAATAATGTGAATAGCAAATACTCGTGGCCAGCTGCTTATGAAATAGCTGCAAACGAAGAATTCTTGGGAGACAGCGTATGTCAAATATATTCAAAGAATAAATGCATTTGAGATAATTGTGATCTCTTTGTTGCCCGTTTTTGAACAAATTAAGAGGTGAAATGCATCTAATATGTCACTTGTCATGACTTACTTGCCTACATCTACATGCCTCTGTGTTTTAGTGCTTAAAAATTAGAGCTAGTGACGAACAGGATTTTATATTTTAGAGGAAATACCACAATTTTGAATTTTTTTCTGCTCCGAAACTGATCAAAGTCATTTTTTTTAATTTCAAGGGAAATGATCAAAACTTTTCATTTTGATAAAACTGAAACATTTTTTTCTGATTTTGACCTTTAAAAAGTTTTTTAAATCTTTTGATATAAAAAAGCCAATTGCTTTCATTTTGAAAGGTCATTTCAAAATTAAAAATGGAAACATTCCATTTTGAAGAAGTCAAACTGGGTCATTTTGTCTTTATCAAAATACTTCCCAGTGAGAAACTTAAGAAGCTCAATGTATTTTACCTTATCAAAAAGCAGACTGAGATGTGACTTGATTACAGTGTATAAATATCTTCACGGGGACAAAATATTGGTTAGTAAGCAACTCTTTAATCTAACTGAGAAATTTTGCATTGTTTTTCTTATCAAAAGTTTGTCAAAATTGACAGTTTTAAAAACTTTTCAGTTTTGACTAAAACAGCATTTAAAAAAAACAAACAAAAAACCTGTTTCCATGAAATCTTTTCAAGCAGCTCTATTAAAAACCATTCCCAGCTTTAATGGTTAGCTAGTTTGAGGATGAGAAGGGGGTATGGAGAACATATGCTACCAATTCTGGAATGTATTATTTGTTCTTTAATAATATAAATCTAAACCAAATTTTGCCCAGATATCCAACTACGCCGAATAAATACCGGCGTGACTGCAGATAATGAGGGCCTAAATTTTCCAGTGGTATATATGAGCACCGCTATAAAATTCTGCCATTAATAGTAAATCATCATTAGTCAGTTTGACGTTAGCTACCGTTATTGCAGTAGTAATTGACTCTCACAGTGTCGCCATTGCTGGCATGTTGGATAAGGGATATACCAGCAACCTCTCCCTGTGACCGGAGACAAATCCAGAACTTCACCTCCAATAGCACGCCGGGGCTCATGTTATTTGCAAAATGCAGTGCGAACATTTGCAGAGAGCGTGCAGCTCTACTGCTGCTGCTTTTCCACCCTCCTATTCCCAAGGCGAGCTGGCTCTGCTGCCAAAACGAAGATTAATAACAGAGGCTTATTTATTTACTTTTAACTGTGAATTGATTTCACCTGAGAGATGCTCAGCTCCTTTCCCCTTTCTTTTTACCTACAAAAAGCAGCTACGCTGAATCCGAAGATACTTTATTTCAACAGATGATGTTAGCCAAAAATGCCATTTCCCCCCCACCTGTTCTCTAATGTAATGGTCATTAACTGAGTAGGGCTGGAGCTTAACCTTCCAATGCCCCCTTCGATCCACTTCTACTGCTTCATCACTTGATACTGAGTAAGCCCCTTCTCTACCCTTGAATTTATATTTATTATATCTAACTTCAGACCAGAGTTTGGCCTTCTCCTATTGAACTCAGTGGAATGACTCGTGAATAACTGGTCACCAGCATGAATGAGGGATGGGCAGGGGACACCTTTTGGCCGTTAAACTATATGCTCGTTGGGATAAAAATGGGTTATCTTTTTGGTCTATAAAGTGCCATGGGCACCTATAGTTCTATAATCATAATAATTTAGGAAGGAAACACATTATAGAGGTATATACCACGGACAGTCTCCTATACTAGGTGATAGAGCTGAAAACTGACCCATTAAGGACCTTCCCATATGGGTCTAGCTTACATGGGAAGCACTTAGAAACAGCAGTGACAGGTACAATAAACCCCCTACATGAGTGGCAGGTGTGCGAAAGAGGGCTTCACCCTTGCAAGAGTGGTTGCTCCAATAATCGAGAGAGTAGTTTAAAGCATATTTCATGAGGGGGTTCCAGAGCAAGAACTGTGGGCCCAGGAGAGGGTGCTGCGTTTCACTGAATAGCCCACCAGCCACGGCAGCATTTGGTAGTGCAGTTAATGAGGGTTACACCATCCTGCCAGAAGTATAGACCCAGAGTTGCCATTGCCCTTGTGTGTGCCACGTACTGATAGATCAGTTGTGTAATTCCCTCAGTCTCACCCATTTTATTATGCATGGGGAGGATGGAAAAATTAGGGAAACAAATGCTAATAACATCAACAATATGGGGGGAAAGTATATCAACGTGCAGTATTATATATCTTTCCTACCATCCATTCCCCTCCTCTGTCTGCTGCTGAAGACAAGCTGAGCGACAGATGCTATCGAGTTTCACCCGAACCGGGAGGTGAACTTTCTTTTCATGCTGACAGTCTAGTTTTATTTGGAGGTTCTCTTTCTCCCTGGTGGATGCCTCTCCCTGCTTGGCTAATTCATCCTCTTAGCTCCAGTGATTGCATGAAGATGGAGAGCTGGGCTCCCTCTTCCGTTTCCCCTCCCCACAACCCTTAGCCAAGCTGAAGGCTGGGGTTTGAGGCCAGGAAACTGGACTTTGGTGGGGTGAGGGGAGGGAAGGCAGGTCCCCTTGAGTGGATTAAGAGAAGGTCAAAATAGAAAGGGCAGCAGTGATATTCATTGCTCTCCGTTATCTCGCCATTCCCCTCTCCCCCCGAGACTTTTCCATCTGACACATCACAAATTCCTATAATGATTCTCTTGAAATCCAATTTGAGGGTGGGGTGTTAGGGAGTTTCTGGGAGCTGTGAACGTGTCAGTAAACTGTCAGGAGCCAGCCCTATTTATCATAGCTATTGGGAAACTGCCAAGGACCCTACAGTAATTCAGTTGAGTTTTTTTCCTGCTAAACAGTTTACAGTGATGAATAGCATTTTCTGGGTAACTTAACAATATTAATGGGATCTCATTAGTTTTGCATTAATTTACATTCCTGAAACTGTATCCACCACTGGCGTTCTTTGGAAAGACCTGGGCGGACAGCACAACCAATATCCTAATTCATTCGTGTCCCTAAATACTTCCAATACGGTAGAGACTTTACTGTCTTTTATTGGCATTGGTTTTTAATTTAACTGCTTTGTGTACTATGGCTTTATTTCCTGCATAGACAGTTAAACACATATTTTTTTTGTCCAAAGTGCCAGAAAAAAAGATATCAGAGTGACTACAACTACAATTGCTATTATTACTCAACAGGCAGAGGCTAGGAATGGAATAGTAAATTCACCTAGGCTAACTCAGAGTTCCTGCTAATACACAGGTGTCTTCTTCCGACCTGCCATTGGCACAAGTAGCTCTCCTAGGCACAGCGGCTGCCATCTTGGCCCACACACCAGGAACAGAACTGGGGCACTCTAGATCTGAACGTATGAGTCTTTACAAATTAAGCTAAAGAGCGAGCCTTTCGAGCAGAGAGTTGTAGCACACCCTCGTCATCTGATAGACTGGGCAGAGATTGAATAAGCTGCAGACTCCGCTCCCTTCCCGCCCCTTGAGATGGTGGACAAGATTCTCTCCTGTACCAAGGTCCGTTTGGTACAGGGGAACAGGCAGGCATCGGGCGACTGTTTATGTCTCAGAGTCCCAAACCACAGCTGTGCCAACCATAGCATGAGCCTGAGCAGCCTAGGGATTGATCTAATGTATGCCAGTCATTCGTGGTTCCCAAGGGACTACCCAGCAGCTAGGAACTGGCAGAGTCCAGCTATTCTCCACCATGCCCACCTCTCCCGGGAGAAGTGGCTGGCATAAGAGCCAGCTGTGTTGACTTAATGCCAGCTGGGAGAATTCTCAGTTCGCGCTAGTAGAGGATCTGGCTTAGTAGGGGGATCTGAGGCTGATTGCATCGCCCCTGCCTAAATTCTCCCTGCTTCACCAATGCTATTATTTCAATACATTTCTCAAACATTAAGAGCCTGATCCAAAATTCACTGGAGTCAGTGGAAAGGAGCACATTGACTTCCATGAGCTTTGTATCAGGCCCGGCAGGGGTAGGGCCAAAAAAGGCTGAGGTCCTTCCTAGCTCAGTTCTAATCCATGCCAAATTCACAGGGTAAAACCTGAGATTCACTGAAGCCAATGAATATTGCTCTTGACTTCAGCCGTGTCATATTTTATCCCTGGTGTCCCTGAGTAAGGACTGAGTGAAAACAGAGTAAGGGCTTCAGGATTTGGCCCACATCCTATGGAAAAATCCTCTCAATCTATCATTTGCATGCTCTGGAGAGGACTGCTGCATTGTCCTTTGCAGTATAGCTTCCAGCATTTAGACGACTCCAAGTTTTAAGGTAAATAGCAAAGCTAAAATAAAGTGAATTAATTCCAGCAATGTATTCTAGACGCCCCCACTAACCACGCTATGGGAGCAATCAGTGATGAAATATGCTTGAATTTTTTTCATTACATTCATTTTCCCCGCATGTGAAACCCTCTTGCTCTTTCTGTCTTGCTGGAGACATCCCGGCATGAATCATCCCCTGGTATCATCCATAGGAATATTATCAGAGTGAAGCATCATTTTCAGGTGTTTCCAACCAGCCAGGAGGTTACAGAGGACTTCACAGAAGGGAAATTAATGGAAAAGTTAAGTTAAAACTTATTTGAAATAAGTGAAAAAGAATTTCTGTGCAGTATGTTCCTTTACCTCTGCGAGTGCAGAAACCCAGCTCCTATTATTGAATGTAATTCAATTTTCTGTGAAAGTGAGAAGGCTTCCATCATTTCCCTTGAGAAGCTAGTCTCACCGTTGCATTTCCCTGATATTAAACTTATTTAATTTATCCAATTTCTCCTAATTATGCCCCCTTACACCACATTCAAACAATTCCTGTCCCGCCTTGGCATTTGCACTAGAGCTGCTTGGGAAATGTTTTCTTTTTCCTGTGAAATTATTTTTTTGCAAAAACCACTTTTCATTTTTGTTTACATTTTTCAGTTTCCAACGGAAAAAATTAAAATCTGAAAATCAAAGGTTTCTCTGTTGATCATTGCCAGTTTTACCTCTTTTTGGTGTAAAGCTGAAATATTTCTGTGTTTGGTTGCCATAAACCTAAATGTTTTGACAACAATCAACAATTTCTTGTGGGTGAAAATGTTGGCTTTGTAAAAAAAACCATTTTCCATCAAAAAGAATGCCAATGGAAAATGTAATTATATTTATGACCTGCCTATTTCTCACTGTCTGTATTTCAAGCTATTTTTGCACCAATGGGGTGAATAATTCAGTAGAGATGAGTAATTAATCATTTTCTCAGTCCTAGATGGCTTCTGATGATTGAAATTGATTTATTTAGTATTTATATCAATCGTTGCCAGGCCAAGTTCTCATTGTGCAAGACTCTGTACAAACACAGAATAAATGGCAGTCTCTGCCCCAAAGAGCTCACAATTGCAGCATTCTCTCTTTAGGTCTCTGCCTTGGGTGAACATTTGTGCTGAAAGAGCTTTCTAGCTATTAAATGCCAGCTGAAGGAAATGAATATTGATTTAGAGATGAAGGTATCTCTATTTCTTAGGGACCCTGCCTTTATAGTGAATGTATATGCGTACTCCTATCCTTTTCATTCGAAAAGCATGAGATGTTAGCTGTTTGTCATCTGCCCTAATGCCACCTGACAAACATTAGCGGGGATGATTTTCTGAAAACAAAGGTACCACTGAGACAGTCACAAACTTACTGGCACTGTAATGTTTACCACTACTTGCAGTAATATAACTCAGCCACTAGATGTCTCTGTGTTGTATAGAATTCCAGGCAGCGTGTAGTCCCTGGTAAACAAGGGAGACAAAGTCTGAACTCAAGCAGTGTGGAATCCTGTTTGTCCACAGTTAATAGTTGGGTTCCTTAATAAACATCCCCCATTTAAGAAGGACTGAGATTCCATATATCATGACATGAATAAACAGCCTATTTACACATACATTAACCACCACACTTACCTGTTAGAACATGGCAATTCTAGACATGCCTTATTTTCCAGCTCTCCAGTCACCAGAGAAAAACATAATTCCAAACACTTTCCAGAGGTCTGATTCTATCCAGCAGAAGGCTCTGAGTACTCACAAACACATACCTGTCAGAACAGCTACCTCCCCGTCACAATATAACACAACACAGATTCTTCCATAAATTGTGCTTTCCTCAAATCATTGTTTACAACGTTGCAAATAATGACTTTTCCAGTGCTACCAAAATAAAAACATTTTGCACATACATAAATCTTCCACCCTAGGTATGACATGTCCGTGTCTAGGGTAGCCCCACCTGAAAATGCCAAGGGCAGATCAGACTGCAAAAGGAGAGCAGATTCTTCAAGCATTGGTGGGTAACATTGAAGTTAGATTCCCTGACCAGTCACTAACAGTGCTCCTGATTTCCCACACTGGTTATGAAGAAGCTACAACAAGAAATACATAGACCCCCTTAAATGCACTTCAGTCTTTGATTCCCAATTAGCAGCTGGTCCAGTAAAGAGATAAGTTATTACAACGCTATTCCCTTTGCCAACATGTTTTCCTGATCTCCAGAGGGTCAGCCACATTGCCAGATCAACATAAGTTTGGATCTTACCCAACATACTACACTGCCAGCCAATCCTTTAGTAACTAAAACTAAAGGTTTATTATAAAAGGAAAGAAGCAAATGAAAAGAGAGATGGTCAAAGCTGTCAGATACATACTAATGATTTTAAAGTCCATATGTATCACATTCTCAAGAGAACTTTGGAATCTTCAGGCTTGTATAGTCCCTCTGGTGTACATCCAGTACCTGGATGGGTCTCTGTCCCTTCTTTCACAGCTTCAGTTTTAGATGAGTTGATCAAAAGGTAGGAAGCAGGAATGAAGACAAGATGGAGGTGTTGCAGCTGCATGTTATAGTTTCTGCCATGAGGCTTGTAATTCCTTTGTCACAAGCACAGCCACACAGCACATGGCATGGAAAAGCTTCGGAGTCCTCTGTCCATAGGCATGTTCTTACATGTCCTGGTGACTCATAAGATTTTTAAAACCCTTGGGTTCTTTCACTGGATTCGTTGTACATTTGAGTTCCCTTGATGGGCCATTAAGCCAGCTTACAGCTGCTGCCATCTTGTCTGTGGGTGTCACCCAGAAACACAGCGTGAGTTTGAAATACAAATATACCAGACATATTTAGAGTCATAATACAAAATGATACATACAATAAATGTGCTTATCAATCTTAGCAAATCATGACTTTTCCTTTGATGCCTTGCAGGGCATAGCCTATATGATATTTATTGCAATTCTGTAATATTGGTGTCAGTAATATTATAAATGGTCACCCCTCATCTAGATAGGGTGACCAGATGTCCCAATTTTATGGCACAGTCCCAATACTCGGGGCTTTGTCTTGCATAGGCGCCTATTACCCCATCCCAGCTTTTCCCACTTGCTATCTGGTCACCCTAAATCCAGAAAACGTCACACTAGGATCTCAAACTTTGCTGCAAACACTAGGTAAACCAGTGTACATCAAGGAAACATTGTTACCTTCATTTTACAGAGAGGTTACAGCAAGCAAGTTGCCCATGATCATAAAGGACTAATAGACCGTGCAATAAATTCCAGGACTCCTGACTCTGTTCCATTAGACCAGTGGCTCTTCACCTCTTCTATATCATGAGCGCTTTTGGAACTCGTTCACCCACCTAATTCGGTTTTCGCTCCATTTAGCAATGTGGGGAGGACAAGGTAGCTATGATCCTTCTGGAGGTTGTCACCCTCTCTTGAGAACCTCTCCACTAGGCCGTACCGCTGCTCCATGACTCACCCTGAGATCTCACTGGGGAATGCTAATTAACTCCCTCCAGCCTTGTACATGGCAGCTGTTCATTCTGTTTCGCAAAATCAGTGCTGCCACTGCAGCCTGGGTTACCAATGCCTTCCCTGTGCAAATCCCTGAATTACAGGCACGCAAGATAGATGAATGTCCAGAAAAACCCTTTCAAAATGGACCCTCATCTGAGTTCCACCTAAAGTTGCACTTTGTTAAAGAGGTCAGATGCTCTATGGAGACACGTTACATAGGTATCGTTCCTGTTCTTGTTCAAAATCTGACACCTCCCACCCAGTTTCAGACCTTGTGTCCTCAGAGCCAGCCAGCCTGCTGCTTCACCACTACGTGAGAGCTTCGGGGAGATCTTAAAGCCAGTTTCGAACAGCCCAGGTTGTATTTTTAGAACCGCACATCTTGAGCCTCAGCTGGGATTTACTACTGGAATTTCTCATTAACACTCCTGCACTATTACTCAGGCAAAAGGGCTCAGGGGCTGGTGACAGCATGTCTTGATGAGGAATATACAGTCTCCAAGTAGAAGAAATGATCATCCACTGCTTGATTCACCTCTCACTTTGGGCCTAATTCTTAAAAGAAACAGATGGAATGTAGTGCTGGCGAAAGCCCCCCATTGACAGGCATCTCCGTTCACAAAACGGGCACCACACTGGATAGCCAAAGCATGAGCTTTTCCACAAAGGGCCTCATTCCTTCAACCAGGGAAAACGGGGAGCCCAGCCTCCATGGCCCAGTTAGTCCTTGCTTTCCTTGTTCTGCTCCTGATTAAGGTCAGTTGTGAAAGTGGCCTTTGCAGTGAGGACATCTGTGTACTAGGAACTGGGGTGAGATCCACCAATGCATTTAGCCACAACAGTCTTCAGACAGCGACACATTGGAGCTGCTCCTGGTGTGGGCCAGATGTGACCTGGGGACCTACAGGCGAAAGACTGGAGACCAGGCCTGCTGGAGGATATAAAGGCAGACTGAGTCCTGTCAGAAAGGGTTTGGGGGAAGAGGGCAGGTCACAAATCTCTAGCGTACTCAGGGCTTCTGGTTGGTGGAGACATCTCCATGGAGCAGGAGCTGTTGAGGGATATGCCTGAGAAAATGCAGCTACGTGGGCTGCAAAGGACTATGAACCTGGAGGGAGGGCTACAAGCCAGGGAAGTTCCGATAGAGAACTGGAGAGATATAATGAGCCATTATAAGCTGAAAGGACTAACTGAGGTTGGGCGTGAGGACTGGGTGGTTTAGATGGTTATTCTAGTGTAATACTCCAGGCCTAGAAAGGGAGCAATATTGTGAAAATATCAAATAGGTTGGCTTGTTTGATTTGAGATTGGAAGGTAAACTGAGGCAGGGCCCAAAGCCAGACTGGGTAAGCCCTGCGTAAAGGTGTTCTGCGGCTGCCCCTCCGCTTCGGCCACCCTCTAGCTCACAAATGACTCGAAGAACCTCTGGTTTAGCAGTCAGCAGTGCAGTTTATTTACGGTGCGTGCGTGACTTTACCACCTTCATACAGTGCTTGGCTAGGGCTAGCAGCCTCTGGGGCATCTCTTCTCCCTAATGAGGAACATAGAACCTCTTCGTTTCCCTGGGCCCCTTCCTTTCCTTCCTCTGGCCGGCACGTAAGTCCTGCTTAGTCAGCCTGGCAGCTGCCTCCTCTCCACTAATCAGGTATGAACAGCCGCTCAGCCCAGTTAGGCAGATGGACAGCTGTCTCCCATTCCCTAACCAGGTACAGGTCCTCCTAACCAGCTCTCATGCCCCTTAGTTAACTGGGGCCGGTGTGACAGAGGGCTGGCTAAGGGGTCACCACCCAGGACTCTGTCACACACGGCTACAGCCACTTGGCAGAGCGGGCAGAGACCTGCACCAGACAGACCTGGCTGTTGCCTAGGCTTAGGAAGCAGGAGAGACCAGGCAACGAGAAATACTGCATCCTTCCTAGCACTGCAACCCCCAGTGGCTAGCCCATGACCTTACTGTAGCAACTAGGGACTTCCCCCGGTAATCAGCACGTTCCCTAAGGATTCATGCAGCTCCTTGGCCAGTTGAACCCCAGGCTTTGTCAGAGACAGGGCTATGTGTTGGGTCACTGGGGGAGGAGGGGCAGAACATAGCTGTCTGGGAATGAAATAAAATAAAAGCCGATATTCTGTTGGCGGAAACCTGATGTAGCTGAGGAACGGGCCTGATTAATACCGATGCTGTATTAATGAAATTAAATTAGGCAACTTAGAATTAAAAATACACATTTATTTTAGACAGCCTGGGTGTTCTGAGTGAGATGAAACGGGAAGAAGATGGAATATTACAAATTAGACAATTAAGAGTAGCCAGCAGAAGAAATTGTATAAATTACAGCCCTGTAATAAAATGGTATTGGAGGCAGGGGGAGGGGAGCCGGGGAGGACTGCAGCCACCAGAGATGGAAAGGGTGAGGTAGGAGTGGAGAAGAGAAGTTATGGAAAAGAATTAACTTGGAGAAAATCCATTAGTATTAATTTAAGAAGGAAACAAAGGGGAAACAGCCTGAAACAGAGAAAGGGATGCAAGGGAGTGTAGCAACAGCAAAGGAGGCAGGCATAAAGTTTGAGATGGACAGGGATTGCAATAGCTAACGGGGCTCTGGGTTACCCTTTGTGAGAGCTCCGTCAGAGCCTCCAACGCCCACTGCCTATGGCAAAGCAATTGGCAATGGAGTGGTTAGCACCCACCTAGAAGCCCTTCTGCTGGATAGCTCTGCCAACAGCATCTTGTCCAGTGGAAATATCAGAGGGGGTGCTCTGGTTTGGAAGCTAGATCAGGGGACAAGTCAACCAGCAACATGCCAACACTTCCACATCCCCTCTGCGTGACGACGCTCACGAATAAGCATTTGTGGAATCAGGCCATAGCGCTGCAGCAGCCAATTGGCTGGCAGGAGGGCAGAAGAAATTCAGACAACTGCAGGGAAGTGCGCCCTGGGAAGGGAGAAGCGGACCTGCTTGCACACTGTCACTTAAACGAACTGTAACGGCCCCTGAAAAGATTTCCAAAACTGGGTGCCCACGGTTTGGTCCCGACATCCGTAGTTAGCATCAGATTTTCAAGAGCGCTCTGCAGCCACAAACAGAAACCATTCAGCAACGAAATGACAAGGACGGAGCATCCCCAGCTCCCAATAGTATCAATGAGAACCAAAGACTTCAGCAGCTGCAGATAGGAGCCGGTAGGGATTAGAGTATTTTATTCTACAAACCCCGTTTTCCTTTAAGAGGAGAAAAGGGCCCTCCTAAGAGATTCTATTCTATCGCCCCTCAAATGGCCGGCTGTTTCTGAGATTCACAGCCACCCTGCAAATCCACTGTCTTCTGCAAGGTGTCAGCATTGCTCATGGGGACTGAGGTTCAACCACCTAATCCCCAGCTTCCCTCAGGCCCAGAGGTAGAATTCTGTTATCAGCAGATTTCCTCTCAGTGGCAGAAGGTAAATTAAGCATGGATGCAGCAAATTGCAAGAGCTGGAAAGATGGCTTTTCTTCTTTGCGCACCGGAGTTGATTTTTGGCTGGGATTAAACCCAGGAGACAATTTGAGCCAGCAGGTTACAACCATTATACCTTCAAACCTCTCGATGAACAAGCGGAATGAATCCTTCTCTGAACGGTTCCCAAAGAAGATCCTCACCAAAACAAAATGTTCAGGGAGGAAGCCAGGACTAGATCCATTTCAATGAGAGTTTAATTGCTCCTTCCATTTAGCCCGAAAGAAGGGAGCTCAGCGTACCCACAGGCTTTAACTAGGTCTGTGGCTGTCTATAGACCAGGGACCCACGTGTTGGCAGCTCTCACCATCTTCCAGCATAACAATCCTTAGCCAGCTCACAAAGTCCTGACATGAATGGCTCCCAAAGGACTGGAGACAGCCAGAATGTGGCACGGTCCAGCTCCGACCCCCTCATGGCCCTTCCTGGCCTCTGTGTAAGGACTTGCTGCATAGAAGATGGTAATGCCAACACTGTGCCCACAAGGGATTGGGGCAATGCAGGCAGCTTCTGCACCTGTTCACCACCTGAGCTGCAGGAACACAAGTAGGCCAGGGCTTAGAATCAGGTCCAGTGGAGTTATGCTAGAGCAATAGAGTGGAGAATAATTTTGTCCCCTGCCTCGACCATTGACTCACGTTGTGGCTGGATCTCTGAAATGCTCTGAGCATCAGCTTCCCCGACTGTAAAAACCTCCCTGCCAGCCTCAAAGAAAATGCCTGTAGCCCAGATTTGGAGATGCTATTGGCCCAGGCAAGGTTACCTGGCTGGGGGTTTAGCTTAGAGTTCAGGCTGGAGCGCACCCACATTGCAACGAGAACCCTTAGGGGGGGCTTCTGTGCCAAAAGAGTAAAAGTGCCATGCACAATATTTTAAAATTCAACGTACATTCTTTGTCAAAACAACACAAGACAATCACGCCGGTTTCAATTGTTCTGGTAATTCATTTTCCAAATATCTGTCAGCAAGCGTGTCTTACTAGGCATATTAATACAGAACGTTGAGGGAGAATCCATTTCGACTGCGATTCGGAAACGTATTTCCCGCTCCTCTCAGAAGCCGGGCAAAGGTGTGGGAGAGTCAGAGGTAACGGAGGAGCTGAAGGAGGGGGACATAATTGCTGGGAAGGAGCCTGGGAGTGAACCTGGAGGGTCACTGCGTGGGTGGGCGAAGTACGGAACAGGTTTTGGGCAGGGAGTGTTAGGGAGTTGGGGACCCTCCCCCATGCAGACCTTGGCTGACCCCTAGCCTCTCCCATTCAGTTAGGCACATCTGCCCTTGTTCCCATGTGTCCCTGCACCCGCACTCAGCCACCCCGCCTCCCCCATCTCCACGTGGCACGGCACACCCCTCCCTCCGTCCCCATGTGTCCCTGCACCCCCACTCCCATGCAGCACCTGGATCGATGCTGTCACCCCATTAAATTATGTGCCCCCCCTTGCCTGCCCCCACATTAGCCCTTCAGAACCCCAGTCTATGTGACCCCCCAGCAGTCCTGTGTGCCCCACGCTGACTGTCCCCTCCATCTCCCATGCCTCCTCACCTGGCCCCACAGGCAAGGCGCTGTCTGGAAGGAAGCCACTGTCCCCTCCCTATCTGTGGCTGGCTGCTCCCGTCCTGAGCTGCTGCCCTCTCTTTTGGTGCCACAGCCTCCCCTGGTGGGCGAAAGTTGTAATTACAGTGCCTCCCCATCACAATATATTATTCTGCGGGGGAAGGTATCTGCTGGGGACTTAAATTCTGCACATGCGCAGTGGTGCACAATTCCCCCAGGAGTAAATGAGGACACAGCCAAAAATCACTCACGTACTGATAGTTCTCCAGTGCCCTTCCCACAGTTCCCCCCAAAGGACAGAAAAGCTCTCCCACAATTCTGGGAAAGAGTTATAGAGAGTCTCAACAAAAGCAACACTGGGTTGTGCCTCCAGACACAGGCAAGTGCAGAACCAGTGAGGAACCAGTAACGCACCTACGGCTTTGCAGTA
Source organism: Mesoclemmys tuberculata (assembly GCA_007922155.1). Taxonomy (NCBI): domain Eukaryota; kingdom Metazoa; phylum Chordata; order Testudines; family Chelidae; genus Mesoclemmys; species Mesoclemmys tuberculata. The sequence goes on along the minus strand of ML675632.1, from coordinate 13,382,717 downwards.
GAGATGCTCACATCCAGGCTAAACTATCCCAGGTGCCAGTCACCTGGGTTAACCGTGGAGTGAAGCCACGCCCTTCAGGGCAGGGATTGTCTTACTATGTGCCTGTAAAGCGTCTAACGTAACACAGCCCCACATTCAGCTGGGGCTCTAGAAGCTTCTATAGTATAAAAAATAACTACATCCAATTCCATGTAGTCTTAAAAAGGTTGTGTCTACACTAGAGTCCTTATGATGGCACAGCTGTAGTGCTGCATCTGCACCGCTGTAAGGTCTCCCGTGTAGCCTCTCTATGCCGACAGGAAAGAGCTTTCTCATCGGTATAATTAAACCACTTCCAACAAGCGATGGTAATATGTCGGCAGGAAAGAATCTGCCACCAAAATAGCATTATCCATACTGGCGCATCTGTCGGTGAAACTAACGTCAGTCAGGGTTTGTTTTTTTTCACACCCCAATCGACAAAAGTTTTACAACAAAAGTGCTAGTGTAGACACAGCCTAAAAGTCTTTCCTCCTTCTGCCTCTTGCTATGTACATATGTACGAACATCAACCCTGCCAAAAGCAGAGGGGGGAAAAAGATTGAAGTAATAAAAATTCAGCACATTAAACTGACTTTTCTTGATTTACTGCAGTTAATTACCATACTGTATGCATGATCAGTCTCATGTTGGGAGAAAGCAGATTGGGTGGAGCAGTGCTTGTCCAACTCTCCTCCTCCCCCACAAACGCCCCCACACACCCGCATTCAGATACGAACTGTCAAGTCCAGACAGAAGGACGGATGAGAAAGATAGATGGAAGTAGCTGAAGAGAGGCAGCTGGGTTTGCACAGATTTGGGTGGGTTTGAAATCTTCCCAAGCAAAGTGTTTCCTGTTTAACTTGCAATGGAAGAGTGGGGAAAAAAGGCTGTAGTAAAACTAAAGGGCATAAAAGAATGGCAACTGAAATTATTCGTTTTAATAGATTAAAATATTACAAGTTCCGTGATCTAAATCTGAATGGTCAGAAGAGGTTGTGGAGTGGGGGGAAGTAAATTAATAGAACTTGGAATTGATTTTCAATGAATACTAAAAATTATTACCAGTAAATTTACAAGCCCTATATATCATGCTCCCTACTGTCTTATTAATACCAGAAATATCCAGTTCCAGAATGCATTGGGTTGTGCTTAAACTAACTCTTGCTGATGGTGGCAAATTGTTAATTAAATGACACTTTTGCTCTATTCACTTTGAAAGTCTCTGGAAAGATAACCTGAAGTTCTCCACTTCTGAAATAACTAGGGCAAGGAGTTCAAGTGCAAGTGGAGTTTTACTGTTTCATGGAGGGGAATAAATATGCCTGCCATTCTGTATTCTTGGGCTGTGATCTTATCACAGTCCCAAACCAATGCTAAGCCAGGTTGGGCCTAGTCAATGCTTGGATGAGTAACCTAGGGTGCTGTGGGATGTGGTGTTGGTCATTCAGTAGTTGTTCTTCTCTCTGAATAAGTACTGAGCCAAGACACTCTCACAGACCTGCCTTTTAGAAAGGTTCCAGAGGGGTAGCCGTGTTAGTCTGTATCAAGTAGAAACAACGACAGTCCTGTAGCACTTTAAAGACTAACAAATTTAATTTCTGCAGGCATGAGCTTTCATGGCATGTAACCCACTTCATCAGCTACAAGGAATAGAAATCAGATAGGGGATGTATATATACATCCAAGGGTAAGGAATAATAATGGGGGGTAGGGGTTAGCAAAATCCATTCAGTTAGAGTAGATGAGGCCTATTCACAACCACTGATCAGAAGGTGAGAATGTGTGAACAGTGACAATGACTCCTTGTAATGAGAGAACCATTCCAAGGCCCTATTCAGACCCAGTTTGATTGTGTCAAGTTTGCAGATGAGTTCCAGCTCTGCAGTTTCTCTCTGAAGTCTGTTTTTGAAGTTTTTTTGTAGACGTACAGCAACTTTCAAGTCAGTTACAGAGTGTCCTGAGAGATTGAAGTGCTCTCCGGCTGGTTTATGGATGTTACCATTTTTAGGTTGATTTGTGTCCATTTGTTCTTTTGTGTAGTGACAGTCTGGGTTGGCCAATGTCCATGGCAGAGGGGCATCGCCGGCACGTGATGTTGCACATCACATTGGTAGATGTGCAGGGGAATGAGCTCCTGATGGTGTGGCTGATGTGGTTAGGACCTGTGATGGTGTCACTAGAGTTGATGTGCAGACAGAGTTGGCAATGGGGTTTGTTATAGGGATAGGCTCCTGGCCTACTGTTCTTGTTGTATGGTGTATAGTTGGGTGAGTATTTGCTTTAGGTTGGGGGCTGTCTGTAAGCAAGGATAGGTCTGCCTCCCACGGCTTGAGCGAGTGAGGGATCATCTGCTAGGATAGGTTGCAGATCCTTAATGATGTGTTGGATAGATTTTAGCTGGGGGCTGTAGGTGAGGGCCAGTGGTGTTCTGTTTTTTTCTTTCTTGGGTCTGTCCTATAGTAGGTGACTTCTGGGTACCCGTCTGGCTCTGTCTGCTACCTATGCACATTAAGACCCTATTTCAACAAGGAGTTCAAGTACATGACGAGTCCTACTGACTTCAGTGGGACCCTCACATGCTTAAAACTAAGCACATGTTGAAGTGCTTTGCCTAGATATCCCATGACACTTTGTGGGCCAGTGTATCTTGTGCCCAAGCCAAATTCCAATTCAGTTGATTGCATTCAGCCTACCAATTCTCACCTGGACACATCTGCCTTAGGCACATATATGGTGACCATCGCCACACAAACTGAGCACCACACAGCCTTTAAGGCATTTAACCTCACTACACCCCTATGGGGTAAGACAGGGCTGTTATCCCACTGTACAGAAGGGGAACTGAGGCACAGAGACTAAGTGAGTTGCCCAAGGTCCCAAAGGAAGTCTGTAGCAGAGCAGGGAGTTGAAGCCAATTCTCCCAAGTATTTGGCGAGTGCCGTAACCACTCCTTTCTCCCCACAACATTTTTCTTCACTTCCTCTCCTAAACTGTTATGCAGTGACTTCCTACTTCCCCACAATACTCGGGGTAATACTGAAGGGAACAGTCCTGGGTATGTTTACCTCCAGCTCTCCCTCTCCCTTATTACAAATTACGGTGGACTTTATTTGCATGCCTGGAGCTCTCCCTGGCCTCTTCGGGAAGAGATGGGCTGACTCATCATTGATCACAATGGGTTAAAAAATCAGAACACTGGAGACCAAATCAACAGCTGATGGAACTCTATACAGTTCCACTGAGGTCAATGGAGCTGTGTCCACATATGCCAGCAATGATATTGGCCCACAGAATCATCCATCTCTAGCTCACTGGTTCAAATCCAGCTCAGGCAGGAAGTGAGTGTCAGCTGTTATCATTTGGTGATGGCCTATGGGAAACGTTGCTGGTCTCAGCCCAGTTTCAGGTGCCCGCCCTCCCCTTAGTGCTAATTAGCACCCTTGTTAGCTGGCTCAGTACTGAAGGAGCCCACAGAGTACGCTCCCCTCTTCCACCTAAAATTGGCTCCATTAGGCTGATGGTGGAAGCAGATTGATGGGAGAAGACTGCACGACCACGGCTTCTACAGTATCTGTTCTGAGCACAAATGGAGCATCCAGGTCTGGCAATGCACCAATTTTCACCATCACTTCCTGGGAGGGGAAGACACCAAGGTACATAAAGGGGGTGATGTAGCAGGCAGAAGGGTAGGGTCGCCTGTCGTGGGGTCTGAGAGAATTGGCAGGTGCCCAGGAAGATGGGAGCCTATGGGAGGTCTCGAAGAGTTGGGGTTTACTGGAAATTAAATCAAGGCTCATGAGTGGCGGCGAATCCCCAACCGGCTGGGGAACCAACGACATTTATCTCTCAGGGGCCCTGCAAAGAGAGACGGAGGAGTTCAGTGCCGTCCCAGCCTCTGGCGCATCACAAATCAGACACAATGGCCGGCACAGAGAAGCCTCACCACCACCTCCCACAGACACACATGTTGCAGAGTTTTCTCTTTTAATGCCTAGTGGTTTCATTCCCCTGGGTCTAACGTCACTTCCAAGATTTCCATTTAAATGCTGAGTCTGACTTCAGTCCCCTACATTTGCCTCTGAAGGATTCCCAGGACAGTGCCAAATCCAGCTCAAGTGCCTCATCTCACACAAGGAACAGCTCGTCCCCCACTTATGGGCAATATATTTTTCACAGCGGGATGTTACCTCTGTCATTTTACTATATTTATTCATTTAGCGCAGTGGAATGGTTTTATTTTTGACCCGTTCAAGCGTATTTCATGTGGCAGGGGCCATATGGTTAGTGGCGGTGCCAAGGATGGGAGGAAATTTTCCTGGGATAGTTGTGACGGAGTCCCCCAGGAACTGGGCTCTGGAACCACTTGGGTGAAGCCAGTCAGGACTCTGGTGCTCGGAGTCTGCCCCCTCGGGTTTCCCCGCACCAGTGTGCCACCTCCTGAATCTGGCCTCACAGCATTCAGCTCCCCTGCCCCACCCAAACGGCCCCTGTGAGTCCCCCTGGATGGGACTCTGGGAGCTCCAAAGCTCCCAGAGGGCCATGCACCCTGCCTTGCCATCAGAAGCTATTCACGCCAGTGTGGGAGTCAGCAGGGTTTATTAGTTCTCAGGACCACAGCACAGAAAGACTTTGTTAGCAGATCAATGAGAAGTTACAGCTGCACCAACTAGGGAGCTTCAGAGCCCATTCTCAGGCCCTGCTCCCAAGCCCCCTTAGGGGGGACTGGCCCTTCCAACCAGCCACCCTCAGAACCATCCCCTTTCCCCTCCCTAGACCTTTGTCTCCTTCCTGTGCAAGGTGTCTACCCTTTCCTGTGTCTGTCTGCCATAACCTGTTACAACCTGTTGCAGCTGGTTGACCCAGGGCAGGGGGTCCGGGCCATTGTTTGTGTACATGTGGCTAGGGAAGGTCCATCTGACCTCTAGTGACCTCTAAAATTGTCACACACCCAGTTCCCATCACCAAAATAACATAAGTAACATATGGGGGAAACTGAGGCACACCCACAGCACTTAGAGAAAACCCCCAAGGTACCTCCACTTTGTCACACTTCTCAAGGTGGGTGAAGTGATGGAGCAGGGGCAAACACAGCATGGGGTGGTCATGCTTCATCATCATCCGAAACACCCCAACAAGCACCACCCCCTCGCTGGCAAGCTGAATACCGTCAAGGAGCTGACTCGACTCTTCAGCTCAAAGGTGAAGCATGCCAGAGGATGGCAGCACAGGGGCAAGTTTGCTCAGTGACTGTCTCCGCTGTAATTGTCTGTGGCCATGCTGAGAGCTTCAGTCAATCCAGAATCTTTAATCAGACCCACATTTACAGCAGCAAAATTATTTTTTTTTTAAAAATGCTTGAACAAGCCTAAGATAGCTATGCATTACAAGCAGCAGGGGGGCAACAGCGGGAAGGAAATGTGCCAGGCAAAATTGCTTTTTTTCTTTTTTTTTAGATGGAATTAGTGGCTGAAGGGATGGCTGTAGATTGACCGGATCTGGCTTATGGCAAAGCATTCGACACAGGCCATCCCAAAAGCGACTCACAAAATGAATTAATACGGGCTCAGATAAGAACGCTGGTTTGCAAATCTGGGGAAGCTCTGAAAGCAAAGCGTAATCTATTGATGTAGGGGCTATGGCCACCTCTATCACGGTGTCAGCACAACACAAGACTTGAATAAGCTTATCCCCCACCACACCCCTGCCAGGTGGGGTGAGTATTGTTTTCCCCAATCTTACGTAGACTCAGACTTGAAGTGACTCGTCCAAGATCACTCAGAAAATCAGTGGGAGAGAAGGGCCTGAAAGCCAGATCTCCTGGGTCCCTGTCCAGTGGCTTAACCATTGACCATCCTTCTTCATCAAATAACAAATGGTAGTGCGCTGAGTAGCCAACAAGTGCCAGCTGGGTTGAAGTCGGATCAATGTCAGGTCTGGTCTCATTTAACATCCCCCCTACCGATGTGAAATGGGAGTGAGTGTACGATGGGTGGGCACAAGATACACTCAGTAGCAAATTTGGGAGGAGCTGCAAAAACCAATCAGGCCCAAGAAATAACACAAGGCAGGAAATAACACATTGCGATTCGTCTTGGGTGGGGGAACGCCATGCACTAAAAATGTGACCAAGCCGGCCAGCAGGAGGTGCTGTGAAACACCAGTCCCTAGATGTTCGCTGTGTGTGAGTCACAGGCTGAGGTAGGCGCTGCGGGCGCTGCAAACACTGGGGTCTCCTGGGTACTACCCCGGGGTTGGGTCCCATACAGATTCCCAGGAAATAACAGAGGAATCTTTAGCCAGGGCTGCAACCAATGAAAGCTGCAGTTACCCTTGACGTAGCTGCTTTAAGTTGAAACACACAAACAGTTCCCAGCCCAGGCTTTCGGGGCAATGTGGGGGGTGTCAGATTCCTATCTGCCTGTGTGCTCCTGTCTGTTGCTGCCAGCAGAAGGCTGTGTCTCCTTCCAGCTCTTTAGACCCTCCTAGCCTTGCTATCACAGCCAGCTCCCCGACTGCAGCCTCTAGCCGGCTGGTCCTGTTCTCAAGCAGCCGGAGGGTTCCCTCCCAAGCTGGGTCCCTTTTGGTGGCACTTCCCTTTCCCGTGATGAGCAGATTACGGAGCCCTCTCTTGGCTGGATGTTGCATGGTGACAAGGGAGCTCTGCAGCTGGAGAGAACAAAAGTCAGAGGCCAGATTTTCCAGGCTAAGCCAGGGCTCAGGGTGACATGATCTCTGTCAACAGCTGTCTGAAGTGCAGAGGAGGGCGGGAGGGAGTAAAGGGAGGAACTGTGTGCAGAACTCTCCTGATCTGACTGTAGAATAGTTTCCCAAGGGATTTAGTGGAAAACCAATTGTTTAGGACCACAATGTGGTCAAAAAATGGGAAATATTTTTTCTAGAAAGTTTTTAACATTTTTCATTTATTTAAAATAATCAATGAAAAATTTCTGGCTTTTTACCCCCAACTTTTTTTCCCCTTTTGCTTTCTACCCACTGCCCCCTCCCCCACTCACCCACACACCAGTGAAGAGTGGGAGAAAAACTGAAAACTTTTGACTGTTGGCACACAAGAAGCTTTTCGATTTGCTTCAAGAAACTGGAAAACTTTGAAAGAAACAAAAGTTTCCTGCACAGCTCTGTTTAGGAAGCAAAGGCCATATTTCACTGGCAAAAAGTTTTCAAACAAAAAAACATCGAACAACTTTCCTTCTGTCACTGAAAACGAGACTGTACATAACACAGGAGAACATACTATAGGGAGCAAACTGGCATGATAGTCTAGATGTCCTAATAGGCTTCTTGTCTCTTCAGTGCCTATGCTCTATAAATGACACAATAAACGGGAACATGCAGAGAGACTGCGATAGGGGGATTCCCTTGTTTAAGAGAGTAATGAGTTAAAAGCTGGAGAAGTGGTCAGGCCTAAGCTACAGGGAATGGGGTCAAGGCACAGGCAAACCTTGTTTCTGTTCATTGGTGTGAATTCTAGTTACAGTCTGTTATTTTTCTTCTTTTGCTCCCTTCCTGGCCATCTGTGCTAGGAATGAGGCTAATAAAATCACTGTTGCCATTTCTGTGCAAGGCCTTTTGGTGGGAAGAAAGCATTATTTTCCTTCTCACCCTGGCATACCTTTACTTCAAAGAATGTTAGTGTAAAATTTATAGGTTTTAAGGTGATGGGCCTGACCTCTGTATGGTAATCCTGTAAACAGCAAACAGGGGCAGGTATAATTGTATTCATTATGTAGTTGTTAATATTCATTTTGTAGGTGTCAATGTAATCAAAAAAGAGTCTCTGGGGAGTTGCTGGAAATGTATACATTTACATACTGTTATGGATAAGAGAATTGTAAAGTAACCTCCTCGTTGCTCACTCACGGTGTTGAAGTGAAACAAGCAGACAATAAAGGGTTCCATCTCCCCAGTCCGCCCCAGGGAAAACCTGTTTGGTTATTTCTAACACCTTGCATGAATAACGATAGTGCATCATACAACCAGTAAATTCACATTGCAATTCACCTCGCAAGCCACTAATTTTTGTAGTGATGGACAGGGCAGCACCGACAGGAATATATCATCTCTGCCTGCACTGCACATTCCCAACCCAGAGGGCTAAAGAAGAGAAGAGAATGGAGTTGGCTGCCATGGAGTTGAACTGTTGTAATTTAAGCTGTAATTCACCAGCAACTGAGCAAAGGGGGCACCAGCCATGCTGGGCCAGAGCATCGGTAGATGAATGGAGGTGGAGTGTGAAGCCTCCAAAGTGCAATTCGGGAAATGTCTAGACTCTGCAGGATAATCATGAAAACGTTTCTTCTGGCATGATGCCTGCAGGAGTACAGGAGAGAGCTGACTGGGGACACTGGGTAAGATCTCTTTTTGCACAGATAATGGTGCAGGAAAGCAGAGTTTAGTAGGTTGAACTCAAGCTGGTTAGGAACGCCTGTTACCAATATGGGGAGGAGAAGGGGAGCGGTAAATTGGAGGGAAATCGGTTTAGAAGATCTTGGGTGAAATCCTGTCCCTCTGACGTCAATAACAAAACTCCCATTGATTCCACTAAGCTCAGAGCAGTGTATGGAGGGGGCCGGTAGATCAGAAGGTAATCAGATTTGGAGGTCTAGTCAGTGGCATGGGCATACAAGAGGCTTTTCCAGCTGGAAGGTGAGTCACTTAGCTATTGCGCCCCAGGAGAGAAAGCAATCTCTGGTTGTAAAGTGCTTGTGGACATGATGAGATGGAAGATGCTGTATCAAATGTAGCTTGGTACCAGGCCCCGTGCTCCATATTTTGAATGCGGTGCTTGCTCTGTGGTGTCCATACCACTTGGGGTCCAGGAAGCAGAGATCACCTGGTGAGCTCATAATCAGATGTGTTCTGAACCAACTGGGGGAGGGTTGGATCCAGAGAGGAAAGCCCTCAAACCAAGTGTCCCATTAGAAGCTGGATCGCACTATGCAGGGCACAATCCTTCATTGGAAAGGAGATGGGCTAGGTGACTCAAAAGGCCCTTTCCTCTCTAAATGCCCAGTGGTTCCTGTGTTATTGCAGCTGTTTCCCTAGTTCCCAGGACACCTGGCCAACTATTTATATTTACCCTGCAAAGATTCTTTCATTAGTTATTCATTGATATTACCATAGCTTCTAATGGCCCTAGTCATAGACCAGGACCCCATTGAGCTAGTTGCTATACAAAAGGACAAAAAGACGGTCCCTGCCCCAAGGAGCTTACAGTCTAAGTGTAAAACAAGAAACAACAGATGGGGCAGTACATGATGAGAGTCACCAAAGGATCTGCAGACAAAAAGGCCAGCTAGCTAGGTGGAAGCCATCCATGGAAAATGCAAGAAGCTCCTTACGGTCAGTACAGCATAAATCAATCATCTTTAGGGGTTCAGGGAGAACATAGATTGTCCCAGAGTTGCTGCATCAGCTGGAAACTGTCTTCTCCCTCCAATGGAGAATGGGGCACGATCTGTGAGAGGAGACACCAGGGTCCAGTGTTATCTACCCCAACTCCAGTAGAGCAATTGTCTAAGAGCCGGGTGTGGTATAGTCTTGCACCAGCACTGAGCTGTGCAGAGAAAACCCGCGTAGCATGATTATTGCTCCTGATGGGGATGTGCATGGGAGGTGCACGTGGAGAATTGAGCTGAAAATTAGGCACAGAAGGGATCTTTGGGGACTTATAGATCAGCTTTTTGGAGGGCAAGGAAAATTATTAGGGGGCAACGAAAATGATTAAGGGGCTGGAGCACATGACTTATGAGGAATGACTGAGGGAATTAGGCTTGTTTAATCTGCAGAAGAGAAGAGCGAGGGGGGATTTGATAGCAGCCTTCAACTACCTGAAAGGGGGTTACGGGGAGGATGGAGCTAGGCTGTTCTCAGTGGTGGCGGATGACAGAACCAGGAGCAATGGTCTCAAGTTGCAGTGGGGGAGGTCTAGGTTTAATATAAGGAAAAACTTTTACACTAGGTGGGTGGTGAAGCACTGGAATTGGTTACCTAGGGAGGTTGTGGAACCTCCATCTTTAGAGGTTTTTAAGCTGCAGCTTGACAAAGCCCTGGCTGGGATAATTTAGTTGGGGTTGGTCCTGCTTTAAGCAGGGGGTTGGACTAGATCACCTCCTGAGGGCCCTTCCATCCCTTATCTTTTATGATTCTATGGTATTTTCCACTCTGTCAGTACAATCTGGTAATTTCCTACAACTTTTCATTAGACACCAAACAATTAATCTCTCCTCCATCTCTACCTCTCACACTGTCTCTTTCTTTCTATCCACCCATATTTTAAAAAGTCCTATTGGTAACACCCCAGCACCTATAACCCTTATATGCCTCACATTACCTTGGACAAAAATAGTTAAATATACAGTGACATCATAATCATTTAAAATAATTTAAAAAAATAAAAAAGGAAAATTCCACATTAAAAATGTTAATGAAATCTGGTTACCAAATTAATCCCATTTTGCAAATGCAACTACAAGAGAATATAATGATTCCATTTTTAAGACTTAGTTTATTACAGTTATATTTTCAAATCGGCTATTAATTATTTACCGTTCAAAGACAGTCTCACATGAGACTTTCCAAACCTCTTCCTGTTGAAGTTTGCCTGCTATGATCTTCTTTCGCAAGCTTTGAATGGTGAGTAATTTAGCAAGTAAAATGAAAAGTTAGCAATGACTCGTTTGCTTGTTTGTTTTGAAATTTTCGAGAAAAGCATCCTTTTACTGTCTCTGTGTAGGCCCATATTTAGGGTTAAGATTAATAGATTATAAGAACAGAAGGAACCATTGTGACCATGAGGTCTGACTTCCTGTATAACATAGGCCATAGGACATCCCTGAATTAATTTCTGTTCGAACTAGAGCAACTCTTACAAAAACTTCGAATCTTGATTTAAAAATTGCCAGCAATTGAGACTCCACCACCACCATCGGTAAATTGGCTAATTATCTCACTGTTAAAAAAACTGCACCTTATTTCCATTCAGAATTTTTCCAGTGTCAAAATCCAGCCATTGGGTCTTGTTCCAACTGTTAGCCATTGGATGAGTCCCACTGAATTCACAGGGATTTAAGTATATTCTCAAAGTTAAGGTAGATTCATTTCACACTCACGACCTCTGACTTATGGCTTCAGCAGTGTGACAGAGTCATAATAAGTCCTGCATTGTGTATGAATAGTTTCAATGATTCCTTCCAATGTACATTACCTTGCATTCATCAGCACGGAATTTCATCTGGTTTTGTCCTGCCCATTCACCAAATTTGTGGTTCCTCGCAGTCTTCTCTAGTCTTGACAACCTAAATTATTTTGTGCTAGATGCAATTTTTGTCACCTTTTTGCTCGCTTCCTTTCCCCGATCGTTGATGAATATATTCCAGAACACCAGTCATAGTATAGGAGCTTGAAAAACCCTATTGTTAGCAATTTCCCATGTTGAAAATTATCATGTATTCTTTCTTTGTTTTCTGTCTCTTAGTCAATTGCTGATTCAGGACAGCACTTTACTTCTTATCCCAGGACTTCTTAGTTCCTTAATAGCCTGTTGTAAGGGACGGTGGCCCAGATTCTCAGCGGTGCTTGATTCCCTTTGAAATCCATGGGAATTAGGTACATAAATATCTCTGAGAATCTGGCCTTTGTGAATGCTTTTTGAAAATCTAAATAAATGTGGGTTTACTGACTGGTTTCCCACTGTCACATTCAAGGATTCTAGGTGATTAGAGATGCATGATTTTCCATTACAGAAAATGTGCTCATACAGCACTTATGATACATCACGTCATAGAGAGGTAGGTATGTTATCGTTCTAGTTTTAATTGTAATTTCAGCCAGTTTTCTTCTCACTGGGCTCTAATTCCCAGAATTGCCCCAGCACCTTTTAAAAATAGGTGTAACTGGGTAAACCCTGGTTCTCTAGGCACATATGTGTGCAAGGAGATGGACAAGCAGAGAGATGGCTCTGGGAGCAAGGGATATAGCAGTACCCCTAAGTTTCAAGCTGCATTGGCAAAGAGTATTAATGATTAATTAATCGCATATGTATTGCAGTAGCACCTGGGCACTATACAAACACCTAAACAAAATGATGCTTCCTCCGCCAAAGAGCCTACAGGAGTACCCATTCCATCCCAGGGGCAAGACATCAATCTTACCATATTCTCTAGCTGTGCTCCCCAAGCAATATCACCTTTGTATTAGCTCAGCTAACTTGCCCATATCCAAGATGCACAAATACATGGAGGACGGATCTAATTGCCAATTAGTCTGGCACTGGAAAAGCACTGACCTTGCGTCATCATGGTTCAAAGTCTGAGATGTGTGTGAAATATCCATTCAGTGGATCAAAACAGAATGTGCTGGTTTTTCGGGCTGGAAAGCTGTTTCTAAATAATGTTTCCTGGGCTTTCATAGACTTTATAGGATAGAGAGAGGGGACAGTGGGGTGGTGAGGAAAAAAGCAACAAGGGATGTAAAAATGAAGCTACAAAAGTTCTTCAAGCCCTGCATACTCAAAGTCCTAAATCAGCTAAAACATTTTGCCCGTATTAAATAAAAGAAGTGCTGTCAGGATGCACTTTGCTTGTCTACTGCTCTGGTAGGGAGAAACTTAACATTTTTCAGAGCACTAGCTCAGCCTAACAAGTGCCCGTGTCGTCTCTCAGCAGGAGAGGCAGGAAGTAGGCAGCAGATTTATATGCTAGAGAAAATCACCTTATTACTTTCAGCAGTAACGTAAACTCCTCTGTGGAGGAAAAAACCACACAGCCGGAAACATATAGAGCCCGACTACAAAGAAAATGTAAATACATGCAAGGCAAGGAAGCAGACAGCTCTATAGCCACTTGTCTCTCAGTCTGAACCTCTCCATGCGAGAAAGTGCAGGCATCGGACACTCGCGTGCATGAGAGCTGAAGGACACACACATAAGGATCCATGCACCAGAATGCTGGCCCTAACGATGCAGGCCTAATGGCACACGTGCACAAGGACACATATATGCACAAAGATCCATGTACAGAGACACCCGGGAACCGCCGTGTTGGATCAGATCGATGGTCATTCTAGGCCAATCTTCATCAGATGCTCCACGGTAGGTGCTTTGTTGGAAGCTGTGACATCCCCTCAGGATAATTGTGCAATAACATGTTTTCGTAGGTTGCATAGACTCTGTTCCGCCACAGGCATGAAGGGGCTAACAGGTTGGCTAGCTGTTTCCTCAGCAGCAGCTAATTGCTGGACCAGCACCCACTGGCAAACAAGAAGGCTGAAATGCAGAGGAGAGGGGTGGGTGCTAGATGGACTGCTGACAGGAGTCTTTTTCAGCTGCAGCCTGGGTAGGAGATGCCCAGGAACTTCCAGAGAGAGACTCAGAGAACATGAGTCTACAAGAAAAGGCCTACAAGAGAGGTGAAGTAGGAAGCAGACCAGGGAAGCAGTAAGTGACTGCAAGGAACTGGCCCAGCTGCTTAGCGCAGAGAAGTGGGCGGGCCTGGGTTCTCCTACCATCCCCAGCCAACAGGACAGCAAAATCCCTTGGATCAAAGGAGTCAGGACTCTATGGGGGCCTCTTTGATAGGGTTATTGGACTCCTGGTCTATTAGACCCTTGGTTGCCCTGTAACGGGAAAGACTATGAGCAGTTTAGCCAGAGGGCTGAAGTAACAAGAGGAAGTGTAAGTGCAAATGACTGTTGATGGAGTGGGGGAGACTGAAGGCAGAGTTGCAATAACATCACACAGCCAGAAGAAGGCGCTGGCTGGCAAAGACACCTCTAGGCGGGAAGTTTCTTCCTAATGCTAGTAAGTTAGTCATTGATTTATCCCAAAATACAAGGCACAGTCGTACACAAGGGAGCGACTCCCATAGAGTTACTCTTTATTTACCCCAGTGGGAGAGCTGAATGAGGCCATTGGCTGTTTGACAATCACTAGCTATAGTCTCACTATGATGGTACAAGCCGAGTTTCCCTCCAGTGGGCCATATTTGCCAACTATGCCCTGCTAATTAAGTAAACCTAACCGTAGGGTCTTGAACCAACCACTCTTGTATCGCCCACAACAGCAGGCCTGAGTAGAGGGCTCTCTGAATCATCCTCTGGGTTAGTGCAGTCAGTCAGCCAATGGCCCAGTGCAAGGAATGGAAGCCTTCCTCACCCCTTTCAGGGTGACTGTGTCCCCCAGAGGCACAGAGAGGGCCCCACCCCCGCACACACCCCCGGGAGGGACTGCAGTTATCTGTGGCTGTTGTGCAGGACATGAAGCGGAGCAAGGGGGGGAAGGCTCTTTGCACCAGCAAGCTTTCTCCTAGTGCTGCGCTAGGGCCGAAGACTGCCACAATGCAGCAACATCTAACAACGCTATTGGCAGGGGGGCGAACAGTATCAACTTCTAGGCCCTTTCTGTGAAGCCAGGTTAAACTCCATTTTTTTGGGACCTCCGTGCCCTAGACAGGAGCAGGCAGTGATGTATGGAGGGGCCTTAATAAAGCATGAGGCTGTGTTGTGCTGAAACACATGGGATCAGATTCTCAGGGGTTCAGCGTTACCTGGTCTGCTGAAAATATCTGTCTCCCTGCTCTCGCTACATTTTCCAACTGCAGATTCTAAGGCCATCAAGTTCTGACTTCTACAAGCCCAGCAGCGGCAGCAGAACGCATGCAATGTGGTATAAAGGGAAGGCATTTGATATATAAATGTGGCCTCTGCTGGTTTAGCTCTGTTACCTTTAAGGAAGATATGCTGATTTACAACAGCTGAGGATCTGGCCCCATTTATTTTAAATAGAAACAAAAAAAACCCCTTTATTTGGATTCTTATGCACTAGCTTCTCAGTCCTGTCGTCTTTGAGTTTCCTATAGTGCGGGGCAAGTATGAAATTAAAACAACACCGGTGAAAAACATTTGTGTTCACATTGTAATTAACTGGCTCGCGTGCAAGTGTACCTCTAAACTTGGCAGGGGCCAGCTGAATTGTTCATCTGTGTGTCATTGTTCCTATACTGCAGTGAGCCAAAGGTGAACTTTAGTTCAAAAGTCAGGCGCCTACGCTGTCGGAGCTGGAGATTCTGGGTTCCATCACCACTGCCACCCTTGATTTCTGAGTGGCCGACATGGCCAAGATAGGGAAGCCCCAGTTGGCTACAGATTGATTTTACAATATTAAAATCTGCCAAACTTTTGTTTTATCTGCTTGAATCCTGCCCAGGTAGGTAGCGATGAACCATTAACATCTGAAAGCTTGGGGAGTGGGCTGTGTGAAAAGGACTCAAGCCGGTCCCTAGCGGTATCTGCCTGTGTTACAAAAACAGCCTCTTCCCCTTCGCTATTAGCCCAAGTTGCTGCCCTTAATGG